>OX375872.1:31299937-31721434 GCA_947359465.1 Metellina segmentata
TATTAGAATCTTTTGGTAATATTCGATTGTCCCTTTACTTAGAAAATATTTGATTTATCATTTCCTTGGAGCATTGATTTTACCCCAGACTACACATAATAACTAGTATCCACTTTAGCTGTGTGAAATAATCCGTGGATTATTTCATTTCATGGCTTTCTACTTGGCAGATGGTTCCTTGTCTTACAATAGAATCTTCAAGGAACATTTTGTTCTCCTTTTTTTTTTAAATATAATCCTTTGGAATGGTAATATTGAACTTTTCCTGGAAACAAACAAGATTCTATTGATCCTTTCCTCAGAACTGAATCCAGTGAAATGACAATACTGGTCAAGAAGGTCAAAATTAGAAGTCATTTAGGTAAAACTTTAGGTTTCAAGTTGGAAATACACTACATGTCCAAAAAAAAGGTCGCATACCCTAATATTTTGTTGGACCACCTCTAGCACGAATAACGGCTTTCAGTCGTCGTGGCATTGTTGCAGTGAGCTTCCGCACAGTGTCCATTTGTATTTTCGGCCACAGTTGCACCAAGAGGTCTCCCAAAACCTCTATGGATGAAGGAAGAGTGGAATGCGCCCTTAAATAGATCGTTTTCGAGTATGTCCCATATATTCTCGATGGGATTGAGGTCTGGACTTTCCGGTGGCCAAATAATGTGTGTAAACGATGTACCATGCTCACTGATAGAAGTTTTCACAGTTCCATCCCGGTTTACCTTATCGTATCGCGTTATCGTATTGAAATACACCACTGCCGTCAGGGAAGCAAAAGTCCATTGTTGGCACAACCTGATCATCCAAGATGTTGAGGTACTGGGCAGACTTCATTTTGTTGATGCGCAATGTTGCGGGGCCCAGTCCAGCCGAACAGACAGAACCCCATATCATTACACTGCCTCCTGACTAGTGCACAGTTGGAACGTTACACTTAGGGTCCAATGCTTCACTTGGCTGTCTTCGTAACCTGATGCGTCCGTCATTTTGAAAAAGCGTAAATCTTGACTCATCAGACCACATGACCTTCTCCATTGCTGAGCAGTCCAATTTTTGTGCTCCTTTGCAAACTGCAGCCTTTTCTTTCGATTTATGGCACTCACAAGGGGCTTCCTTACTGCAACACAACTTCTTAATCCCGCTTTTTTTAAGTTCTCGTCGCTTTGTGCGTCTGGAAATTGTTTTATTTCCATTACTGAAGAGTGCTGTGAGTTGTACACTCGATTTTTTGCGATTTGCTTTCACTAATCGCTTTAGTGATCGCCGGTCAGGTTCGTTCAAGATAGATTTTAGACTGCACATTTTTCGCGAAATCGATAGTTCACCGTCATCTCTCCAAGATTTAATTATACGTTGAACAGTTCTCAATCGTATGCCACAAATTACAACTATGTGTAGTTACATTTTTTCCCACTTTGGTGCAAACCAATGATTTGTCCTTTTTTCAAATATGTTACATCACTTCCTAGACCACAGCTATCGCTTTCATCCATGCTTACTTCAAACTAAACAATCGTATGGCATAACGACGAAATTTTGAGCTTGTAGTGCTCAAATATTTATGCAAATATCTGCAATACTCATCTAATCACCGTCGTCCCAAAACTTAACGTTTAAATTTCAGCTGTGACATTTTTTGGACACGTAGTGTATGTCTGTGAACGTCCCATAGGGCTAATATAGGACGAAAATGCCATCGATATTTTTACTAACCAGTTTAAAAAACTGGAAACAAATTAGGTTTTACCTAGCTGTGGGATGTCTGGTTTTCCATCTGTTTCGAGCCGTTAAACTGCGTGTATAGGTGTTCTAGGAATATTATACATCTAAGGAGCTTTCACACATATGTTCGTTTTGAACTCTTAAGTCTTCCCTACTCGACTTATGGCCGATTTTTATCACGATCAATAGAATAATTCTGTTATTTTAATTCAGAGACCAATATAATCTGTCCCAAAAATTTTATTCCAATAAAAGGTTGGTTAGTTTTAGGTTTTATGGTACAAGGACTATATTTGTCCAAGCTAATCACAAGACACAACTTCAATCCAAATATGTCGTGAAAGGGAAAAAGAGGAATTTGGGAATTGATTAATGGGATAAATAACTATAAAGATCGCTTGGGTATCCCATGATCGCGATACCCGCGTTTACGAATTACAAACCCCCATGGGAACAGAAAAAATCACTAGAATACGTCGGGATTGTGAAGCCCGTACGAGCCTAAGGCAGACGTGCCCCTGAGTGCTATATTCTGAAGAAAGGACCAATACGATGCTTCCAGAGGCTGTAAGAATCAATCATTTTGATCTTCTTGACGAATAAAATCTTTTCGAATGATTCTAGTGTAAGGAAAGGACCAATGTTAGCTTTCCAATAGATCATTTTCTTATTAAAGGCCCAATGGCATTATTCCAACGTATTGTTTCCCAAGAAAATGACGCACCAAATAATTATTTTAAAGGATGCTATTCCAATGAGCGGTAAAATATAATATTTCCAAAAATTGTATTCTTATTAAATGCCCAATGGCATTTTATTTCGGTATTCTATCCAAGAAAATGAAGAACCAAATAATCCTTTTAAAGGATTATATTCTAACGGAAGGTGAATTGGAATCTTTCCAGCGGACTGTACAATAAGGAAAATACCAATATTATATTTCCGAAGGATTGATTTTTTAAAATTAAAATGTCACTAGAGAATGTATCCAAAGAGTTCTATACTATGGGCCCTCAATGGCACATCTTCTTTTGGTGTGTACGGGCATCACAGTTCCGAGGTACTCGATTGATCTTTCTTCGATTTTATTTTACCTTCACCTAACGTTCTGCTTGTTTTCTTTTCTTCCTACATCGGTGTTCTGTCTGTGTTGTGTTCGGCGCAGTTTGGCCAAACATGACCCATGCGCCGTAAAACCCCAAAACAATCAGTCAACCAATCCGTTCAGCTTGGCCATATATGGCTCTAGCCATAGTTTGGTTTGTCGTCTAACCACTTTCGTTTTGTTTTGTCTCTTAATTTCCAAGCTTTACCACTGGAGACGCTGCTGTTACTCTCCTTTGGTTGCTTTTGTCGATTTACTCTTATGATGCCTCACTTTCATCTAGAGGTTATCTGAGTGATCTTTTTCTCCTTTTAGTTTTTACTCTTACTAACCCTTCTTCTGTTAGATATTTCTTCCTCTTCATTGTGTTGTCTGTCTTGTTCATGTTGTAGTTAAGCCACAAAACCCAAAAAAAATCGCAAATAATCTATTCTAAGGAAAGGACCAATCAATTAAATCCATGGATTCCTTCAACCAATTCTCCCTTTCGTTTATACTCTCACATACCCTTCTGATATTTCATTTTTCTTCGTCCTTCATTGTGTTGTATATCTTGTTCTTGTTGTAGATTGGTCAAATATGCGTTATAAAATATCAAAACAACAACCAATCTATTCTAAAGAAAGGACTAATTAAATCCTATGATTTTTTTCCTTTAACTAATATGCGTGATTGATAAGACATTAATTGTGGTAAAAAGGTTAAGGGGTACAGGGTTAATCCATCCAAGAAATTAATATCAATACATCAGTCAAAACTAGAATTTATATAAATTGAATCCGCTTCTACATTTATGAAACGAAGGCTGTTTATTGAACGAATGCAAATGAGTGCTATCCGATTTCGTTTTTATTTATATCACCACGCGCTCCTCCAGTGCTTATTTGCGCTGCTAATATGTCTTTTAAATATGATTCAGCCAATAGCAGTTACCCCAGCTAGGAGCTTAATGACTATTCATTTTAGCATCGTTTTCCTGCAGGAGCCTCTTTGCAATTTACGAAAGCCATTTAACACATGTATTTAATGTTTTATTTTAAGAGTTGCGAAAGAAGCCTTAGAGCCATTTATGCTTCCTTCTTGTTACTCTGTCGGGAAGTATTTTATTATAATCTCAATTGCATTCGGCAGAAAATTGCGTAAAGTAATAAATGGAAACCTGGAGCGCGTGTCTTGCACGGCTTCTTTTCAAGTGAAATATTATACATGTTGTTTACTGGTTGTTATTATGCAACTTTTTTACGAACTAACCCTCTTGGAGGTTGCTTCGATGATGCATCACGCCACTAAATGACTATTATCTTGTTTGACGAGATATATCGCCATTCGAAGAAAACGCAATAGTCATCATAAGAAAAAAACTAATCTATCGTGATCTCGTTATCTTAAAAAACATTGGCAATATTTTGATGAAGACATCTAGTTAGTAGCAAAATTTATCAGATTTTGATGGACGAGATATCATGTTGAAACCATTTAGAGGGGTAAATCACCTGGTGGTTGTCTCAAAGAGGTAGCTCGCCATTAGGAGAAAACTCTCTAGATCGTGATGTGTGTGTTTTATCCAATCAATAGAAAAAAGAAACTGATCAGACCTTGACCTCGTCATAATAAAAAAAAATCGGCAGTATATTTATAACGAATTATTTAGAAGTGAGGAAAGTGGATACATCGGCATGATGAAATATCTCGGCATGAGCAAAGTTGAAAAGATTTTTATGGACGAAATAGCTACTCGAAACTAATTGAAAGGTTAAACAAACATTTCTCTGACGTTAGTTGTAGTAAACTGAATCTGCATGAGGTGCAGGAAAATAATGTAGTGTATGTCTTGATCGCTGTTGTCTGGTTATTATTACGAATCCTCTTTTTCACACTAACCCTCCTGGTGGTTGTATTGACGAGGTATCTCGTCTTTAACGAACTATATGTTGTAGGACGAGATATCTCATTATTGAACGAAAACACTATAACTATCATAAAAAGAAAACTGAGTAGATCGTGATCTCGGTACCATAAAAACATCGGCAATATCCTGACGATTAGACATCTCGTCATTACCAAAGTTGGTCATATCTTGATGGACGAGATATCTTGTTGAAACCACTTCGAGAGTTAACTCAGATGGTAATTTTCTCAACGAGATTCTTGTCATTAGCAGAAAACTGACCAGATCTTGAGGAAAGATTTATCTTGTCATTAGAAAAAAACTAGTCAGATATTGATTTTGTCATCCTCAAACAATTGGCAATATCTTGATGACGAGACATCTCGGCATGCGAAAAATGTTTAGCAGATATTTCGAAACCCTTTGGAGGGTTAAACACAAACATTTTTACGTTTGTTGGCTGCTAGAAACAGAATATGCATTATTTTTTGTAGAGAAATTTGAACCTGCTTGCGGAAATTTTCCAAATAGATTGAATAAATATTTCTAAATTTAAGTTGGCGCGTGGGAATTAGGATTTTTATAAAATTATACAAATTAAATTAAAATTTTGATGGAGTTAACTCTGAACATCCTGAGATTACCGAGCAGTGTGGTATTGCTTCTCTACTGGCAACACAAGCAATTACTCAATAATCACATTTATTGGGCGAAAGAATCCATAGATTCCTTCAGCTATTAGAAAGGTTTTAATGGTCTTAAGAAATAATAATTTGGGAACGATTCTATTGGTTCTTTACATGAAAGCGGATCATTTTGAATGATTCTATAACTTCTCTCCATGAAGGTGAATTCTTGTAACGATTTCATTGATTATTTCCAAGAAATTAAATCCATTGGAACGATTCTTTTGATTATTACAAAGAATCCCTTGGAAATTTTATAAATTTGCCTTTTCTAATCTTAGAATAGATTGTTTTCCTTATAATGGAGCATTGGAAGTGATTCATTTGGTCCTTTCCGAAGAATATAATCCTTCGGAAAGATTATATTGCTCTCTCTTAGTAGATAATTATTTGGAATAATGAATTTATTCCTCTCCTTTGAATCTAATCCTTTGGAAATATTACATATTGTAACAAAGGTCAAGTTTGGTTTATAAGTCATACAGGAAAGACTGTACATTAGAAGACGGAACTGTTCGAATTAGGACCTTAGAGGTTTACGAAAAGTAATATTTAAATGAAATAGACACCGAACAAGACGACCTAAAAACAAACTACAGGATTGGAATTGTTTTCGACTGTTGACGAAGTTTAAAAATGGTTACAAGTAATTCGAAAAGACTCGTGGTTGCTATGTAGAATTACGCTTGTGAACACCTCAGGGGGTTAAGTCAACCTAAGATCTGTTTTATTTGAAGAAACAAATGAAGTGTTAACTTTAAATAATGAGTGAGCCATCCGGGCATATTCGATATAAACTCGTGTTCCAAAGAACCACAGAAGTCAATAAACCATTGCTCTTTATAATTTTTTTCCATTTCGATTCAGATTTTTGTGACAAACTTTAGATGATTTCTCGAAGCTTAACCCTCATCGCACAAACACATATAAAATAGTTAAAGCTACCAAGATATGTATAGTATCGATAGCAGCATAAAAAGATATTAATGAAAACAGGAAAACATATCTGTTGTTATAGTCACATGGTTATTACCTACGCACGGTACATTTGGTAAATGTCATATGCTCGTTTAGATTTTAGGAACAACGGTGACGGTTGGACAATCGTAAAAGATATTTCCTACCTATCCTTAATGACGGCACATTTTGGTCACGTCAAAAGCGAAGATGGCTCCAATGTCCCATGAATATTTATATGCGCTCCATTAATTTCTGAAGGAAATTTATTTTAAATTTGGCCCCTTAAACGTCCTAGTTTAAACAAATTAAATGATCCGTTTAACTCTTAGGAGTCATAATTCCATTTCGCTCCTCTATCACTCATCCTTTGAGTATATCAGCAAAGCAAATTCTCTTCTAAATTATGGGTAAACGCATTTATATTCCCTCACTCCATTGTCGAAGTCCAGTTAAAATTCCTCTTCGGAATATAAATGTTGTCATCCCACATTCAACATCCCTTAAATAACTCAACTCGGGATCGACTCACCGAGTTGAAAATTTATTTCCTTTCAACATTTCTACTTTTCGTCTCCTATAAAAGGCCATTACTTTCTTTAAGGCTATTAACTGAACTCCGGCGGTGAATGGGCTACCTTCTGACTCCTCGATTGAAAGAAATCAACAGTTTTCTTTTTAAAGAAAAGTATAATGCAAGCCAAGTGTTTCTGGGTAACGAGAAAAGATAAGTATGAACGGGAGCGGAAATATCTGTGCTTTCAAACTGTCTCTCTTCCACTATTGTCAGTGTCTATTAAATTCGTTAGCTGTTGAAAAGGTAGGTTCACATGGGGTGTGATATAACGTATCTATATTTGCAATATATCCATTTCGCATTTAGCTTAATCCTTCCAATTTATAATTTCTTTCTATAACCCTATGAGGGGTTCACACTTAGAATTCTACTTTCAATCCAATACAATATCTCCAAAGCATTCTCTTCTAATGAAATGAGCAATAGAATCATTCCAACTTTTGCTATTCTAAGGAAATGAGCAATAGAGTCTTTCGAAATGGTTATATTCTATGGAAATGAGTAATATGATCTCTATCCTAACGATTCTATTCGATATTCATTTTTGTAAACAATAGAACATTTCGAATAATTAAAATATATGGAATGAGCAATAAAATATTTTAAATGGTTATGTTCTGATGAAATGAGCAATGTAATATTTCCAAAGAGCTATACTCTAGGGGAAGGAGAAATGGATTATTTCCAAAGAACTATACAACGGGAAGGGGAGAAATGGATTATTTCCTAAGAACTGTTCTAAACGGGAAGGAGCAATGGATTATTTCAAAAGAACTACAGGGTGGTCCCGAATTCATGGTACAAACTTTAATGGTAGGTACAGGACATTGTAACAATGATTTATTGTATAGGAATGTATAGACGCAAGTGACGCGGTGAGGCGTAAACAGGGGAAATAAAAGGAAAGAGAAATGGAGTGATCGGTTGGTATCATTGCCGGTAGAGGGCAGTAGATGTCTAGCCGCTGTTGAACATGATGCATCGCAGTAGGGAAAAGCGCCATTCACAATTGTGCTGCCGTAGACGATGGGTGACTTTACGTATGCAGAAAAAGCAGACATGCATTACATGTACGGCCGTGCAAATGGTAACAGCAGAGCTGCGTTACGAATGTATCGCGCGGAGTATCCTGATCGACGAATGCCGGATCATAGAATTTTTCAACGGTTACATCGTCAACTTTGTGAAACAGGTGCGTTCGACGTCAACAGACATGGCGCTGGTCGAGTAAGAGCTGTACGCACTCCAAGGCTGGAAGAAAGCATCTTGAACATTGTGGCTGATAGACCCGAGTCAAGCACAAGAACTGTTGCGCGTGACGTAGGTGTGAGTCATCAGACTGTATGCAGAGTGTTAAACGAAAATCGCTTACACCCCTTCCATTTTCAGAAAGTACAAGCATTGAATCCGGCAGATTATCCTCGCCGTGTGAACTTCTGCCTGTGGGTGATGCAGCAATGTGCGTTGCAGCCGGATTTCGTAGATTATGTGCTATTTACAGATGAAGCGACATTTTCACGCGAGGGTGTCTTTAATGCGCACAATTCCCATGTGTGGGCAACCGATAATCCACATGCAACGCGTCGACATGCGTTTCAACAACGTTTCAGTATTAATGTGTGGGCTGGTATTGTGAACGACTTTTTGATTGGCCCATACTTACTACCCACGCGGCTCACTGGCGGAAGCTATCTTATTTTTCTGAAAGAAGTGTTACCACAACTGCTGCATGATGTTCCGATCGCCATTCGTAACCGCATGTGGTTTCAGCACGATGAGGCGCCAGCACACTTCAGCATTGATGTACGGAATTACCTGAATGCCACGTTTGGTACTCGATGGATTGGGCGTGGTGGACCAGTCCCTTGGCCACCCCGATCTCCCGATTTATCGAGCCTCGATTACTTTTTATGGGGACATCTAAAGCATCTTGTTTATGAGACTCCAGTTGACTCAGATGAGGATCTCGTCGCTCGCTTATCTGTAGCTGCTGCAGGTGTGCGTGAAATACCAGGCATCTTTGAACGTGTACGCCAATCGCTCCACCGACGCTGTCAAGCATGTATCGATACTGGTGGACGCAATTTTGAACAATTACTGTAAACATGACACTTGTCAACAACGCTTTCAATAAAATCTTTGTTTTTCCTTTCGGCCGTTATTTCCCCTGTTTTCGCCTCACCGCGTCACTTGCGACTATACATTCCTATACAATAAATCATTGTTACAATGTCCTGTACCTACCATTAAAGTTTGTACCATGAATTCGGGACCACCCTGTATACTCTACGGGAATGAGCACAATGGTTTATTTCAAAAGATTTCTAATCTTAGGAACAGACCATTAAAGATTATCTCTCTATTCTACAGAACAGGACACTTTAATCATTCTAATGCTAGTAAAATACCACTAGTAGAATTATTCCAAAAGATTATATTCTAAAGTATAATACTTACAATATATCTAAAACTCTTTGAATAATTCATTTAAATATAACCTCCATAATGATGGTTATTTAGTCATTATTTATGCTGTGGGTTAAAAAACAACACTAAACTGCTAAAAACCTTAATATGTTCAGTGGGTGAATAAATATAATAAATTCATGACGATTACTTCAAAAAATGAAGGACTTTTATTTTAAATAAAATGAATTGAAGGTTAACATGGAATAGAATTTAAATACTTCAAAGTCTAGATCAAAATATGAGAAGGCAATAATGCAATTTTAAAATTGAATACATGGTAAAGGGGCTGCGGTAGGCCAGTTGGAAGAAAAACGGATTAGCAACCGGAGGGTTGCGAGTTCGAATCCAACCAACTTTTGGTTTGATCACATACCAATAACACGTTGTATTGCTCCAGTTCGACGTTGATATCTACCAATCAAAAACCGTCGTGCACTTAAATCCATAGTCGCTTCAAATGTATCCATATTAGAGTGGTGTGGATGTTTGGAGAGTGGGATGCCTTCTTAGGTGTGACCTAGTCATTTGACCTTGGTTCAAAATTACGCGGTGTTGTCCTCGAATATTTGCCTTCGGGATGTTTTCCGTCGCCAATAACACGATTCCAGCACGACGTTATTTAAATTATTTACCTACCGCAGCATGATTACCTCTTCTGGGAAAAACAGTGTTGAGCAACATGACATTTTGACACCAGTTGATTTCCCCTACACCCTTCAAACTTTTCACACGATTTGTGAGACGATTTAACCAATCAATGGCAGTTAATTGTAAAACTAAGGATTTATTTATTCAGTACTTCATATTACAATTTTAAATATTGCAGATTTCTTGGAAAATAGTGGTAGCTTTTTATGCGGATGATTCCCATAAACTAAGTTGCTCATGATTCTTTTAAGACACTTTCACCAATCCATCAATAACAGTTGATTGTAAATCAGTATTTATTCATCCAACTCTCGTCATATCATATAATTTACAATATTTCAGATCTCTCAGGTGAATAGAGGTAACTTATATGCTGATGATTCCAGAAAACTAATGTTGCACACAATTCGATGACGTTTCCACTTATAAATAGCAGTTTTAGTAAAAAAATCAGGACTTTTACACTCAGCACTTCATATCATAATTTACAATATATTACAGATCCATTGCGGGAATTGAGCTTACTTTTTATGCTGATGATTCTCGATAATTAACTGTTGCGCACAATTCAATGACGTTTCACCCAATTAATAGCAGTTGATTGTAAATCTCAACTTATTCGTACCATCAACTTCTGACCACAATTAAACACCCCCGACATCAAGACGACTAGGGAGTTGACATCTAGACTAATTCATCTTCACTCAGGTATGGAACAAGAGTTTGTTATCTCCAGGATGGTTAACGAGCAGTCATCATTAAGTTGGAATATAAATGATTTCTAAACTTTCATGTCTTCGCGATTGGTGCTACAGATTAACCTTTGAATGGTTTGTTCGTGCAAGTGGTGTCTGCTTATCTGTGCATTTGACATGAAACAAGCGATCAAATTATGCTACGAATTATAGAAGATGCTGAGACGAAAAGGAAATAAAATGTAAACTTATAAAATTCAATTCCTCGCGATTGTGAAAGACAGTTTGAAAAAGTTGTTACAGTGTTCCAAACAAAGGCAGTGAACCCTCTAAGGGTTTGGATGTGGTATCTCGTCAGTCAAGATCTGATTGGTTTTGTAACTGACGAGATATCTCGGCATCAAGATATTTCCAATTTTGTGATTATGATACGATCATGATATGACCAGCTGTCTTCTAATGATCGTGAATATGTTTTCTTCTAATGGCGAGAGTGCGCGTCCAACAAGATCTTTCTGTTCTGCCAATGACGATAGATCTCGTGGAGACAAAAACCGGGAGATATAAAAGGGGTCACGTGAATGTACGAGATAACTTTAGCAAATGATCAGATGAAGAGGGAACTATAATTACAGAAATCACCGTTCCATCACGAAAATACGGAATTGCACTGTCTCCAGATTGGCAACATTACTGCCTCTCTATGCTCCTTTACACAGGTTTTATACGTATAAATGTAAATGGTCCGAATATGCTCAAAGAACCGCACTTGTATGAGTCCCGGAATAATATGCAAAGTAATAATAGTTAATGTATTTAGCATAATAAATAATTAAATGGTATTTACTCCTAACTCAGAGAAAAAATAAACTTTAAATCACTCGAATCGCTACATTTACCAACTCTATGTAGTTCTGGAATGAAATACCAACGAATGTACCAATGAAAGCAAAAGTTAGATTCGTGTATCATACGTAATGGTTTTAATTGGATTGTTCAGCGATATTTTAAGTAAGATAGAAGGCTTGAATGTCATACGCATGGCGTCTGTAGAATGTCCTCAATCGATGTTAGAAATAGATTTATATTCGCACACTGATAAATTTACGTACCTTACTCAGAAGGGGTAGTGAATATTTCGACACGTGAATCACAATGTTTTTAATTGTATTGTTCAGAGGTATTGGAAAGAAAGAAGGTAATGGCTTAGTTGTCAAACGACTGGGATTTGTAAGGAAATAAGTACTTGCAACTTAATTCAGCGTAATATATCGATTTTAACTCGCACGCACCGATAAACTTCCTACGGAATTCCAGCATTTTCCAAAAAAACACATTTATGTAGATTCCCACAATGCATTTCCGTCTTCCGATTTAGTTCAACAACACACTAAACTCCCACGACTGCTGAATACATTTCGCACAACCATCAATATCAGCTACGAAAATATTTACCGTTATTGAATCCCAAATATAGAATCTGAATGAAGCAGGCGCGTGGATCCTCAGGTATACGGAACTATAATAGCAGAAATCGCCGTTCCGTCACGAAAATATGAAATCGCATTGTTTCAAAGATTGGCAGCGTGACTCTGTCTTTATGCTCCATTACATAGGTTTTACGATAAGTCTGAATACAAATGTCCACATTTATTCAAGTAACCCCAATTGTTTGGGTCCCGGAACGATCTACAAAGTACGAAACTTTAAAGCAATCAATGCGATGGGAAAATAATCAAGGTTGTGTGTATCTCTGGAAAGTTATGAAGTTGGAGGGGTAAAGAGGTATTTTGGAATTACAAATGTGGTATTTGGTAATTTTAGTTAACATCGTAACAACATTTGAGGCCAGATCAAATTTAATGTACATAAGTCCCAACGTCGACAATGAGCTATCTTCAAATGGCACTGGTAACGCCTGTGTTGCAAAGGATATTAATAGAGGATTTTCAGTCTTCGCTATAAATGTCGAAGAAAATTAGTCCTCTTAAAAGGAAATCGACTTTCAAAAGCATCAAAAAGGAGATTTTTGGAGTTGTATAGACAAATTTCTAAATAAACTATGGATAGCGAAACAAATTTTCAATTGTGATAATTTTTAATGGAGCAATATGTTGTATGCTAATCTAATCTAATAGAAAATGAAGCAAATGAAAAATCTAATAGCAATGAAAAATTCAGATTATTTGATTTACGTTCAGATGTTGCCTCGTATTCTGGTAATTGGTAATTGGTAATTGTTAATTTTTAACTAACGTCGTATTAGAGTAACACAACAAACTATTGACGACGGTACAGGATCAATTCCTTAAGGGAAAGATCCGAGGAAAACACCTCGTAATTTTGAACCACGGACAGAGGACGAAGCAACACCTGAGCTGAAACCCCACTCTCCAAACTTCCACACCAACCCAAAGTGAGAACTTTCGGCCACGACAGCAGATTTAAGGTGCACCTGAAGCCTCTACACCATACGCTTACAAATATCCATCCATGCCTGGACACGGATTCAAACCAGGAACACCTCCTAGTCTTCTGACAGTGGTACCAAATTACGTGGTGTCCTCGGCTCTTTCCCTTGGGAGTTGATGCCGGAACGTCGTCAATATCCCATTGTGTTGATCCAATACGACGTTAATTAAAATACCTAACTACTTATTTGATTTCCACGTCAATGTGAGGGTGGGTTATAATTTTGGCAATACGGGGTAAATCAGCGCACATTGCACCCCTATCAAAGCTTTCTAATTTATAAAAAAAATTGAAGTTTTGTATAGTAACTTGCACAAAACTTAATTTGTCTGGATCAAGCTTTAGAAAAGTCTACTCCAATTTTATAGTCTTATAATAACTGCAAAAAAAAATAAAAAAATAGCCTAGTGTGTTGCTCCAGTGCGACGTTAAACCGGTATAGTGGTTGTTGTTGTTTCTTATGCCTACACTGGCAGACCGGAGGAGTGCCAGGCCCGTCAAAGACGGCAAGAGGCGAGGGGGGTGCGCCTTCCTTGTTATTGAGCCCCATTGGGAGGAAGTCCGACTTAGCTCGACATACTTGACACATGAGTTTTACAGGAAGGTCCCTTTCATACATCCATTCACT
Source organism: Metellina segmentata (assembly GCA_947359465.1). NCBI lineage: Eukaryota > Metazoa > Arthropoda > Arachnida > Araneae > Tetragnathidae > Metellina > Metellina segmentata. The sequence goes on from OX375872.1 coordinate 31,313,782, forward strand.
CACACATATCGTAATTTAGAACCCAATCAGAGGCCGATAACCCCCTGATCAGGCACCCCCAGAGGTATTGATTTGGTATGGGAACATGGGGGACTTTGTGACCACGACCTATTTAACGTGCCCCAGTCACCATTAGTTAACACGACGGTCTTTAGCCATGTCGAAACGCCTATCTCGCAATCATCAGAATTGCAGGCTCCGCCGAGGACAGAACCCACAACCCTTGTGATGCGAGCCCGACGCTCTACTGACTGAGCTACCGCGGCTCGGTATAGTGGTTAAGGTGTTAGCCTCTAGATCGGAAGGTTCCTGGTTCGAATCCGGGTCCGGGCATGGATGTTTGCAAACGTATGGTGTAGAGGCGGCTGGTTCACCTTAAATATGTCGTGGCCGAAAGTCCTCACGTTAGTTTGGCGTGGAAGTTTGGAGAGTGGAAAGCCAGCTGAGGTGTTGCTTCGTCATCTGACCGTGGTTCAAAATTACGAGGTGTTGTCCTCGGATCTTTCACTTAAGGGACTTATCCCGGACCGTCGTCAATAGCCCGTTGTATTGCTCTAGTACGACGTTAACTAAAAAAAATTACCAATTATCAATTACCCGGAACGTTGTCAATATCCCGTTGTGTTGCTCTAGTACGACATTAACTAAAAATTACCATTACCAGTGCGACGTTAATTAAATACCTATCTACCAACAACAAAAGTATGTTTTGAAAGTCAGCTGTCCCTTTTAGCACTTAAGCGTTGACCTCGTCATCTGTGACTGTGATTCAAAATTACGGTAGTAAAAAATACGTACTGGAGCAACACACCCGATTGACGATGGTCCGGTATCAGTCCCCAAATCAAAATTACGAGGCGTTGTCCTCAGACCCAAATCGTGGTAGTCTGGTTCGATTTTAATTGACGCTGTTTAGGTGCAAGACAACGGGCTATTAGCGGAGGGCCGGAATGAGCACCGACTAGAAAGATCCGAGGACAACACTGGATCTGACCATGGTTCAAACTTACAGGATCGTAAGTTTGAACCAGGGTCAGATGACGACGTCACAACTGAGCTCCTACCCACAACTTCCCACAGCTGAGCTACTTCCGGACTGTCTATTCTCTTTGTGTCGCCGACCAACCGGTATAGTGGTTAAGGTGTTAGCCTCTAGATCGGAAGGTTCCTGGTTCGAATCCGGGTCCGGGCATGGATGTTTGTAAGCGTATGGTGTAGAGGCGGCTGGTGCACCTTAAATCTGTCGTGGCCGAAAGTACTCACGTTAGTTTGGCGTGGAAGTTTGGAGAGTGGAAAGTCAGCTGAGGTGTTGCTTCGTCATCTGACCGTGGTTCAAAATTACGAGGTGTTGTCCTCGGATCTTTCCCTTCAGGGACTGATCCCGGACCGTCGTCAATAGCCCGTTGTGTTGCTCTAGTACGACGTTAAACAAAATTACCATTACCATTACCACTTTGTGTCAGTAAAACTTTTATTGTGTGTGCCTATAACATGATATTGCATGGCTTGTGTGTAGCGCAGAATAGCCAAATATTGCCTTTGAGCCATAAAACCCCAGAATCACCCAAATCAACCAACCTGGGATTTGTTATGTTTATTTTCTTAGGGTTTTTAACAATCAAATATTTCTTAAAATCAGTCCAAATGCTAAGATCCAAAAAGCCTCAACAGCATCAGTGTAGCAAATTCTAGTAACTACTCAACAAGGAAGTATAAATAAAATTTGTTCACTGAAATTGAAGTAGGCAGTCCATCCGGTTCTTAAATCTAATAAAACTGGAAGCTGTGTGTTTCTTTGCAAGTTCGAGTTGCATTGCAGTTTGTAACAGCTTGTTTCGAAACCCGAGTTACAGGATTTTGTAAAAGTAGTAGGCTTACGTATTTAAATTCCATTCCTCTGGGGATCACAATGAGGTTTCTGAGAAGTATATTATACCCCCATCACATGACAAAATAACCACATATCGCACCCCGGCAAGAAAAGTGACGCAACTAAAAATTACAGAATTTGAGAAACATCAACTTAAAGGATACTATAAAACCTTTATTGAAATATTAGTATAAGCTTCTTTTATATTTTAGGTAAGTATTTATGGTGGTAACTTCTATTATATTCTTTATAATAGTAATATAATACGCTGGGGCACTTCGTATATATTTTTCAATGACATAACATCAAAATGTTTACTTTTTTAGTAATGTCACTTTTCTTGCCGGGGTGCGATATATTGTTTGAAGAAATCTGTAGATTATTTCAACCTTTTTTGAAACAGTAATTTGATCATTTCCCTAGGATAGACAAATGGGGCTGGTGCACTTTAAATCCACCGGGGCCTCAAATGTCCTCAAGTTGGAGTGGTGTGAAAGTTTGGAGAGTGGGGTGCCAGCTCAGATGTGACCCGTCATATGACCTTGGTTCCTAATTGCGTGGTGTTGTCGTCGAATCTTTCCTTTCGAGTTTGATCCCGGAACGTCACCAATGGCTCGTTATGTTGCTCCAGTGGAAGTTAATTACATTCCTACTCACCCTTAGATTGATTATAATTCTAAGCTAAGATTCTAGTGATATGTTTCTAAGGATAGAGTTTCTTGCAACGTTTTAATTGCTCCTTTTCTTCATATAGATTAAGTTGGAAATTTTGCGTCTGCTTTCTTTTCCTTAGAATAAATAATTTTGAAAAGATTCAATTTGTCAAGAAAATCCGACCTGTATAAAAGTCATAATACAGGGAAGACTGCAAGTTTCAAAACGGACTCAGGCGTGTGAGCCACTCATAGGGTTTGTTTGAAGTAGAAAACGTGTAATTTAAAAAAACTTTAATTAACATCTTACTAGAGCAACACAACGGGCTATTTTGTTTGAAGTACATACAACTGACTTAATTTTGGAATTGAGAAATCGGGTATTGACGGTATTTGTGATCCAGCAAATACAAATGTTGGGGACCAAAATGGCATAGGTCAATACAAATAATCAGCACAAGTTATTTTACTGAGACACGTGGAAAGATTTCATTCGTCAAGATGGTTGAAATCGGTTAGATGTCTTCCAGGGATTATTGGAGGTTGCAAAGTAGAATTATGCGAGTGAACTTCTGAAATGATTGAAAACTAACGTCAAACATCGTGAAAACGGTGATAAATCAAAACATTTTTTAATATGCTTGTGTTTGTTTTCAATAAAACTCCTTGTCATAAAAAGAAATTATTCGTATGCGTGACAGTAAACCCCACCATTGCTTCTAAAGTCTTTCAAAATCGCCAACAGGGTTGCCATAGCTAAAATGCAACCAAATAGCGAATTTCTCATTCCGTCAAAAAAATGCTTCTTTGATTTCGTTATATTTGTGTCAAAAAAAAAAAAAAATGCATGGTGAAAATAAAAATTAATTAAAAAAAATATGAAGTTCTAGATCACAACACAGCATTCAGCGTTACTATCAATAATCGACATCCACTCTACTCTCTCTTGGTGGATGATTATATCTCACGGTATTTCCGGCCCTGCTAGGTTAGGCTTGATTCATATACAGGGCATGTACAAATATTGTAAATATATTGTACTGAAGTACTATCAAAAGAATTCTCTCATTTGATTTTTGGAAGTCAAGGTATGATTTCAATAAGAAGTGAGTACACCATGTCTAACCCATATATGAAGACTGAGCATCACTTTTGAGAGGAGCTTCAAAACATGCGACCAACAAATATAGACTAGTAGTCGCGTGACTGATCTGGAAAAAATTGGCTTGGTTGGCTGATTTGGCATTTTTTCGACTCGTTTGGCGATTTAAAATCGTATGTTAGGGCTGGTGTATGAAAGTGCATTTCTATAGGAAGGCGATTAAGGTGGTGAAATCACCAAAGGCTATAACTATGTCGCGTGGACAAATTTGATGATTAATCATTGGATGGGTATTTTATTCAGTGCCGTTGACCAATCAGTCGATGATTTCTTATTTCAACTTGTCTTTATTATAGTATAGTCTAAGCGTCACGTTATTATTTAAGTCAGATTATCCTGGGAACATAGAAAAGTTACCATTGCTAACTACTATTCTGCTACTTCTAAACCTCATAAGAAACTAAAAATATTGTGCTCAAAATTTAGTTACATAGTAATGGCATTAACCCATAACTTCTCGCCTCCATCTAAAAAATGTGGCTTAGCCTGCTGCTCTAGGAACCTATAAATTGAAGGCTGCGCATGTTAAATTCCTCTCTGGGTGCATTTCACTCTTCTGCGTCAATTTTGCTTTCTTTGTAAGTGTATGTCCATCTGCTAATGTTGTATGGCGTAGCTTGATCAAATATGCTCTTTGCGCAATAAAACGCAACCCCCAATAAATATTTTAATCCAATACCTACTATTGTCTAACTATACCTGAAAATATAAAGCACAGTGTTGAAATTATCTTTCGAAGTGGTCTCGAAGAAACATATCGTTCAAAAAGATCTGACCAATTTTGCTAATGACGATTTATTTTGTCATCAATATATTGCCGATTTTTTATGATGACGAGATCAAGATTTGCTCAGTTCTTTAATGACGATATATCTCATCCATCAAGATCTGCTCAGATTTGTTAAATGGTGGGATACATTGTCCAGATAACCATAAGGAAGATTAACAATGTTGAAAATCTGCATATGCTTTGCATTGTCATCTACAGAAACAAAGTAAGAGTTAGCATACATTTAGATTTCATTAATATGTTTATATTCATTCTAATTAAAATTTAATTTTATATGACATTAAAACAGCTACCGAAACATTTTGGGTTTCATTAGTTGTATAGCAAACATTCTTTTAAAATCCCAAATTCACAGATTTATTCATGTTTATTTTATCTAAAGAAGTTTGCATAATATTTATACCGTACTACATGAATGAATTATATTATTAATTTACTAAGCTCCGCAAATATAATTAGTGAAACAAAAGACAATTTTCTCCAGACCCTTGTCCAGTTATTAGGCATACTTAGCTTGTTTCATATTTAAGAATCTTATTCCACAAATTGCAACGGGATTCGCAAATTAGCCATTTTGTCTTATTATATTAAAAGAAATTCCGAAACTAAGCCCCATTAATTCCGAACTATAATGCATTTGCATCCGTATTATCATTAGTAATTATATTTGATACGTAATTTATTTCGAGAATCACGCAAACCCTTCAAATTTCGTTGATTATAAAAATATTATGTTCAAAGTTTGCTTTTATTATGCGTCTGCAAGTAATTGACTCAAACAACTCGAAATTTAGCTACACTCGAATTAGTACTAGTTAATTTTTCCTGGAATCTCATTCCCCATTGAATTTTAATAGCGAATATTTGCTGAAACGCACCTATCCATCGCATGTTTTGTAGTAGGGTCATTTCCCATTCGCTAATTGATACCAACGGGTATTTGAACGTGGGAACAAAAATGCTCTAATAAATGTTTAAGCCAGATTACCATCTAAAAGTACTAAAGTACAGTTGAAGCATAATCTTATTACGATATAGTCGCGATAGTCAAAAATAATGAAACAATTTTATCTTCAGCTCGCAATCGTTACCCAGTCCCAATTGCCTTTTTAACGTGAAGAGAATGGACCTTTGTACGTGCTTTTTTCACCAGATAATAATAGCTGCGGAGTCTAATATCGCAGGAAACTTCTAAAGCGCTGATATAAAAGAAATATAGTATCTCGGTTTATATTTTTTACTGTCCTCTGGAACGATACCTTCCATTTTTCTCCTGCTAAAGTGTAAATGATTTTGGAGCTAAATGTGGCTCCTGGCTTTTCCTAGCGGCTAATGAAGTGTTTTGCCAGGAAAAATCTCCGCAAAAGAGTATTACAGGTCTAATAACAACCACCTCAGGGTGCAAGGATAAGGTTGCGGTAAAAAAGACATTATAAATATAGTGTGACAGATTTGGGGAAAATTGGATTTGGATCTTGGTGTGCCCCAAGGTAAACGGAACTACGGGGTTTCTGTATTTTTGTGTATGGTTTGTTTTTCTGTTGGGGTTCTTTTACTTGTGTGCGTTACCTTTATCACATCTATTAAAACCTTGTAATTGAAGGGATGATTAAATAAAGCTGAAGTGAGAGTTTGACGTGTTACAACCCTCAGTGCGGGCTAAGTGAGATCAAAATATCCCCACTGGGCAAAATTGCATTTAGATATCTTGGTGTGCTGCCACAAGGTTAACACAACTACGAGAATTGTCTGTTTGTGAGTGGTCTTCTTTTTTGTGTCATGGTTCTTTTACTTACAGTTAATCTTTTTTGTACTGAAAGGATGGTTAAATGAAGCTGATATAGAATTGGAAGAGTTACAGGTGGACAAGGAGTGATCAAAATATTCCGACTGGAGAAAGTGGATTTTGATATAGGAGTGAGGCATCAAGGTTAACTATGGGAATCACAGGGTTTCTGTCTTTTTGTGTGTTGTCTGATTTTCTGTGAAGTTTCTTTCATTTATGCGTATATTTTTAATTTCTATTATAACCTTGTAATTCAAGGGGTGATTAAATCAAGCTGTAGTAAGGGTTTGTTATGATGCGGGGGAGATGTGATAAAAATATCTCAACTAGAGAAATTTGGATTTAGAACTTTGTGTACCTGAAAGTGAATAGAATCGTGCATGTTGAGATTTGTATCTTTGTGAGTGGCTTTATCGTGACTTATTGTTATTTAATTAAAAAGAATATTAAGCGAAACTGATATAGAGTTGGTCAAGTTACAAGTATAGAAGGTGTGATAAAAATACCCGGATAGGAGAAAGATGTATTTAGATCACCGTGTGCCCCAAGGTTACGGGAGTCATGTGAATCTTAGGGTATGTCTTTTTGTGAGTGGTCTGTTCAACTTTTTGTTAAGATTCTTTTACTTATATGTTTTGTGTACTTATTGTTACTTTATTGAAAGGGTGGTTAAATGCAACTCAAATAGAGTTGTTGGACACATTTCAGGTGCATAAGTTAGAATCAAAATATCTGCACTGGAGAAAATTAAATATGGATCTTGATGTGGCCTGACATCTAAAGGAGTCCTGAGAAAATCAGAGTTTTTGTCTTTTAGTGGGTTGTTTGCTTTTCTGTTGCGTATCTTTCACTTAAGAGTAACCTTTGTCATCTATTAAAACCTTGTTATTGAAAGGCTGATTAAATGAAGCTGTAAAAAGGGTTTGATGTGTTGCAACTCTCAGTGCGGGAAAGGTGTGATCAAAATATCCCGAATGGAGATAATTGGATCTGTATCTTGGTGTTTCGTAAGAAGTATAGATTCTTGAAAATCTTGAGGTGTTTGCCTTTTTGTGAGTGTTCTGTTCTATTTTTGGCTATAGTTATTTTATTTACACGTAAGCCTTTTTGTTATTTAATTGAACGAATGTTACCTCTTTGAAGGTCACGAGATATCCGAGAAGTGTATTATTACTGATTTTACATCAAAGCATACTTATCGACTAATTAACGACATCTGTTGGGTGAATGAATGCATGGATTATTTTAAATTTTAAATATTCTATCGTTCTTTTCCTTAGAATAGAATCCTTTGGAATCATTCTACTGATCCTTTACTTGGAAGTGAATCATTTGGAAAGATTCCTTTTGACGCACCATGACCAAATATGACCTTTTAGCCATAAAACCTAATTCAACTAACCAATCTGAGAGTTGTAGTTGGTGCAGGTTCGATTCCTGTAACTTACACTGTGTGTATTTTTCTCTTCTGAGTCAGTAACATTCACCTTGTGTGCATGTCCGTCGCTTGAAGTCGATTGTCATCTGTGTCCGAAGCATTTTCGTCAAGTATGGCTCTTACAGCATAAATCCCAACCAAACTGCTCCCAAAAAATGTCCTATAAATCTAGGTAGGTATGTAGGTACGTATAACGTTGCACTGGAGCAACACAACGGACTTCTGTCGAAGGTCCGGGGATCAAACTCGAAGGTAAAGATCGGAGAATAAAAACACGTAGTTTTGAACAACTGGGAACTTCACAGTAAACTTAACAGAATTCAAAAGTATTGAAATGTACACAATACACTGTGAAATATATGCAGTCTTGAAACAGACACTGATTTAAAACAGGGTACACGGGCTCGGTTAATTAACTTTTACTTCATTTCTTTTCTCATATTGAATTACGAATACCCGAATATCGAATATCGCGAATACTCGAGTTTTCTCTCCGAATTAAACTGGTTACAAAACCCCTCTAAAACAACCAAAAACAAACATTTGCATGAAAATTCATAAAGCAACTTCTACAACAGTCTTCCTCAAGAAGTTTCACTCTGTTGAATTGGAAATTTTAATTTCAGCTTTCTCTGAATTCTTAAGCTGGAGGCAAAGTTTCTTAAAGTTAACTTATGAGACAACGGAGCCATCCTTTTTCTTCGCTAACTTTGTTTCTCCTGATCAAGTCTTGAAGAATAGATGTAGTTCTTGTTAAATTTTTCGCGATGAAAAGTCGGAAGAAAAAACAGGATTACTTCCTGAGTTCTTTTTGAAGCGAATTCTTTTTCGTATTGCTTAAGGAATTGGCAGCGTTGTGTTATTCGAATCGTATATGCTTCTTTGTTAACGCTGTATTTCGGGGATTATAATTTCGGTTGATTCGGTTGTGTATATTTTTCTTTCTGCAATGTTTGGGGTATAATGAAACGCATTCTTTCTGTTCCAAGTGTTTGTCCTACTTGACTGCTATTCTTCTGAGATACATTTTTAACTCTCTGCGTCACTCGTTTTCTCTGTAGAGTAGAAATGTTTTACCCCACTACACACTTAATAACTGAATAACCCCTATCTATTGCTTGAAAGAATCCATGGATTATTTCAAGCTCTGGATATATTATATTGGTCCTTTCCTCGGAAAATAATTCCTTAGACACATTCTGTCTCCTTTAATAAGAAAATAATCATTTGGAAAGATTCTATGAGTCAAGAACAAGTTTGAAAACAAAATATAAGAAATTAGGCAGGGAAACTGTAAGTTGTAAAGAAGAATTGTGCGTATGAATCCCTCACAGAGGGTTAATGTATACTCTCTGTGAGAGATTAAGGTTAATGTATACATTAACCTTAAGATACATTAAGTATATATAAACACTAAAACCTACAATAATGGACCGGACGCAAGCGGATTTGCATAAAATCCGACATGAAGTCGGATTTTATGCAAATCGAGTGCTTGAACGTAACCTGTTAAGGTTAAATATGATACGCGAAGTGGTAACGTCGTTAGTTCGGTGTGAAATTGTGACAGTATGTCGAAGCGAAAGGAACTTTGTGGCTTTGAAAAAGGTGTTATAATTGGTTGTCACAAGTGGCAAGTCTATTCGCGCAATTATGGTACAATCATCACAGCCACGGTCAACTGTTATTGATGTTGTGAAGAAGTGGAAGACTAAGGGAGTTGGGACACGATCTGCACACGTTGGTCGTCCCCGTAAACATATCGGACGGGATCAGCGTGTCCTGAAGCATGAGGCTCGTAAGAACCGCAAGAAACCACTCCAAAACATCAAAAGTGAATTTCAACAGGCAGCAGGGGTTACGGTGCACCCCAATACTTTGCGGAAAGAACTGCACGCCCTCAATACCCACGGATATATTGCCGCACACAAACCAAACATCACCCCAACCAACAAAGCCGACAGACTCGCGTGGTGTTTGCAACGTCGCAACAGGACTGTGGACCACTGGTAAACTGTTTTATGGAGCGACGAGTCATGCTACACGCTCTTCCAGTCAGATGGGTGTGTTTGGGTTTGGCGAATGCCAGGCGAACGTTTGTTAACCGAGTGCATTGTTCCAACTATTAAGTTCGGTGGTGGTGGTGCACTTGTTTGGGGATGTTTTTCGTGGTATGGCCTGGGACCTTTGCATGTTGTTCCTGGTAAATTGAACGCCGACCCCTACATGAATCATCATGGACAATCATGTTCTTCCTACGCTCTGGCAATTTTATACAATGGACGAATGTTACTTCTAGGACGACAACGTGCCATGTGATGTTGCATCCTCTGTCAAACAGTGGTATCAAGATATGGATGTAAAACGTCTTCCCTGGTATGCTTAGAGTCCAGACCTAAAACACATTGAACATTTGTGGGACTATTTAGAGCGACGCTGAAGGACCAGGGAACCACGACCGAAATCTACAGCTGATCTGGCGACATTCTTGCAGCAGGAATGAACAAATATACCGATAATTGTGTAACAAAACCTTGTTGAAAATATGCCCAGAAGGGTTGCTAGTGTAATTGTAGCACGTGGGGGACCATATACAAAAGCGACATTGGTCAACCATAAGTATTGTGTGGTTACCAAAAGCCTACATACTTGTCGTAAAACGATAATTTTTTATTCATTTTTAATAATAGTTTTCTATGACATTTTTTTAAGTACTTCAAGGATCAAAAGTTTTCTTACATTTAGCAGTTTTTCAATAATATGGTATATCCCATTACATACTACTTAACACTCGTGTTCGATGTCTCGTATAGACATCTCGTCATTAGCAAAATTGACCAAATTTTGTAGGACGAATCTCGTTATTAAAATAAAACTAATCTGATCTTGATCTCGTCATCATAAGCAATATTTTGCATTGCGATATCTTGTCATCATCAAAATAGGTCATATTACTATACACGAAATACCTCGTCAATACCTGTTGGAGGGTTAAGTGCACAAAAGGTGATATTTTTGATAAGTGGTGATATTTTTGATAAGTGGTGATATTTTTGATAAGTGGTGATATTTTTGATTAGTGGTGATATTTTAAAGGTCATATTTGATGATTTTATACCTTCATGCATTTGGAACTCGATATGCAGCTGTCGTTTTTTTTTTATGTCGGTGTAATATTTGTGACACATTGAAACATTTTGTGAAAGTAACGCGGCTCAAGGGAAATAATTCAGAATTTTGCTTTTGTTTCCCAACGGTTAAGTTGAACCGAAACGCATCGGAAATAAATGACGAATGTCGCAAGGTGGCAGGCAATGAATCACAACGTAGACACGTAAGTAATGAATGGGACGTAAATGACGCAATAAGTTATAAGTAGCAAATAAGGGTCACAAACGCAAATAGATCTATTATATAGGGGTAATGGACTAGTGTGCGCGATTATAATAGATCATAGCATTATATTAAAGAAATTAAGGCAAAATATTTTATTACTAGTGGGTATAGTAGCATGAATAGATATTTATATTGTAACTCATAACTTAATAAGTGTTATATAATGTTAACTTATAACATGTGTGTGTAAATTTAATTATACGCTAATCATAACTAGAACTAATATATTTTGCCTTAGTTTACTCTAGATAATTCTAGGATATATTAAATCTCACAAGGGCATTACACCTATTTAAGTGAACTATTTGCATTTTCTGACTCTAATTTGCTACTTATAACTTATTAAAAACGAATGAAATAATATTGAGTTGCTATTAATAGTTACAAACGCATATCGTCTTTTATATAAGTGACAATACACGTATGATAGTTTCTAGATACTATTATTACCTTAATAAAGTTAACATTTAATGCTTGTTGTGAAAGTTATGATTATATCGAAAATACTTCTTTGAGCTTAAATAAGTTCCACAATACCTTTAAATTAATAAAAATAAATAGGTCCCCAAAAAATTTAAAAATTAACACAACTAAATTAATGAAATAGCATCAAATAAATAATGTTATTGTAATTTAGAATATTATGCTACCAAATAATATAAAAAAACTTAAATAGTAGTACAATTAATAGAATATAGCTATCAAATTTATCCAACCTATATTCTAATAGTCCATCCTGATTCCAATAGTAATTATAAAATACTACTGATCACATAGGTTTTTGTAAAACAATTATGATTGAAAGAGTTCTTGTGTAAAATACTAATGATTACGAGATTACAAGTAAAATGGTACTTTTTAAGAGTAAAAGTGAGTACCAGTGAAGTAGAAATAATTACAAGAGATTAATTATAAAATATTACTGATCGCATAGAAAATGATTACAAGAGTACTTATAAAATACTTGTAAAATATTCTTAAATAATTTTAAACTCACTATTTGGTAAACGATACGAATGTACAAATAAGTTTTAAAAATTCATTTTATAAATTCTCTGTGCGAGAGAGATTACGTATGTTAACCCAACCGGATTTAAACTCTAGTATTCCAGCAATGAAAATAGATCGATTTCGATACAAACACTGTCTAAAAATAATTCCGGGCTATAATTCTAATTTAGATTATTTGTGCGACTCCGGGTAAACCGTAAATTAAGTAGCTATATCCAACTGCATCAGCCACATTTTCGAAATTCTTCCTCCCCATCTAGAACTGTCACTTTTGGACAGCTTATAAACGGAATTTTCCAATATACTAGTCTTATCTGAACCGTAAGGAGTCACTCCGAAATGTTGGACACTTTATTTCAAAAGATTCTCAAGAGAAAATAAATATCGCCGTGACAAAATTTACAGTGTTGACAGATCCGAGATGTCTGGGATGTCAGCTATAAAATGTTTTGGCGAGGTTATCGCAACTGTAAACTTGAGTTTAAGGAAAACAAGTTTCTTGCTGAAAAGTGAAATGTGTTGTGCGAGCCCGCGATCATTTAATTATTTTTGTTTACGGAGGTGTCACTACGTAGAATATGCGGTGTCATTAGATGCAGTAGTTGAAGCTGCAAAAACATCAAATTATTGTGTTTACGTCAATAATTTAGTTTTTATTGTTAAGTATTGTATGTATCGTCAATAATTTAATTTTTATTGTTAAGTATTGTATGTAACGTCAGTATTTTAATTTTTACTGTTAAAGTTTTTGGTGTAACGTCAATTTATAAAATTTTTATTAATAAATTATTATTTGCGATGGCAATATTATAAATCTTATTGTTTAAGTGTAGTGCGTGACGTCAATATTTAATTTGCATTGTTAGATTACAATGTGTGACGTCAATAATTTAATTTTTAGTGTTAAGTATTGTACGTAACGTCAATAATTTTAATATTTATTGTTAAGTATTGTGTGTAACGTCAACAATTTAATTTTTACTGTTAAAGTATTATGGTGTAAGGTCAATATTTTAATTTTTATTATTAAATTATTATTTTGGATGGCAATATTATAATTCTTATTGTTTAAGTGTCGCGCGTAACGTCAATAATTAATTTGTATTGTTAAATTATAATGTGTTACATCAATAATTAATTTTTATTATTAAGACATTGAGTGTAATATCAATAATTAAATTTATATTGTTACATTATTATGTGTAACGTCGATTTATAATTTATGATTATGATATTATGATTTTATTATTAAATTATTACTGGCGATATAGACAATAATTTAACAATAAAAATTATTAAAAATTATTATACTGGACATAATTTAATTTTGACTGTTGAAATATTCTGTGTAAGTCAGTAAGTTAAATTTCATTGCTCAAGTTTCTGCAGCGTCAGTTTTTAAAAATTGTAATTATTGAAAAAACACCAGTAATATAATTTTAATTGTTAAATAATTATGCGTAATTAAAAACAATACTATTTTATTGCTTTGTTATTATGTTTAACATCATTAAATTTACTTTTATTACTAAATTACTATGTGTATAATCAAGAATTTAAATTTGACTGTTAAATTGTTATTCGAGGTATAGTCAATAATTGCGGGGACTACCCTCCCTCATCATGCCTGGTGTGTGGGTGAACCGAAATAACGATGTGGTTTGCAAGTCTGGTTCTCTGAGACGTTACATGACGCTTTGCGAAACTGCTAAGGCGCACAGCTCACCATTTGGCTACAGACTGTCAGCCTGTGATGTCGATTTAGCAAAATGTCCTTTTTGTAGTAACGTTCCAACATTAAATTATGCTACAAATTAGGAAAAACCGCTGGAGAAACGTGACGGTTAATGTAACAAGCGTATGGGGATGAAGCTATGTGCACTGTGCAGATCAAAACTTTTCAAATGGTACTTTTCAAATGCTTGTTTAAAAATGGTAGAGACGCTGTTACAGATGATCCGCGAAGCGGGTGGCCAGTTGATTGTGTTTCGATTACTTTGTAAGTGTATTGGTTGTTTTAGTAAGTAAAGTCCCCGAATTTATTGACTGTACCTCGAATGTATCTTCAATAAAACGGAGAACATCCAACGGGTAGAAGCAGTGATCAGAAGTGATAGCCGGCAAACAGTCGATGCAGTGACCGAACAGACTGGGATTTCGCACGGAACATGTCACGCGATTGTTTCTTTGGATGTGCACATGCATCGCGCTCCAGCACACATTGTTCCTCGCAATCTCACCGATGATCAACGAGCTGAGCGCTGCACAATTGCGGGCGACCTAATCAGGGCTGCCGACAATGACGTGACATTTTGGTCCCGAATCATCACCGGGGACGAAACATGGTGTTTTCTGTACGATCCCCAAACCAAGCGTCAGAGGTTCACCTTGAAATCGCCACAGTTACCTCGGTCGAAAAAGTTTCGAATGGATCACTCGAAATGGAAAGTCATTTTGGAGTTTTTTTTTTTTAATTTTACATGAAGGGCAAGGTGCCAGCGTCATCAAACAACGGAATGTACAGGTTCTTTGTTGTCTCCAGGATGCAATCCGTCGTAACCGTCCAGACGTTTGGAAATCAAGCACGTGGGTGTTGTTGCATGATAATGTCTCGGCGCACCGATCCCTTATGGTGCACCAAGCCCTTGCTAGTTGCAAGTTATGCCACATCCGCCGTATCCCCCAGACCTGGCTCCCTGCGATTTTTACCTGTTCCCTAAACTGAAAGAGCAAGCGGTTTGCAAATGCAGAAGAGGTACTGGCAACAACGACAACCGCTTTGCGACAGCTCTCATGCAACGGTTTCCAGGACTGTTTCCAGAAGCCGTATCAACCCTGACAGTAGTGTACTTTTGCGGAAGGACATTATTTTTAAGTTGATTGTGTTTCGATTACTTTGTAAGTGTATTGGTTGTTGTAGTAAATAAAGTCCCCGAATTTTTTGACCATATCTCGTAGGTCTTCAATAATTTAATTTTTATAGCCATTATTATTATGCATAGTGCTAACAATATAGATTTTATTCTTACATTGTTATGTATAACGTCAATCATTTAATTCGTATTGCTGAATTATTACTGACAGTACACATAATAATGAAACAATAAAATTAATTTACCGATGTTACATATAATTTTAATTTTATTGTTGAATTATTTATTATGTGTAACACCAGTTACTTAAATTTTATTTCTAATTTAACAATTTGGTCCTGACCCTGCCAGCACTTGCTTTTACCCCTCTTGGCCCAGGTGCAGAATTATATTCATTGCTCTGCAACTCTAAACAATTGCAATTGTTCAGCAGGCATTTTGTCCGAATTTTGAAAACTGCAGTAAAATCAAAAACAGACATAAAATACAATCATCGGCTAAATATGTATTACATATTTATAATAAAACATCAAAATTTATTAACTTTATTTAAAATCAAGGCATACTTTCAGAATTTGCGATTCTGTCGATAGCTTTTGAAGTTAAAAATTGTGCCATTGACATACAAGATGTGTTATTTCTAAAGAATTTTTGGTAATTTGCTAAGTGTAGGGAGGTTGTTCCGTAGCTAGAAAACAAAAAAAAACTGTATGGCAAATGAGCGCGCTTGGCACTGCAGACCATCGTAACTTATGATTGAAAAAAAATCGACCAAAATTTTGATAAACCTAAGGACAAATTGTTCTGCCAGGACTTTGTTCTTTGACGTACATCGCAGGTTTAAGCACTATCTGCTCCCATGCATCCTTCTGGTGGTTGTCTCAACGAGGTATCTCGTCATTAGAATAATGTGCCATATTTTGATGGATGAAATACCTCGTCATTAGAATAAAACTTATCACAGCTTATAAAAAAATTCGGCAATAGCTTTATGACGAGATACGTGGTCATTAGAATAAGTGATAAGATTTTGAAGGACGATATAGCATTCGTTAGCAAAAATAACCGTAGAATAGCGATCAGATTTCTAACTAGATTTAATTTTCGTTTATTTGACCTTGAATATGCTATTAGCAACCCTCTCAACGCCGAAAATGGGTCAGTCTTGATACTGTTTAAGACGTTCGTGCATAGTTAGCAATTATTATTCAAATTACAAAGTTATTACCAGCTGGCATTTCCACAAATAAAACACAATAAACATACATCGCAGGAAAGGTTCCGATGAAATTGGATATTAGGGAAGCGACATCGACAGCAAAACATCGATGTTCAAAATTAAAACATCGATGCTGATAATACATAGCCCCAAAACGTCGATGTTTTTAAAATGCAGTGTATTTAATCTTCTTTACCCATTTCTTAAAACTGGTTTAGCACCTAGTGATGCTACATCGACAGCAAAACATCGGTGTTTTGGAACATCGATGTTGATAATGCATCGCCCCCAAAGCATCGATATTTTTAAAATTCAAAATATTTCAAGTTTTTTCCCCATTTCTTAAAACTGGCTTAGAAACTTTTGATGTGACATCGACAGCAAAACACCGATGTTCAAAATTAAAACAACGAAATTGATAATGCATCGCCCCCAAACTATCGATGTTTTTAAATTTCAGTGTAGTTAAACTTTTTTCCCATTTCTTAAAACTGGTTTAGCATCTATTGATGCTTCATCGACAGCAAAACATCGATGTTCAAAATTAAAACATGGAAGTTGATAATGCATCGCCCCAAAACCATCGATGTTTTTAAAATTCAGTGTATTTAAATTTTTTCTCTCATTTCTTAAAACTGGTTTAGCACTTAGTGATGCGACATTGGCTCGAATACATCCATGTTTTTTTTTTATAAAACATCAATATTTTGAAAACATCGACATCGATGTCGCATCCCTACTTTTCAGACCCTTCACCCTTGGACACTTTAGTCTAAAAGTATGTTCAATTTGCTGATTATGAAAATTATGCAACTTGATTATTTTTTAAATTATTAAAACTTTACTTTTTTTATTTAAAAATAAAACATCGACAGCGTGAAAACGTCGACAAGTATAAACATCGATGTTACAAAAACATCGACTCCAATACATCGTTGTTAAATACATATATTTTTTTTAAACATCGATGTTTTGAAAACATCGACATCGATGTCGCATCCCTATTGGATATCTGTTTTGATAACTACCCGGTTGTACTAAGCTCTTCTTTTCGGATTTATATTCGGATAAAGAATCCAGTGACACAGATGCTGCTGACAACAAGCTGGTGCATGTTAAATCTTCCGTGGCCTCGAATGGCCTTTACGTTGGCGTGGTGTGGAAGATTAGAGTCTAGAGAATTTACGTCATCCACCCACAAACTACCAGTCATCATCTGGATTAAGATGAACACAAAATCGTTTCAGTGCATCGGTCTGTATCAATGTCATGGCATTTCCTTAGTCACGGAAATAAGTCAATTGGCTTCACGTACGGGAAACAAGTGGAGCTGCAGAGCCACTACCATCTGCTACATTTAGCTCAACAGAAAATGCCTCTTACAGAGTTAATTCATAAAAATTCCGTCAAAGTGCGAGCGTGATAAGTGAATTAAATTTAAGGCGATCGATAGCTTGGTAATCTGTATCGGAATCGAGTGTATCACGTAAGAGAAAAAACACGTAATGTGATTTTTATTTTATTTGACCAGTTTACATAATCCATAAAACATTTCTTTCAACTTATTTGAAACACCGGATCGAAAAATCACTAATTAGTTCTCAAAAAGCATCATAAGTTTTGTTTTAGTTGAAGTTTCGCCTCTTGGATTCGCCTACATCATTATTTTCAAATATTGCTTCGAAATTTCGGATACTTTTTTTCATCTCGATGCTTCTTTTTGGTGACTCGAAAGTCCACGTGGCGTTAAATTAATCTTGATTAATTAATTATTTGGAGTGTTTCCGAGAAATAATTAATCAATCATGTATTTTTAATTGTTTGCACCAAGAGCTCGGGATTATTGAATCTGTGCTTTATTTATTATCGGCTTCAAATGAGAACTCGTATAATACTCGCAGTATATGAATTATGACTTAAAAGTATTTGTAACTGATAGTGGAAAAGCTGTTCAATAAAAGACGACAAAAAGCACTTCATGAATGAAATTCGTGCCATTCGTTTATTTATTCAATATATATATATATATATATATATATATATATATATATACATACACATACACATACATATACACACATACACACATACACATATACATAAATAACAAAGTAAATAAAGTTTATTTTATAGAATTAGCCACGTTTGCATACTATTCCCCCAGTAAAATTCAGGAGTGGTTGAATTTGATAGAGGTTTTACTTGTTCCCACGTGAGTGTCACCATAAAAGCTACATTAAGGACAAATGTATGCATTCATATTTGCAGGACTGAAGTGGATTAACTGTTCTGTTGTTAACTTTAGGAATCTAATAGATGTTAGAACAGTGGGAAGGGGAAATTGATGAGCAATAAAGAGTGAAGGCGTGGTAGTAGTAGAATTGGCGTACGTTATTACAAGGCTTCAGACAGTTGTGGAAGCAATTTGGTTTCAAATTTTCAGTCCTCAGTTTATCATCTTCTCGGACATTCCATCGAGGTGCAATGCAATGCAACATGCGTCAACTGGTATTTGACAGAAGCGCCATCTCTTTTGAACGTGCCCTGGTTTGAAGTCTGCATGACTTGAAACCGCATTCAAAAGAGTCTACCAGTCACTCTCTGATGAAAACTTAATGACTAAACAACCAATCGAATTGGTTGAAAGAATCCACATGGATTCTTTGGAAGACGAGATATTTTATCCATCAAGATCTAGTAATTTCTGTAAATGTTGAGAGATTTCGTTGAGACAACCACCATCAGGAGGTAATACATTGTCTGCAGGAACGATTTTGTTGACTCTTTGCATACGCTATAATAATTTAGAAAAATTCCATAGCTCCGTTTCGTAGAATATAATAATTTATAAAGATTCCGTTGGTCCTTTCTATAGAATATAATAATTTAAAAAGATTATGTTGACTTTTTCATAGATGTAGTAACATAGAACGATTTTGTTGGTCCTTTCCATAGAATATAATAATTTAGAAAGATTCCGCTGGTCCTTTCCATAGAATACAATAATTTAGAAAGATTCTGCTGGTCTTTTCCATAGAATATTAAAATTTAGAAAAATTCTATTCCCCCCCCCCCCCCACCTCTACCCTTTTCATTTAGTAGAATAATTTGAAAATATTATGTTGTGTGTGTTATGCTTTTTGTAGAAAATATAAAATTATGAAATTTAACTTGTGGTCTTTTCCATAGAATATAATAATTTAGAAATATTCTGCTGGTCCTTTCCATGGAATATAATACTTTAGAAGTGTTATGTTGTTCCTTTCCATACAATATAATAATCTAGAAATATTCTGATGGTTCTTTCCATAGAATATAATAATTAAGAAATATTGTGTTGGTCCACCTTGAAACCGAGAGTTTTCCCTGCATGACTTCTAGCCATTTTAGATATTCTAGACTAATAGAATGTTTCCAAAGAATTCTATTTTAATAGAAGGATAAATATAATATTACCAAATGATTCTAAAGAAATGATAAATATAATATTTCCATAGTATTCTAATAAAAGGATAAATAGAATCTTTCCAAATGACTATTGTAATGGAAGGATAAATATAATCTTCCCAAATGACCCTTGAAATGGAAGGATAAATATAACCTTTTCAAATTGCAAGATGAATTGAATTTTTCCAAAGTACTTGATTATAATGGAATGAAAAATAGAATATTTCTAGAAGATTCTATTATAATCAAAATACAAATAAAAATTTCAAAATGATTATATTCTACTGGAATGGTAAATATAATTTCTCCAAAGTGTTCTATTATAATGGACGGATACAAGTATAATCTTTTTAAAAATTCGAGTCTATAGAAACAACCACTAGAATCGTTTCAAAGAATTATATTCTAAGGAAAAGATCAACGGAATATTTTCAAAGAATTCCAGGCTGAGGAAAATACCAATAAAAGTTTTTAAATGACTTCGAGGAAAATCCTTGGATTATTGAAGATATGGTTATGTAGTCATTGAGTCTGCAATAAATGTCATACACAAGACTGCTAAAATAAAAACAATCCTATCAATCATCTATCTATGTTTCCATTTACTTTTAATGAATAAATTTAAAAGAAACATTTCTTCAATATTTTTCTAAATCTTTTTTTACTCCATTAATTGTATCATACATTTCTTAGTGATTCCTTTGCAGAAATATTCTTATATTTAATTATTTTATATACATTATTTATTTATTACATTTAACATTTGGTGAACACGCGTTAGTGTATAAAACTCAAAGAGGAAAAGTACATAAAAGAATATTGATGGGTTAAAGTATTTTTGAATGGGTAATAGAGAGAGAGAATACGAAATAGAGGAAGAATAAAAACACTTTCCCGAGATAAAGGACTAACAGGTCTACAAAAATTCTCTATGAGAAAGGGAAAGGAAATACGTTAAATGGATTTTCTCAGTTTATCTCTTTTCTGTTTAAACTCAGATTTCTTGCGATCCATATAAAGTAGCTCTTCTCCAATAGCGTGATAGTAAAATTGTCCTTCCAAGGTTTTCTAGACTTAAAATAACTTTAACTTTCAGAGCATGCTGGGCCCTTTTTATTTAATCTTGTTGATATTGGCCCACTTACAGCAAAGTATTGTCCCTAACTTACTTTTAACGATATTGGGGAGGAGAATACTAATTTCAAGACTGAAAGGTGTAAACGTTATAAGGCGTTAAAAGAACTGCCTCGTTTAGTTGA
Source organism: Metellina segmentata (assembly GCA_947359465.1). Classification (NCBI taxonomy): domain Eukaryota; kingdom Metazoa; phylum Arthropoda; class Arachnida; order Araneae; family Tetragnathidae; genus Metellina; species Metellina segmentata. The sequence goes on from OX375872.1 coordinate 31,334,686, forward strand.
GCTCGTGACTTCATTCCCGAGTTGATAAGACTAATAAAAATCATGAGAATTTTGATTTGATCAAGTTTAGGACATAAGTAAATGAAAACATCTGCTTGGAAGGATTGTCATGCTTCGATCAGAATGATGTAGCACTTTTAATAGCAATTGCAATGCGTTTTCTTTTTTATATAGATATATATATATATATATATATATATATATATATATATATATATATATATATATATATATATATATATATATATATATATATATATATATATATATATAGTTTATGCCATAAGTAAAAGAAACAAACTGATTGGAAGGATTGTCATGCTTAATCAAAATCGTATAGTACTTTTAATATTAACTGCAGTGCGTATTCCTGAAGGTAAAGACGAGTTTAGGACATACGTAAATAAAACCAACTGCTAAGAAGGGCTCTCATACTCAATCAAAATACCATTGTACTTTTAAATGTAATTACAATGCTTTTTCTCTTGAAGGAATATATCAAGTTTAGGATGTAAGTAAATAAAACTAACTGCTTGGAAGTATTGTCATGCTCAATCAGAATGCTATAATATACTTTTAATTGCATTTTCTTGAAGGTATAGAGTTTAGTACATAAGTAAAAGAAACGAACTATTTGAAACAATTGCCATGCTTAGTAAAAATTCCTTAGTAATTTTAGTAGTAATTCAAATACGAGTTCTTGAAGATATAGAACAAGTTTAGGATATAAATAAATGGAATCAACTGATTGAAGGGATTTTCATGCTAAATCAGAATGTCATCGCATCTTTAATTATAATTACAATGCGTTTTCTAGAAGGTATATATTTCTCGAAGGTAGGTAGATATTTTAATTAGCATTGGACTAAAGCCTCTCAACGGGCTATTGGCTACGGTCCATGATCAATCTCGAGTGAAAGATCTAAGGAACACCACGTAATTTTGAACCACGATCTCATAACAACTTCTCGAAGGTACAAACTATAGAGGGTTTACAAAATAACTGTATTTTCAAACCAACACACCAATCCTAAGGTTCAGTTTGGGGCTACCGTGGATCGGTGGTTTTTCCTATTGCGATAGGAAATATAAAAGTAAAGTGAGTAATGGGTAACATTTTTATACGCCCACGATAATGTCAATAAAACTACTAGTAATGGGACCCTGTGAATGCTTCCATCAATAGTGGGAAAACGAACAGTGATCCATGGTATGGGAAAACACAACCATCTATTGATTCAACATCTGATTGGACTGCTTGACAAAGTTGTAGACTTTGGGGATTTCACCATTTTTGACACTACGCTGTAAAAAATAGCAGACCAATCAGATGATGAATCAATGGGAGATTGTCTTCACCCGTCTGAGAAATTATATCGCCTCGTTTAGCTATATAACATCGTACGATAGACTAGGTGCGTGAATACTTATTTCTGTTGTGTGGCACTAAATTGCAATTGACAGAGTCTATTAAATGGCACGCAGTACAACGTGCGATTGGGAACGGTTCGGGGTCAATACGAAGTGAAATATCTGAAGACTAGACAACGTAATAGTGGACCATAGTCAGTTGACAAGGTTAACACCTAGGCTGTCACCTCACTCTCCAAACTTCTACACTTTGCCAACGTGATATCTATTCGGAATTTATTCTTTGGATTTCTTTTAACCAAATACTGAAATCGTATTCGAGTACAAGGAGTATCCAACGAGATATACGGGAAACAGCCTAGACGTGAAACATTAGACTGAGCATTGATAATGAAAATAGTTCAAAAATTCCTATCAACATGTTGACTAGTAGTCACGTGACTAGTCTGTGAAAACTGGACGAGGTGGGCAGATTTGGTATCTTATCAACTAGTTTTAAGAAACAAAATCTTATGATAAGCAGGTGTGGGAAATCGTATTTCTATAGTGTCGACAAATGTAGTGAAATCACCAAAGATCACTAATATGTCGCGTGGATCAATTGGATGATTAATCAATAGATGGGCGTTTTCTTCCGTCCCGTAGACCAATAAGATGATGAATCCTCATTTCTACCCGTCAGACGAAATTATAGTCTAAGGGTGGTCGTTACTATTTAGGTCAATATTAAATTTTATGACAGGGTAGGTGTGCGAATGCGCATTTCTATAGAAGGGCGACTAAAGTAGAGAAGAAGCCAGTCTGCAGCTATTGGATTATAAATAAATTAATCAGTCACATAATGAATCAATGAATGCGTTTTATCGCGTCCTGAAGATGAAAAAGATGCTGAATGTTCGTTTCCACCCGACAGTCTAATTGGCCATATTTACAAGTCTCGAGTTAACTCGAGGATCAGTTGATCCGCGAGTAAGAGTTAACTCGAGGATTATCATGAACGGTATTCTCAAACGGCGTGTTAAGTGATCCGGGGATTAAAATGAGACGCTCGCTGTGATTGGCTACTACCGTCTCCTCACGATCACGTGATATTATTTACATTGGTTATGACGCCCGAACCTGCATTCATTCTGATCAAGCACGTATTTCGCCGTAGAATTGATTCCAAATTGTGATTCAATACAACGCATACGGCATTTTAATTTGGGTTAGGGAAAAGAAATGCAAAGGTTTTAATTTCAAATTGGATTTTTATGGAAACCTGAATTTTTCAAGAAATAATTGTACATAATGTCTTGACAAATCAATGTAATCCGATTATCTTTGTACTTGTCAGTATGTGTGTGTTAGTGGTGTGAAAAGTAAATTCCACTTTCAGTTTTCTTTCATTCGTAATAAATCAACAGAATAATTTTTATTCTATGACAAATTTGCATCTGCCATGGTCATTCTACCTTTCGCTCTTAGCGGACGGAGGTGCCGCCATCTATCTTTTCGCCAAACTGCTTGTTTACGTTTAGCGAGCTACCTTTATTTCCATTTTTCTTTTGTATTTCACTAAAATTATGCGTTTTTTTTTAATTGAAAAAATATTATGATGAGGAAATGAGCTGCTATGTAGACGGTGCTCCGTAATGACAGATCCAGTCCAGTAGTCACAAGAATACTGCAATTGAGCATAGAATGAAATGTGTCATCCATTTTGTTTTATCGCAAAAGATAGTACTCCGCATGCGTTAAATGTAACTCGCGAGTTAACTCGCCGATTTCGGAGGATCAAAATGTAACACCAAAACGGCAGTTTAAACCACGGATCAGGCCTTGTGAATACGGTTTTTTCGAAAACTCGGGGATTATCGTTGATCCTCGAGTTAACTCGGACTTGTGAATACGGCCGTAAGGGTAACGTTACTACTAGTTTGGGTCACATTTACCCGCGCACATAAAAAAGTTACCAATACTCACTCTACTTTTATATCCCCTCAATGGCATTGCTACACTTTTCCCCTAAAATTTTGATGCTACGTATCTGCAATGGTTCATTGGCGCTCTTGTGTAATACAAAAACCGTCGATAAAATTATACGAAACCGACGACGCCTCTCGACGCATCACAAGCAAAAAACAAAAACACCTCGCTTTCCCATGATTAAGAGAGCATCCAAAAAGAAATGAAAAACCTCATTTCTAGCCCGTGTACATAACGCTCGACTAGAGAAACCATTGAATCAATACAAGCCTCAAAGACGAGGATCGCTCAAAGGCGGAGGTCTTTCCAGCGATTTCCTAGCAATCCTCTAAATGCCAAAATAGGGGAAACGAGCATTTCTGGATAGGACACGCCATTTCAGCTCTGAAATGGGAAGGGAGGATTCACAATGTCAAACGCGCAAAGAGTACTTTTCGATAATGCGAAATCTTGATATTCCTTCCATTTGAGATTGCTCAGAACGTTTTCTGGGTGGTCGGAATATCTTGTGAGGGCAAAAAGACCGAGACCGATCCCGTCGCTGTGTATTGCCCGTGAGCAAATAGTTGTTCCCTTAATTTTATTGCGACAGATACAAGCTGTGTGTCGTTATCATTATCTCAGAGGCTCAAGATAGGCGATAAAATGAATGGAGTGGGTCAATGTGGAAACCTCGACGCAGTCTCGTTTCGACAAAGGCATTAATGGTGTGGAAGCAATAATGAATGTAAATACATTGTCAAAGGGTGCGTAATGAAGAAAACATTTAGGTTAATCATGTGATTGATTCATTCGCTTAATTTAATTTTGCTACCTGCAGTCTACTCTGCATTACTTCTAACTAATTTGAAACTTTTTGACCAATAGAATTTTAAGAAATCCTTCTATTTTAAGAAAATGAGCATTTGAATATAACCAAAGAATTATATAATATTCAAAGAACCAATGGGATCTTTGAAAGGGATTCTATACAAAGAAAATTCGCCTAAGAATATTTTCAAACAATTTGATTCCACGAATCTTTGCAAATGTTTTTATTTTAAGTAAAGTACAACTAGCGTATATATCATTCCACCTTCTATGCATGAATTTTAACTAATTTGGACCTTTCTAACTAATACAATATTATGAAGTCATTGTATTTTAAGGTTATATGGAATAGAGAGAGAATATATCCAAAGGATTCTATAATAGTAAAATAACAAATGGAATCTTTATAAGGGTGTTGGGGTTCTAAGGAAAGGACAAATATAATATATATTCCTACACAGTTTTATTCTAAAAATATTACAAACATATTCAAATCTAAGGAAAGGACCAATATGAGCTCTTAAAATTAAATTATATTTTACAGAAGGGGACAGTATAATTTTTCCAAAGAACTCTATCCTGAGGAATGAACCAATAAAGACATTCCAAAGAGAAACTATGTTCTTAAAAAAAGGATCAATACTGCTTGCTTTGTGAGTGTTAAAAGAATTCCTGGATTAATTAGAAAAGTTAATTAAGAATTTAAACAAAATATACAACATGCAGATGCATTAAGTGATTATAAACCCTTTGATTATCTCGATATTTCTGGGTAGTGTAGTATAGCTTTTCCCCATCTCAACACATATAATGGCAAAATAACCACATCTACAAACAGGTAATGTAGGGAATGCAGATTTCGGAAGTGTTATATGCTTGTGAACCCTTCAGAGTTAACCCTCCTGGTGGTCGTTTATTGCGCTTGGCGCAGCTTATCAGCATTTAGACCTCATGCCATAAGGACTCAACATCCAATCCAATCCTGTTGGTTGCTTCGACGAGGTATCTCATTATTAGCAAAACCGACCAGCTGTTGATGTATGAGATATCACGTCATTAAATGAATATTGACCAGATCTTGATAGAGATATCCTGTCAGTAGAAGAAAACGTGACCATCAGGGTAACTTTTTGCAACAACTGCAACTTTTTTTCACACGTTCTACGCTGCATGTACAGTACTAAAACCAAAATTCCTCCTACATGGGGTGTATTGTAAGTGAGTTATAACCGAAACATAAATGCAACGTCCTGTATAAATGCAACCACCTGCAACTTTTTAAAATTTAGCTTAAAATTAATTAATATGAAATTACTATTTAATTTTTTGCCTTCTGAATCAACTCTTGGATCACGTGTGTCTGATCTTCTGAACGCCGAAGTAATGCGGATTAAACAAGAAGTTCATTGAAAGAAGGATTTCGTTCTAAAAGACGAAAGTAAAATAAATGGTAAGAAGTAACTTTAACACATTGGCTGGCACACTTGATAATCCAGAGGAAACTTGCGTAACCTACTGTAGAGTTTGCGAGGTGATTGTTGATCATCAATATGTTGTTCACCTTGTAAATGACGTTTTAAAATCTCTGAATGTTCAGCGAAAGGATTTTGCGCTTCTGCTCTCCGATACTGCATATTATAGGACTACGGCTGGAAACACACTCAAGGTGCTTTATCCGCGATAGCTCCAAGTTACTTGCGTGGCATACTTGTTTCATATCTGCAGAAAACGTCCGCTGATTTTACACAAATGTGGACATTCTCGTTAAGACAGCCACAGTACAAAACAAGCTCCGAAAAATTGCTTTTCAAACTATCGGTCAACTGCCTGAGCTAGTACTCACACGCTGGGCTACGAGGCTTCAGACAGCATTGTACTACGCCGACCGTCTTCCTATGATCGATGGATTTTAAAGAAGATCCTTGCAACCTTAAAGCGTATCTTAAAAAACGATTGAACAAGAATAATTTCCTGACGGTTATTGCTACACTTTCCCGAGATGATTTCTCCCTCCCAGTCAGTATTTGCTACTGCATAAATGTCAAGTAACATCAGTCTCTGTTGAGCGTGGTTTTTCAATGTTAAAGCAATTACTGGCCAAAGATCGGCCATTTAACAACATCAACGTTTTTCTGTATTTTATGATGTATTATAATACTCTTGTACACGACTGAAATTGTCAATATATTTTGAATTTTATACGAATAATTCATTTTAGATTTTAGTGTATCAAAAATAAATGCAACTTTAATTTTATAGATGCAAATTTAGGGAATGATAAATGCAACTTTTCCCATTTTACTGTAACAAAAAAGTGGCTCTAGTGATCAGATGATGATCTGTCAGCATCACTATATCGGGTTTATTTTGGTAACGAGGTATGTCATCGTTAGCAAAATTGACCAGGTCTTCATTCACGAGATATCTCGTTGAAACCACTGGGGTGTTAAGGAAACAGTTAAATAAAAATGGCAAAAGTTGTCGAATTGGTTTTCTTTTTTTTTTAAATTACATGGCTTTAAAAAATATGTGCGCATAATATAATATCTGTGACTACACAATTTAGCTGGTTATTAAACATTTTCTTTCGAATGTCATTATTAAAACGGACTTCTTTAAAAATATAAATTATTTTTCTCATATGTCTGTTTTTTATGACTTGGGTTTAAAATACTAAGGGTTTTTTGTAATTAATATTAGAGGTTTTTGAAACTTCTATTGCTGTTTCTGATGAGGTATTTGATAACTTTCTACATGGAATAAGCTAATTTAATGAAATAAGTGTTTAAAAAACTGGAAAAATCATTATGAGCGGTTTTTTACAATTTTTGATATGTAACAGCAGGTGAATGCCAAACCAAACATGCACAAAATATGAGAAATATTTCTAAGGAAAGTAAAGAAACAGATTGAATAAAAAGTAATATTCTCAGAGTTGATATTTTTTAAATATTGAATCAATCCTTTGAAAATTGAATTTTCTATTTTTTGTCTCTAAATTTTTTTATTTCTATTGTAATGTATGTATCATGCTAATGGAATGTGGAACATTAAAACATTTAGTTTGTAAACTTAAAATAAAACATAATTCTTTAAAGGGCATGGCATCCCTTTAGTAAAAGAAATGAAATAAATAGGGAATGTGGTAACACACAATACACATTATATTAGAGAATCCATGGATTCTGTCAACCTTTGAGGAGATTGTGTTGGTCTTTTCTTTAGAATAGAATTCGTTTGACAGATCCTATTGGTCCTTCAAACCTCCAAGTTGTTTCGAAAATCTGTCTCGTCTTTCAAGATCTGACCAATTTTGCTAATGACGAGGTACCTCATCATCAAAACACAACCACCAGGAGAGTTAAAACCTATATATGGAAACTAACAGTACCCTCATGCCGTTGCCCGTGACATAGTTATGCTTTTAAAAAGTCTACCTCACTGATTCTGACAAAACTAAATTAAACAGTAAAAAACAAAAAATTGCATAATTTATAATAATTATATATCGTTATGATTTCAAAAAGTCTTAAAACTAAAGAAAAAAAAGCCAAAACAATAAAATTGCAGAAACGATACAAATTCAAAAATAAGTTGTGCTTTAAAATGTCTTAACGTTAAACCTCACTGATTCTGAGAAATATAAAAATCAAATTAAACAGTGATGAACAAAATTGTAGAAATGAAATTAATTCAAAAGTAAGTTATGCTTTTATGAAGTCAACCGCTCACTGATTGCGACAAAACCAAATGAAACAGTAACAAATGAAAAATTGTATAAATAATGAAAATTAAATATTGCTATGCTTTAAAAAAGTCTTAAAGCTAAAGAAAAAAGCAAGAAACAATACAATCTGATGCGACTGCACTGGACCGTGACTTAATCAAACAGTACGTTAATTCTTCCATTTACATTAAGTGGAAAAAAAATATGTTAATAAAACGAAAGGAAAATATAAATGAACCAATGAAATCAAAGGAAAATACCGCGTGGGTAAAAAAGAAGGAACTTGCACTTTGAATACCTTGGGCCAGTGACGTCATTCATGCACCGCTGCAGAGAGTGAAAACTTGGCATGCGTCCAAAAGAAGAACTCCGCGGGGGAAAAGCAAATAAAAAAATTTAAAAATGTTCTAGATTAAATTTTTTTAAACCGGGCTTCGAGGTGCATTCAGTAACATGTAGGACTACATGTGTACCAAATGTCCTGGCTCTAAATGCTATAGATTCGTCTGTATACCTCCCACAGAAAAACGGACACCTTTTATAATAGCAGAGATATAACTAATACAAAATTGATTTTAGGTTAAGTAGTTTTTAAATATATATATATATATATATATACTACCATACATATAAAAGTATATTCAAATCAACATTTGTTACAAAGTTTCGAGCTTTCAAAGATATCCAATTATAGTGTATACCCAATTTTTGAAGGCATTACATACATAGTTCTTCGTTTAAAGCAAGCGGTAGATTACACATTGACCTCAAAACGTTTTTGCATTCATAAAACATCCGAAATTTTTTTCTCAATGGTCAATATTTTACTACTTTCCCGACTAACTCTCTTACAATCCCAAACTCACATCAACACCTATTTCGGTTCGTTTCGAATAGCGATGTAAAAAAGATAAAGGAATATTTCTCTCTTCATTTTATTTGGTAAAGATATAAATTTAGGAGGTTCTTTTTGCCTTTAGTATTTGTTTCAACATGCATTTACGAGTATAATTTAAATTCCATTGATAATGCATTGAGTTTCATAAAGATCTTCAAAAGAAGTAAAATAATGCGCTTCGTAATGTCTCTGTAATCTGATACACTGCTGACATAAATTTTAATTTTAAGATTCTTTTAATAACTTTTTGTAGCTGAGTTCGTTTATGGCAGCAATAAATATCAATAGCGTAGATCCAGTTCTACCCAGTTTATGATAAGCATTAAACTCCGCAAGTGCATATCCATTAATTTAAATATATACCCGTTTTTGGAGAATTAGGGTGTCGAAAATTATTTACTTTTTCTAATCATAAGGATTGAAATGGCAGGAAATTGAAGGTATATAATCACATTTTTTCCGAGCTCACAACGGTAACCAAGTTGGAAAAGCAACGGATTAGCAATTGGAGGGTTGTGAATTAGTATCCAATCAAAGTTTTCGTAAGTACACATAAAATCTGTCGTGGCCTAAAATGATGGCATAATGTAGAATGCCAGCTCAGGTTTGACCTCGTCATCTGAGTGTGATACTATCCTCGGATCTCTCCCTTCAGTTTGATCGCGAACCGTCGTCAACAGCCCGTTGTGTTGCTCCAGTGTGACGCGACATTAATAAAATACTGATCTACCAATCATACTATTCATATCGTAAAGATTGTGTTACATTTGTTTTCAAATACTTTTCTTTGTTGAAAATTAAATTACTATACTAGTTTTAGAATATTTTAAAACTTTAATCACTCTACATTTATAATTACCGGTCTGGCGTTTCTTTCAATGGCATATGAGTTTTAAAGATACATATTACACCTCCATCAGAATAATATTTTCATGCATTACAGAGTGAGTAGTATAAAAGTAATAATGTCATGATACCATTAAATTTCTAACGATCATCTTTTTCTTTTCATAATTAGGTACTGGAATCGGGGATGCTTTTCTTGTAATTTAATTATCTCCATGTTCTCCCGAAGTATTTTAATTGAGCTGGTTGCATTGGGACTTGCTCATCAAATTTACTTATATGTACACTAGTTTTCGTTTATAAGCTTCTATATAAATACAGAAGTTCTGTAAATTCAGGGAAAACGTAACACGGGTTTTTTTGAAAACGCATTTATGACAAAATTTTAATTTTGCTTTTAACCATCCGAAGGTTTCAAACACAATTTCACCTCATATATATATATATATATATATATATATATATATATATATATATATATATATATATATATATATATATATATATATATATATATATATATATATATATATATATATATATATATATATATATATATATAAAGGCGCTGTTACTCAGGATGCTGCTACGCTCATTCTTGGCTTGGCAGCCCTTAAGATGGAGCTCCCACTCGCTTCTCCTGCCAGGTGGGAATTACGCTCCGGGATTCGTTTTTTGTGTGCAAAAAACACTGCGCCGGTGTTCATACATTCCCAACTGTGTGAAGTCTACGGAGAAAAGTGTATGAGCGTACAACACGTGCGCAAATGGTGCAGATAATTTGTTGTTCACGAAGGGAGTGCGTTTCCATCAGGACCACACTCGCCCCCACACCGCCAGTGTAACCACCGATCTCATCAACCAATTTATATGGGCTACTGTCACACACCCGCCCTACAGCTTGGACATAGCCCCAAGTGACTATTATCTCTTCCCTGAATTGAAGAAACACCTGGGTGGGAGGCATTTCAGAACCGGAGAGGAGCTGAAAGAAGAGGTTTTAAGCTAGCTTCGCGGCACGGCGGGAGAGATCTACGACTCAGGCATAAAGAAGGTGGTACACCGCATGTAAAAATGTATCGAATCGATTTCAACGGCGATTATGCCGACATATAGGAAAAAGTCTAAGCTTTATAAAAATGTATTATTCATTGTAAATAAACATGTTTTTCACTGTGAAAAATCACTGGGAACCTTATTTTACGGACAACCCTCGTTGCCCGTGGTGTAAGGTATTAATCTGGTGTAAAATTTTCCGCAGATTTTAAATCCGTTAAAATTTTAAATCTATCTTTAACGATTCCGATTTTACGAAAAAAGAACTAAAGTCCGAGTCAAAATGTTTTTTATTATTTGCTCTCCTTCGCTGAAATGAAATAGGACAGGAAATGTAATCTGTTTTTATTTTTATTTGAACGCGAAGGTCAGAAAATGCAATCTGTTTATTTTTGGAAAGCGAAAGTTCAAGTGACGTCACAATCTCTGGAGGAAATGTAATGGAAAAAAAAAGAAAATCAAACGTAAATGGTTTCTAATCAGTGTAAAATGTTTCGCAGATTTCAAATCCGTTAAAATTTTTATTCTACCTTTAACGGTCGCTGAGATAGAAAAAAACACTGAAGAACGCCAGTGATAACTGTAGTAATATATTTTGCTGCATTAGAATCCGTTTCGCAGGAAATCAAAATGAATGAATTTCGAAACAAACGAAAGTCATTCGAATGTGTTCTCTCCCATTCTAGAGACGGGAGATGAAAAAATGTGGCAAGTTTCCAAAGGCTGACGTCAAGGCAACGTGAGGGCGAAAAGTCTAAATTTTTATGTTCATTCCGCGGTAGACGGAAGAATGGTGAAAAACTATTAAATTCATTTAAAAATGTTCTAGATTAAATTTTAAAATTCGTCTCAATCCTAAAATTGCAAAAAAAAAAAAAAAAAATTTGGATGTGTGCCAAATCTCATTACTGTAAGTGCCATAGATTCGTCAGGACTTTGAGTCCAAGAAAACAAAGAAACACTTCCTTTTATAATATTAGAGATAGATGGATCACTGCGTGGGAAGATGCATTTAGCTAAGCTTGCATGAATTAATTCCTTCTAATGCAATGTTCCGAGTAACTGTGTGATAGGCACGTGAAAAAATATCTCAGAGGCTCCGGCCAGCCAGGCTCGAAGCACTTTTCTCACGATTCTTTTTTTAATGTTACATATATTACAAGATCGGATCAGTTTTGCAAATGGCAAGACACGTTTGGAGACAAGCAACAGTAGTGTTAGTAATCTGTTTCAAGTCCATTAATTCAAGCAAGAAGAACGTATATTTCTTTCACAAATAGAGCACATGATTAGAAATAATGGTCTTTAATGATTATGTGTGTTTAGTTGCTCATGAATTTTAGCAATTTTTACTATTTTGTACTTGTTTTACATTTTTGTTAACTTTTCAAAATGTAAATCTGCCTATAGTCTTAAATATACAATAGTTCATGATCGAGCTGTGAAGAGAAAATGCGATTTCGCTTGAAATAGTTACCGCTAGAACGCGAGATTTGTTCCTGTTATAAATTTATTTTCAAATGAAAATTCACATGTTTTTATCCAAAGCAATCAACCTATGAATCAAAATACGGAGCATATTTACATTTGTAATTTATATATTACATGATAAGACAATTTTCCCTCGTCCCTTGAATTGCAAACAGATGAACTAGACCTCGATAGCATACATGACTAGAATTTACTCTGTTTCTGTACACATTGCCTTATTTGCCAATTCCCAATGCCGATTAGGACAATACCCGTGGGAACGTAATAATAACACTAGATCTCGTACTAGTTAGTAGAATTGGAATTTATCACTTTGTAAAATAGATCTTTTCTGAAACAGATAACTAGATTACTCTTTGACTTCAATACATAGATGGGGGAATGAAAAATAAAGTAAGCTAACTTATTTGATTATTTATTAAATATCTATGTCTCCAGGTTAAAACATAAGTGTCACATTTAGCACATTTTGTTCCGACATAGTTGTCATAGTTGGAAGAAATGTGAAAAAACGATTTAGTCGCAAATATTTGTAAAAAGTTTTAGTTTTCTTTTGAAGATTATGTTTTGCTTCCAAAAATATCTCTTCACTGTTAAAATTGGTCAGATCTTGATGGACGAGATATCTAATCGAAACCATTGAAGGATTAATGTTATTCATCTCATCGCACATTCCATACATGCTAAAACTTATTTCTAACCGGTAAAGTTTTAAAAAAGTTTATTTTTTGATGTTTTGCCAAACTTTGTGTTTACAAGGAAATAGTTATGAAAACTTAAGATTATTATAGTTACTTAAAAATGTATTACTTTTGGCAATAGATACTTTTTACCATGGGTCCAGTTTTGACTCGATAGACCTTAATAGACAGAATAGTTTCTAAAATATGACATCACGATTGGAAAATGTTGTATTATATCGAATCGAAAAAAAATAAACTCATCTTCCTCAGAATCGATTCAATAGCCTTTAGTGTTATCGGACACTGGCCAGTGTAGAGTGAATCAGCAGAGTACAATGTCGATCGAACAACCTCACTCTCACCGCTATCATCAGACCTAGATAGCAGACAGATAAATGAGACTCATACAAGTCTGGACTACAGTTCTTAGAGCTCATGGTCTTTAGTCCACTTGTTTCGAACCAATGGCTTTACAGGATATATCCACGATACATCAATGACCATAATGACACCTGGGTCCCATGTGCTGGGTATAATACTTAGAGATAAATGGGTAAGACATACGGAACTAGTGAAAGACAAAAAAAAATTAATCGTTTAAAGTAACAGATCTTGAAGAAAACTTCTAAAAACCTTTAGTTTGTGGACTGATTCTGAGAAGCGATAAAAAGAAAGGAGGAAACCACTAATGGTTACTGTCCGGACATGATCAACGATTCGCCCAATCGAAGTTTTGTAAAAAAAATTGTACTAAGGTGGGGATCGTTAATCTACTTTTGACAGACTTCTAGTCTTCTAACAGTTGCTCAATTTTCCGTGCTGTGACACATGTGGCTGAAGGCTGGATACAGAATGGTAAGGGATTCGATGATGGTTTTGTGTTGGGAGATAAGGAGTAGTATGTCTCTTCAAAGATCCTTAGGGACGTATTGCTTAAAGTTCAGTTAGACCTATTGTATTAGCCATGGGTTCCATGTTCCCCAGAACGATGTTCTTTCAACAGCGAATCATTTAAATGTATGCATTCAATGGCTTTCAGCTGCGAATAATTTAAATATGTGTATTTATGACTTGCGAATGATTTGATTGCAATAATTCACTTACTTTGTGAGCTATGAATCACTTAAATGTTTCCGTACACTTACTTTCAGCTACGAATAATTTAAATGAATGCATCTTGTGACTTGATTGTAAGTATTTCTGACTTTCATCTGCGAATCACTTAAATGGTGATGGCTTTCATCTGCGAATCATATAAACATGAATATTCTGTGCTTTCAGCTGACCATCAATTGATTGTATGCATTTTCTGACCTTACTCTACAAACCACTTAATTATATGCATTTTCGATTTCCACATTACACATATCTAAAAAACTCCGTTTATTTCAATATCATTCTTTTCCGAACTTTCGGGTGGATTGAATATGTGTATTGACTTGTCTGCAAGCTATTTGATTGCATGTATTTTTTGAATTTCAGCTGCGAGTTATTTGACATCACGTGTTTTCTCCTTCCAGCTGCTCAGTGATCGAGTGACCAGGCGGGAGGGAGCATGGCGTTTCATATGTCACTCTGGTTCCTCTTCATTCTGCCAAAGATCCTAGTGACAGCCAACGTCACCGACGACACATTCAACGAGACCTTCCCGGTCAACAACAACACTCTGTGGCCCAAAAACGAATGGAGTGGCGCGGTCATCCAACAGGTGGTCACCTTGTCCGTCATCATCTTCCTGACTTTGGTAGGGAACACAATTATCGTGCTCGTCTTATCTTTATCTCGATATCGAAACCGTTCGTCCAGAGTAAACATCTTCATTCTCAACCTAGCTATTGGGGACCTGGCAGTCTGTTGCATAACCATGACGTCAGAGCTACTTTTTGAGGTAAGTTGAGAGGTTTTATTTGATCTCGTTTCTGCACGGGCTTCGCGACGCTTTGAGGGAACAAATATCAAATGTACAAAGGCTGAATTGCCGCCTATAAATATCCGAGTGTTGCTCTTTCATTTCATTCAGAACTTCCTCAAATAGAGAACTGACACCGGGCTATATTTAGAGCGGTCGTTAGTTTCGGTAAATATTTGGCTGATATCTGAGCTGCTCTGACGGACAAATAGAGTCCAAAAGATCAGTCGGTACGCGACTTTTCTTACTCTGCAACTCCTTTATTTTTGGTAGTGGAGCGATTTGAAAGAACCTTTTACCGGAATATGAATTTTCTAAAAGTATACATAATACGATGTATATTTATTTGCCTCAAAATAAATTAAGTATAGTTTAAAAAATGAACTGTTATAGGATTCTGTGAAAATTTTTATATCATATAAAATTGGAGCATACTATAAGTCAAGTAGATTCCAAACACGAACTGATGTAACATTCGGTGAAACAATTGTCATCAAATATATTTGGAGGGATGTTATAAAGTTATTTAAGTAGTTTGTAAACTTGATTTGGTGAAAATATGTCACCAAATTAATTTAGAGGGTAGGTAGGTAGTTAAATTTGCGTCTGACTGGAGTAACACAAAGGAGCTACCAGAGGCGCTCCGAGAGCAAATGTGAATCCAAGGACAACACCTCGTAATTTGAAACCACGGTCAGGTAAATACCTGACCGTGGCTACAAACTTCCACACTACCTCAAAACGAGAAAATTTGAGACCTCTACAGATTTAATGTGCACCAGATCCCTGGATATGACCGTCTTTAGTTGGATCGCTATTCGAACTTGTAGTCCTATTTGCTAGTCCTCGACTTTACCAAATGGGCTACCACGGCCCTAATGTGGACAAATATAAAAATGCAACTCAAATAAAAAATATTTAGAAGTGCGCCAGGGTATGACATGAGTTAACAAAACTAACTCAGGGAATTTTTTTAATCACCACACTGACACGGAGTGTAATATATAATCAAACTAATTTATAAACTCAATAAATTTATCAAATACAAATTTCACAACGGAAATTTTATTCAAGACTGTATTGGGGAAATTGACCAAATAACATATACTTTTTTTTTGCATTGGTGACTGTTAAATGAATAAATTAGTAAACATCTTTTTGATTTTTAACACTGTCACTAGATTTGTTTCGAAATGTTGATGGATTTGTTTGGCAAAATACCCTGCAACAATACCCGGCAAACAATTTTATAAAATTTTTTGAATCAGAAGTTTTAGGAAAAGGCTGCTCAATATGAGACACCAAGCTTTAGTAATATGATATTGTGTATTCACGATGACAAAGAAATACAAGCGTGACAAAAAAAAATCTTATCTTTGTAATATAAAAGTTATTTATTAATGTATAAACTTTTTAATTAACAATTTAACTTATGCGTCTAAATACTAGTCAAAAAAATGTCTTCCAAACTCTTAAAAGTGATGTGCCAGTTTAGGTCGTCACTGAAGAATTGCAGAAAACAGTTCTTCAGAAATCGAGTTTAAAGTTTTGGAAACGTTTTAACAGTAACGGAAAAAAAACCCGAACCGCCTCCTTTAGTTTTGACACTATTCATACTAGAGCCAATTCAAAAATATCATTCAATAACGAAAAACGTCCTCTACAAATTCAAAAAAATTCAGAATTTTTTTGAATTTATTCTTCTGAATCGATTCCCATCAAAATAAAATCGCGATACCAATTCATAATTTTTTAAAAGTTATATGTATTAATTAGTATTACATATTACAAAGAGTAACACCATACAAAATATCAGATGTAATATAAAAGTTATTTATTGATGTATAAACTTTATAATTAACAATTTAACTTATGCGTCTAAATACTAGTCAAAAAAATGTTTTCCAAACTCTTAAAAGTGATGTGCCACTTTACGTCATCATTGAAGAATTGTAGAAAACAGTTCTTTAGAAATCGAGTTTAAAGTTTTGGAAACGTTTTAACAGTCACGAAAAAAAAACCGAACCGCCTCCTTTAGTTTGAACACTATTCATACTAGAGCCAATTCAAAAATATCATTCAATAACGAAAAACGTCCTCTACAAATTCAAAAAATTCTGAATTTGAATTTATTCTTCTGAATCGATTTCCATCAAAATATAATCGCGATACCAATTCATAATTTTTTTAAACTTAAATGTAATAATTAGTATTACATATTAAAAAGAGTAACACCATACAAAATATCAGCGCTATAGATATATTAATTAGGAAGACATGCATAAAAGTGTAAGAAACAGATTTAACATTAGGAACTCCAATCGTTCTGTACTCATAACTTCAAAACAGTAAGACCTAATGACATAAAATTTGGTATCGGAAGTTAAATTTTGATATAAACTCGAAATTTTGTGCCGAAATAGGGAGTTCCTATTGTAAATTATGTAGTAGGTGCTCAATTTAATATAAAGACTGCCAACTATGTAAATTTCATGAATTTGAATTTATAGAAGGACGTTAGTTCCTTTCAAACGACATCTTTGAATTTTCTATATTGTAAAATTGCTTGATTGAAGAGGGGTAGTTATTTTTATTTTCCGCGACTGTGTACATTCTTACGCCTTTTAACAAAAACCCTTGTAACTAGAAAACTATTTCGAAATTTTACAAGATCTTGGTATCGTTTGAAAGCTAAAGAGTTGGTTAATTTTTTTCATAAGAAAAAGTATCGAAATATTGATAAATTTTCGTGATTTTTAATGTATACGTACACCTTAAGCGCTTAACGTGGACAAAATCGGCTGTAAAATTCATTTAAAAATAATCCCTATGATTTACATCAAGCTAGAGAGACGGAAGTTAAATATTTTCTTTCCATCTGGTTTGTTTACATAAGATAAACACTAAAAATGTAAATATGCCAATATATCTTAGGAATAAATTGGAAAAAGAACTTAAAATTTAGTATACACTTGGGAAATTACGGAACTGCTTCGACAAGCTTTTATATTCAAATTTAGTTTATATTTGGATTATAAAATTGAGTCAGGAAAAAAATTGAATTCATTTAATCGCTTTTGATTGATAAAATATCAAATCTCTATGTGTGAGTCTTTTGTAGTATCCTTCAGGAAAAAATGTCGGGTTAATATAATTTTACCTCTAAGCACATTACGTAAGCAATGTCTCAAGAGTCTCCCCAATAGGAAAATAACATGAAAGCGCTATTTAAATAAGTAAATACATTTTAGGAACAAATTGAAATAAAAAATAACAGTAAAAGATTAAGTATATAATTTCTTAGAATATATGGGATTTTCTTGATAAGATTTTGTATTCCAATTAAAAAAAAAAAGATCTAGAGAAAATATTGAATTCATTTATGCACTTTTTAATGATAAATTACCGAATTTTTACGTATTGCTATGAAGTATACTTCAGGCATTTCAGTGTCGACCGATTTGACCCATAATATTCGATAGATATCTATTGAATTAACGACACACTGGAGCAACACGATAAGTAATTGGTGCCTATCCGGCATCAATTCTAAAGGGAAAGAGCTGGCACCCATCTCTCCAAACTC
This sequence comes from Metellina segmentata, assembly GCA_947359465.1. Lineage (NCBI taxonomy): Eukaryota > Metazoa > Arthropoda > Arachnida > Araneae > Tetragnathidae > Metellina > Metellina segmentata. The sequence goes on from OX375872.1 coordinate 31,353,031, forward strand.
CTCCACCACACCAACCTGAGGACATTTGAGGCTACGACAAATTTAACGTGCGCCTGCCACCAAGTACATGACGGTCTTTGAATTCGGACTCTTAACCTTCCGGCTGCTGATTCTCTTCTCTTGCAACCTGCTTCCGCGGCCATTCCGTAAGATCAGATTATAAGCACTGAGTCTGGCGTCTCCCCAATAGGAAAAATGCATGTAAGCAATGTTTAAATAAGTGAATGTATCTTAGATAGGTATTTCAATTAGCGTCACAATAGAGCAACACATCGGGATACTGGTGACTGTCTGGGGTTTAAACCAAATGGTAAGATCCCAGGACAATAGCATGTAGCTTTGAACCTCGGTGAAATGACAAGATCACATCTGACCTGGCAAGCCACTCTACAAACTTCCAGACCACACCGTATGAGGACATTTGAGGTCACGACAGATCTTACCTACCCCAGACCCTTTTGAACACGATGCTCTTTTTCCTCGGATTCGAACTGGCACAACTCTACGGTTGATAAAATGTGTCTAAAGAATAAATTAAAAAATAACATTGAGTAAAATTAAGTATAATTCATTATAAAAATAGCGCACGATTTCTTCTATAAGGTGTTAATACCAAGTTGAATCGTTAACCCTCGAAGATGCTAAGACAAGATACCTCGTCCAACAAGATCCGGTCTATTTTGCTGATGACCAGACACTTCGATACAACCCCGATAAAGGTTAAAAAGATTGATACAAATATTGAACTTGTTTATTCAATTTTGAATGACAAACAACCGAATCTCTGCGTATGAGTCCTTTGAAGTACCTTCAGGCCCCATGTCGGGGTAAAATAATTTGACCCCTAAGCTCAGCATATAAGCAATGACTCCGGAGTCTCCCCAATAGGAAACTGTCGCAATTTCCCGGAAAGCCTTCGTACGTTAGGGAGAGTAGCCGGGAAATCGGATTGCGGAGGCGAAACAGGAAATGGTTAGAACTGGAGGCGTACTATGAAGGGGGGGGGCGTCACATTAGCCACTGTGGAGAACTTACTTTAAGCTTTTTACACTAACTTCGATATTGGACGTGCCGGAAAGAAAAGTAGCTTTATTCCTTCATTTCTTTCGCAGAAGCAAGATACCCTTTGGGACAGTAATTTTTGAGAGTATATATATTAACCTTCGTGGAAAAGAAAAGTAGTTTAAAATATGTGTATTATAAAGGGTGTAAACGCCATTTGCGTTGGAGCAAATTTGAAAAGCAATGCTAGCAATTTTTAAGCAGTTTTAAAATTTACACATATATGTTGCAAAAATATTACGAGTTCCTGGTACATACACTACCCTACAATAATGGACCGGACACTAGAGGATTTGCAAAAAATCCGACTACTTGTTTAGGAGTGTTATTCGTGGTATGGCCTGGGACCATTGCATGTTGTTTGTGGTAAATTGAACGCCAACACCTATATGAACATTTTTGACAGTTGGGTTCTTCCTACGCTCTGGCAGCCGACCAAACTGTATAGTGGTTAAGGTGTTAGCCTCTAGATCGGAAGGTTCCTGGTTCAAATCCGGGTCCGGCTATGGATGTTTGTAAGCGTATGGTGTAGAGGCAGCTGGCGCATATTAAATCTGTCGTGTCCGAAAATCCTCACGTTGGGTTGGTGTGAAAGTTTGGAGAGTGGGGTACCAGCTAAGGTGTTTCTTCGTCACCGTGGTTCAAAAATACGAGGTGTTGTCCTCGAATCTTTCCCTTAAAGGATCGATCCCGGACCGTCGTCAATAGCCCGTTGTGTTGCTCTAGTATGACGCTAATTAATAAATTACCAAATTACCTACGCTATGGCAATTTTATGGAATGGACGAATATTACTTTGAGGACGACGACGCTGCACGTAATGTTGCAGACTCTGTCAAGTAGTGGTATCAAGATATGGATGTAAACGTCTTCCCTGGCCTGATCAGAGTCCCGACTTAAACCCCATATAACACCCGTGAGACGAGTTAGGGCGACGCTTACGGACCAATAAACCACGTCCGAAATCTACAACTGAGCTGGCGACTTTCTTGCAGCAGGAATGGACACAAATACCCATAACTGTGTATCAAAACTTCGTTGAGAGAATGCCCAGAAAGGTTGCTAGTGTTATTGAAGCACGTGGGGGACCATCCCCCTATTAAAGGAAGTATTATTTTCCTTATACCATCACATCTTGTTGTCCGGTGCATTATTGTAGGGTAGTGTATATCATGTTCTGATTAAATTCACTGAACACCTTACTAAAGGATACTATTCTAAGGTAGATAGGGAACGAACCAAAGGGAAAGACCCGAGGACATATCCACGTAATATTGAACTACTGTCAGATGACGATGTCCTGAGCTGGAATCCCACTCTCTAAACTTCCACACCACGCCAAAATTAGAACATTTGAGGTCACGACAGATTTAATGTGCACCAACCTCCTTTGTACACGATGGTTTCTTTGGCTGGATTCGAACTCGCAACTCTTCGGTTGCTAATACGTTACTCTTGCAATAGAGCTATTACGGCTCGGCGATTCTCAGTACTGTATATATCTGATAATTAATTTTGTTTATATAACACAAAAATTTCCAACGGAGTTCAGCGGATTCGTCAACTGCTATTGTATCTTGCAAGTTATAGACGGTACCGGTTTGCTTCCTCCTTTAGTGTATTTCCCTCTTCTGTTGTCAGTTAAACATTCCTGGTTTCTGTATATCCGTTGTACCATAAGGACACTACCATACGGAAACCATATAAAACTAACATTTGTATTATCACAGATGTAGTGCATAAACAAATTTCCTTGAATGCATTTCGACAATCTTTCAAATTAATTTAGTTTGTATAACACAAATATTTCCAAAGGAGTTCAGCGGATTCGTCAACTGCTCTTGTATCTTGCAAGCTATGGGCAGTACTGGTTGGCTTCCTCCCTTGGCGTATTTCCCTCTTCTGTTGTAAGTTAAACATTCCTGGTTTTTGTATGTCCATTGTACTATCTATGTCCATTGTACGATGTATGTCTTGTATCTGCGCAGCTTGGTCAAATGTGGCCCTTATGCCATAAAAAACACCTATAAATCATGAAATGAAATCAAAGAATCTTATATGTCTTTGTTAACGCTCTTCGTGATTGTCTCGACAAGGTATCTCGTCATTAGCAAAACTAATTAGATCAAGATGGACGAGATATATCATCATTAGCGAAATTTGTCATACCTTGCTGGACAAAATATCTCGTCGAAACCACTTGGAAAGTTAATGTAGTCTGTATAACAGCTACGGTTTCAAATAACAAAATTAAATTATATCCTTATATTCCCATGTTAATTTTGTTTTTGTAACAACAAAAATTGTCAATAATGAAATAAAACTGCAAACTCAAGAATTCCAAGAGTTATATAGTCCGTTAAACATATCTACTTTACGGGAATGAGCTGAAATTGTGGATAATAATAATTTTCTGAGATTAATCAACAAGATTCTATGTTTGAAAACTTTGTAATTAATAACCCTTATATACTGATAGTATTATAAGCTTTAAAAGTTTTTCAGACCAGATATAGTCTAGTGAATGCAACTCTAAACATTTCGACCGAGAAATAGTAACGTAAATCTAAAAGCGTCTGAGTAGTGTTTACTCGATCTGTTTACGTAAGAGAAGGAGCCTGTTTTCCCGAAATCCAATGTTTTCAAAATCTTTACCCTCCTTCAGACAGTCGCCTGTGTCTCAGGTTTCCCACTAGCTCACTCACTCCACAGATCAGACTGATATTTTATTTTTTCTCATCAGAAATCTGATATCCTTTGAGTGCGCGAAGGTAGCTGTTTGGACGTTTCTGTCGTGAAATCAGGCATAGGCGGACTATAAATGAACTCATTGTGAGAAGGGGAAACAATCGGAAATGGGGACAGTTCTTATTTATTCAAGTCGGAGACAGATATTTCCTTTTTAAATCGTGTTAGAAATAAATTCATGATTCTTTATTGATATTTTATATCGCATTTTAAGAAGGTCACAGCGAACGTGGAATCCAGTTCCAAAAAAAATCGGTAGAATATCTTAAGGCAGAAGTGGACTCAGTAAAACCTATAAAATTAAAAGAAAAAAAATGAGAGCCATTTTCTGAAGCTAAATATAGGTGGCGGTTGTATCTCTGCAACGATTAAAAATCATAGTACAGCAGTTCATTATTTTTAATTTTGATGACGAGGTCAATACCTGAGATGGCATCCTACTCTCCAAACTTCACACCAGGCTCACGTGATGATACGTGAGACCACGACAGATTGCACATGCACCAGCCCCCACGTATACGACATTCTCTGGTTGGACCGAATTTTGAAACTCGTAGGTCACCGGTTGCTAATCCGAAACTCTACTAACTGGACAACCGCTTCTCCTGGAAATGAATATGATCAACAATTTTTGTGCATAACACCGTTAAATAAAATTTTTCTTCAAGAAGCGGATTTCTTTTTTGATGCGTCAAGATATGTAACAAAAGTTTTTAGGAATATATTTTATTAATTTTAATCATCTCATTTTTCCTCAACTTCCCCGATCAAAATTTTTCTTATTCATGTATTCCTTTTCTTTATAAGTGATTTACGTCAAAATAAATAATTCTTAAAAATAACTTTGAGAGTATTGGCAGTGACAGCGCACTTACGACAGTTATCGCAGAATGCGATTTAAAAAATAACAGAATGCACTAAAACCTTTTCTAATACGAAAACATACTTAAACATTTTTGTCGGAATTTACACTTCAAGATTTATAAAAAATTTTAAGCCTGCTGATAGTTTTCGATAGTTTTTACCATGCATTTAAAATTGATCCCTCTTCTGAGCATCGAACAATCTCATTCAAGATGACAGTTGAAGTCCTCTTAAGATGTGTGTCTCGGCGAGTCTCGAAAAGTATCTCTGAATTCGGGAACTAGCTGAATGATCTATTATTATGCAATATTACTTCTGAGCTTCAGTGAATAGAAGTTCTAACAGGACTTGCTTTGAATCAACTACTTCTGCATTGCAATCTGTTAAGTCTGTTTATTGCTTCTGGGGATTATAAATGTTTCATATCTTTCTATTGAAAAGGACTTGTTCCTGACCTTCATGAGACTTTTCAAAGCGTCCACTAGTGACTTTTAGGAAACTATTGTAAGTTATTGAATATTTCAGCAAGTAAAACATTTCGACATATGAAGATTTTCTGTTTTTCTGATTGCTTCAAAGACGTCGTAGTGTGCCAATAAGAATTCTTAGTCTTATTGGGAAATCTGACCAAACTTTGATAGACGAGATCGTCATTAAAAGAAATATGTCTAGACTTACCGTCATTAAAAGAAATATGAATATACTTTGATGTCCTCATCATAAAAATATCGGCATTATCCTGTTGACGAGATATATCGTCATTAGCAAAATTGGTCAGATTTTGATAAAATAGATATCTTGTTGTAACCACTTGAAGGGTTAAAACAAGCCTTTTGTTGTTGCGTTAATAGTTTACATTTGTAAACATAAGTAACAAATTTGTTCCAATTATTCCTTCACAGATTATAATTTATTAGAATGCATGATTGTGTGAATAATTGAGTATCTCGAATGAATATAAAGACTTTCATTAAAAAAAGCATCCAAGTGGTTTTGAAGAGATGTTTGTTCATCACGATCTTCTAATGTCGAGATATCTCGTCGTCAAAACAGATTTTGTGAAATTCTGTATGATGGCAAGAACACGATATGGCCAGCTTTCTTCTAATGACGAGAAACCTCGTTTGTCTCGAAGACGTGTCATTAGCAAAACTGACCAGATTTTGATAAATGAGATTTATCGTGATCAGAATAAAGCTGACCACATCTTGATGAATGAGATTTATCGTAATCAGAATAAAATTGACCATATATATCGTGATTAGAATAAAACTGACCAGATATGTCGTGATAAAATGAAACTGACCAGATATGTCGTGATTAGAATAAAACTGACCAGATATGTCGTGATTAGAATAAAACTGACCAGGTTCTTGATCTTGTAATCGTAAAAATTAACCGTAATTTCTTGATAACGAGATATCTCGTTGCTAGTAAAATTTGTCATATCTTGGTGAACTTGGTCAACACTTGGAGGAGATAAATGTGTTTATGGGTTAAGAAAAAGCAAAATCTAATTCAGAGGTAAAAACATTTACATTTAATATTTGTCAATCATGACAATTGACAAATAAAAATTGTTTTATGATCGTCAAGTGAGAAGCTATCATAAGTTATAGAAAGAGAGTTACTGTATTAAATTTAAATGGTTATTTAAAAGTTCAAACTTTCTGATTAAGTATATTTTGCATTCCATCAGAAGTAAATTAATTAAAAAAGAGTTACATTAGAACATATTTTTGATTTACCTTAATATCAGAAAAATTTGTCTGCCATAGTTTTTAACTAATAGCAATATACATTCCATCAAAATTTAATTTATTCAAAAACCTGCGCGTGAGAGAGCACACACTGGTAGAATTTAAACCAAAACCAAACGTGCAATACGATTACAACGTTACCTAAGACGCAGCTAACAGTGAATAAAAATAAAGTTCAAAAGCATTTCTAAGTGCAAATATGAAAAGGGACTAATTCAGAAAGGACTCAAATTCGGTTACACGTATAATGTTTACGTCACATTTTTACTAAAACTCTAGTAGCCCTGAAAGAAGGTTTCAAATTTTTGTCCTTTTTCTAAAAATACCGATGAAACTGCAAAAACCAAATTGTAATATTTATTCAGACCATGGAATAAAGAAAAACGAATATTTTCACAAGGACAACAACAATACAATTTGCGTGATATTGGGAAGAAGACTAAATTTTGAAACAAATTTTATATGCAATCTTAACATAACCGAGCAACTGATCCCCCAACGATAAAACCACCAGGGATCTGTACTGAGTATAAATTTTACATTCGATATACACAATCGGTAAACAATGAATACATTTGCGGTACTATGAATTAAACTGCTAATTCATTTTTCCATCCTTTCATTTTGTTGTAGCACTTTGTTTTGAAAAGATTTGACTGTAAGAAACTGTTTGACTATAAGAAACTGTTTGACTATTTAGAAATGTTATAAACATTGACCTTGAACCTCTGTGTAAAAGTTGCTTATGCTACTTTGTATTTGGTATACTTTCAGTAACTACCAAAATTTACATTATGTGTCAGTAAAACTTTCATTGTATGTATACTTTGTCTATTGCTTCATATTGTGTCTGCCGCAAAGTGGTGCCCGTTAAATCTGTCGTGGAATTACGTTGGCGTGGTTTGGAAGTTGGAGAATGGTTGTCCCAGCTCAGATGTGATTTCATCATCCCACCGGGATTCAAAATTACGTGGTGCACTCAGATCTTTCCATTCGAGTTTATTAATGCTGCTTTTTTCTCACAACAACAACACACACACAAACATGAAAGGACTATATAACCACATATAATGGTTGAAAGAATCCCTGTTAAGATTCTTTTGACAAAGAGGTCAAAACTTGTTATAAGTCATACTTTGATGCCTACATATTTAAGAACGAATACATGCTTGTGAACCTCTCAGCGGTTTAAATATGTAAAACTTCAAAGAAACGACCAAAAGATGTAAAATGAATATTTTGTCTACCGCAAAATCGGAAAGAATGTATACACTTGTGTTTTGCATTTCGTGATTATTTTGATCATGTCGATAGTGGGAGTATGGTATCCGAATTAGCCATACATATATTTATAGTTAGATAGTCTAAATAGTCGTTTCAAGCATTTTATTCAATAAACTAATGATTTCACTAAGCTTATTTTACCTTTGTTTTCTCATTTCCCGTCATGATCGTTAGAAAGATAAATGCAGTTTACGAAAATAAACATACATAGCAGTACAATGTTCCTTTTAACCCTCTAAGTGGTTTCAACGAGGTATTTTGTCCAAGATCTGATCAATATTTCTTTTGACGAGATATCCCATGTATCAAAATCTGATCGTTTTTGGGAATGGCAAAATGCCTTGAAGACAAAACTCAAAGAGAATGAATATCCTAATAGGCGAAGCAGATCGCTACTTGCCCAGAACTGGTGAGAATTTGGAACAGGTATTGGTATCAGATGCTGGCCACTACAGGGACGTTTTCGACCCGGAGCTGAACCACCAGCTGGTTTATTCCTCCAAGTGGTTTCGGTGAGGTATCTCGTACATGATCTGGCCTTGTCAAGATATCTCGTACATCAAGATTCGGTCATTTTTTTGAATGACTTGATACATCGTCGAGAAAATACTGCCCTGCTACTTCAAAGGGAGTGAAGATACAAATAGGAATTTTTTTTTGCGTCGGAGGCTGACCCTTAAAAAGAAGTTTTCGACACGAAGGTAAACCACCATGAGGGTTAATCCTCCAAGTAGTTTCGTTGAGATGAATCGTCCCTCATGATCTGGCCATGTTTGTCAATGACGAATCTCGCCCATTAAGATTTCATCGTTTTTGTGAATGACGTGATGCATCGTTGAGATTGTTGTTAAAGCGTATGTCCTGTTACTCCGACGGGAATGAAAAAAAATCCAAATTTGAAAAGTTTTGTGTCGGAGGCTGAACATTGCAAGGCAGTTTTCCACGCAGAGATAAACCACCAGGAAGGTTTTCCCTCCAAGTGGTTTCAACGAGATACCTTATCCATCATGATCTTTTCACATGAGAGATGTCTCGTCTATCAAGTCTTGTCTTTGATGAGATATCTCGTCTATCAAGATTTGGTCGTTTTTGTGAATGACGTTTTACATCGTCGAGAAAAACTGCCCTGTTACTTCAAGGGAAAGAAGATCCCAAGAAGGTTGGCTATTACAAGGCAGTTGGTGACGCGAAGAAACCACCAAGAGCGTTCAATATATTATTTAAAAATATCGGAACATCGTTATTAAACAGTGATATTTTATAGTTCGAATATATGTTTTAGGAACTCGTTATTTTTAGTCTTATTTCCATTTCTTCATGCATGTCCATCAGAGTAAGCAAACTTTATAGTGTTTTGTTGTTTCTAATAAATTGCTAGTATGCGTGAAGGAATTATGGTCCATTGGAGTGGTAAGTAACGTTAATTTATATTCAATTAAATTATGTGAAGTTTCTGTATTGTTATGTTTTGAATCAATTTAATGTTAATTAACATTAAAAAAAATTTGGATTAGCATAACCTTTGGATTTTTTTTATTGGATGTATCAATTTTCTTTTTAACATTATTTAAAAACACTATATTAAACCTCATGGTGGTTATATAGACGATGTATATCATAATTATCTAAATTGACCAGATCTTGATGGAAACGAGATGTCAGATCATTATAAAAAAACTGACCATACCATGTTCTCGTTGGATGGATCATGTTCTTGTTGTGATGGACGAGATATCTCGTCGAAGCCATTTGGAAGGCTAAATATCATTTTGCTATTTAATATGTTTCACATTATTTCGAAAAAGCTTTAAATGTTTTGTTTAAAAAATAGAAAATAATAATGTTAATAATGTGTTTGTCAGGAAATAAAAATTTGAACTTATTTTTCCATTTTCAAAAACAATCGCTTTCTTTGATAATCCTTTTTATGCAATCTGTATTTTAATTACTCCTTTTTCATATTTTTATGAACTTTCGAAATTACTTTTTGGAAACTAAAATTTTTACCAGTATTGTATTAATACGGTATTTTATAAGACCAGTTTATTCTTTCTAGACTACAATAGACAGATTAAAATTTTGAGCAGCGATGTGTGAACTCTGAAATTGTTTTAAATAATGATGTATTTATATTAAAAATATTTTACTAGCATCGTTATTTATTTATATTTTCAAGTATAATGTCAATTTTTGAGGTTTCTATATTCCCCCATATGTGATAAAACCAAGATTTACATTTTCACTTATAAGATTCAACCGAAGTTTATATCGTCACTTAAAGTTTACATTACACTGAAATCACATTGATAATTATATTTTCACTTAAAATGGGGTCGAAAGAGGTTTCTATTTTTTATATGGGATTACAACCTAGGTTTATATTTTTATTTTGTATGGAATGGGATAACAACCACGGTTTACCTTTTCACTTAAAATGAGAATACACCGAGGTTTGCATTTTGACTTAAAATGGGATTGCACTCAGGTTTATAGTTTTAAATAAAATGGAATTTTACGGAGGTTTACGTTTTCACTTAAAATTGGGTTAAACCCGGTTTATATATTTGATTGAAATGTGATTCCAATGAGGTTTACTTTCTCACTCTAAATCGAAGTAACCCAAGGCTCGCATTTTCAGTTAAAATGAGATTTCACTCTTGTATATAGATTTAAAAATTTCTTCTAAAAATTTGAAAAATACCTTTTCACTTAAAATGACATTCCACTCAGGTATAGTTTTACGAAAAATGGGATAAAACTGGTTTACATTTTCATTTAAAATTGGATTACATCGACGATTACATTTTCACCAATAATGGTGGTAAACATTTTTAAAGTATTGAGTGAAAAACAGTTCTGAAAAACCGTGATTTGCAATATGATGTTTCTTTCAAACAGCGATACCTCAACAATGAATTGGTTTATTTTAATTATTTTTGTATTACTATAATCTATATAATACAGGATATATATTTTTATTTTATAATTATTTTGTATTAGTATAATCTATATAATACATGAAATGTTTCACTCCTCAGTCAAAGTTGTTAGGTAATAAATGAATTTTTAGTTGATATTTAAGTGTTAAAATTCCGGAAAAATCTGCACTTTCTATACTTGAAGGAAGAATTTAAAACATATTCCCTCTACAACTTCATTGAGGGTCATAACATGGAAAATAATATTTGCAATAATTTCCAGCAGAAATTGTCTCCCTGAATAAATTGTAATGTGAGATATCACTGTTCAAAATTCATAATAACTATATCTATATTAGATAATTAATGATTATCCTACTCTGAATTTTCCACACTGAAATGAATAAGAGCATGATCCAATGACCAATTGTAAAAAAAATTGGATCTTTTAAAGTCAAAATTTTTTTAAAAATCCTCTTGTGTATACATACATTTTAGATCAAACTTTTAACTCCCTAGCGGTTTACACACATACACACAAAACATTTATACATTCTTCTTCCAGCTTCACTTCTAACTAGTTTGCAACTCCTTGAGTAATAGTAACTTTCCAAGGATTATTTCATATAGATACATTTATTTAATCGTAATATGCGTTGTGACGTAAAAATAGTACAACTCTACTCGGAAATCTAGTGACGCACAAAGGGTTAAGATCATCTTTATTAATTATACAAGATAATAAGATGCAACACAGTAGGATTAGACAGATTATTCATTGATGCTAAGATTAGAAATTTTCCACACCATTAAGTCTACGATCATTTCATTAAAGGGTAATTTGAGCCAAAACAATACAAATGTATTCATAATTTGCTCAAACTGCTCAGATTCTAACTGTATTACCTTACAATACAAAATACAATCGGATCTATCAGTAGTTAATGCTCGTGGCAATTATAAGTCCATTAATTACAGGGCGTCTTCATAACACCATTTCAAAGCGTTCAGTATTGAGACAATTATTGACGTAATTGTGGAGCACATCCAAGCAATGTTATGATAAATTGAAGGTTTAATTTTAAGACGTTTGGGAATTCAAACCTTTTCACCTGAAACTTCATCTGTCTTATTAGGTGATGTATAGATTTATCTGCTTGTTATAATGGCTTTGTTTGGGAATACCAGACCTGCTTACACTCTAATTATGCACACAGAAATATGACATTGCATTTCTCTGTTCGCGCTGTAACTAACTTGGTAGTGTAAAAGGCAAAACACTTTTTAACAAAATAGTATTCCCCTCAAGTGGAAATCTAATACAATAGCTATTTCATCGGCGTCGAAAAAATTGAAACGAGAATGTCCATTCTAGTTGGTTGGTTGCCTGTATTTTTATTGAGCATGCTGCAATAATAGGACTGGTTGCATCAAACGCAAGATAAAAACAACTTGAATAGACTGCTAACGTACATAGATTTTCAACATCACATTACAATTTTAACACTCCTTATGGTTTTTCTTCGTGTCAAAACCTGCCCTAGTGTCAAACCTTCGATACAAAATTTTTTTTTCAGATTGCCACCAGTTCTAGGTAAGAAGCTTTTTGTTTTGCTTACTTTGATCTATATTACCTTCAGAGTAGTAGGGTACGTTTGTCTCGACGAGATATCTCGTCATTCAAAACACCAACCAGATCATGGACGAGGTATCTCTTCGAAATCACTTGGAGGGTTAAAACAAGTTATCGAAACAATTAGTAAAATGTAAAATGAAAGTGAGGACATATCACTCTGGGTTGTGATGCCGGTGTGCGCTGGAAGACTATAAACCCCCTGATGTGTTCATTTCAGTTCAACTGCCTATCAACCCTCCGAATGGTTTCGACGAAATATCTCGTTCAAGATCTGATCAATTTTGCTAAAGACAAGATATCACGTCAACGAAAAACGAATTGTTTCTTGCATAGAACTGGTGACAGCAGGCTGTTTCATGAGAGCCTGGCCACTGTGCTATGGTTTTCGACGCGTACGTTTGGGCCACAGTAGCCCTGTTGGAAAAGTAACGGATTAGCAACCGGAGGGCTGCGTGTTCGAATCCAACCACAGACCGTCGTGTATAAGGGGGTTGGTGCACTTTAAATTTGTAATGGCTTCAAGTGTCTTCACGTTGCTATGGTTTGGAAGTTTTGATCGTGAGGTGCCAGCTCAGGTGTGATCTCGTCATCTGGGCGTGGTTAAAAAATTCCGTTTTGCAGTCCTCAGATCTTTCCCTTCGGCTTTGATCCCGGATCGTTGTGTATCCTAGTGCGACGTCAATTAAAATTCCTACATCGACGAAAAAAGGTTACTATCGACGAATTTCTCAAGAATACTCTCACGATTAGGGTTCTTTAAAGTTTATCATCTGTTTTTATATCCCTCAGAGAACTCGTACGTATAATTCCACCATGCAACCTGAATGACTTCTAACCATCTTTGACCTTCTTGGTCAGCATAATCTTTATAAAAGATTACATATTTTAACCAAATATCAATAAAATATTTCCAAATAATTGTATTCCAAGCAAATGATCAATAGAATCTAGTATTTGTTATAAAGGAGCAATAAAATATTTCCAAACGATTTTCTCAAGAGAATAAGCAATGTAATCTTTTCTAAAGATTGTATTACAAGCAAAAGCGCAATATAATTTTTACAAATGATTGTTTTCTAAGAGAATGAGCAATGTAATCTTTTCAAAGGATTGTATTTCATGAAAAAGCACAGTATAATTGTTTCAAAGAATTATTTCCTAAAAAAATTATCATTATAATTTTCCAAAATAATTATATTCTAAGGAAGTGACCAATATAGCATATTCAAATATTATATTCTGAGGAAATAAGTTATAGAATTTTTCTCACCGGATTATATTCAAGGAAATCGGAGAAATATGACATTTCCAAAGATATTTTATTCAGTATGGGACAATACAAACGTTCCAATGATTATATTCTACAGAATGGGACAATAGAAACGTTCCAAATGATTCTGTTATGCAGAATGAACCAATAGAAGACCAACACTACAGTACCCGCAACGCTAAAAGACGTATTTTTACTTACGTTATAGGTAATTTTCCTTGTTGCAGTGTGTACTTTTGAGGTGAATCATGAACAATTTCTCTCATTCGATTATTTTCAAAGTGTGAGAACCCATTATAAAAGATACGAACATTCTGTTTATAAGACTGATAACGATGATGTGCTTGTTTTAATATTCGTATTGGAATTTCAGATACCCCCCCCCCACGATAAATGTAACTATTATTTTAGCACTATTTGCCTGTCTTATGCATTGTAAACATGCATTTCATTTAATTAACCACTACGTTTTCATATCACTATGCTTAGCTTTTATCTGGTGAACGGATAATGGCTTCATTATATTACTCTCGCTCTTTATCCTAGTATTGTTACATGCAGAACAATTATGAATTGGATTCATGCATTTCATAAAATGAGCCTCTCTATAGTTGAATATTTCTGTTTGCTTAGCTATTGAAAACTTATCTATAATATTATATTTGATCATCTCTATCAATAAATATATATTAATGAATGGGACGTTTTCTGTCAAGCTAAATTCACGTGATAATGTTTAAGCGTCTAAAAGTGCTCCCTGTGCGTATTTTGAAGGAATGTCTCTTGACTTGATACTAGAATATAAAATCAGCACGTAGTCAATAAAAATTCCAAAGAATGAATTGCTAATCGAGATCCGATAGTTGACTTCTCAACACAGATTATATTAATTGCCTGATGGTGATAAATTACTTTTTAAGGCAAACCTTATACACTACCCTACAACAATGGAACGGACAGAAAGATGTGATGGTAGAAGGGAAAGAAAACATGCTTTAATAGAGGGATGGTCCCCCAATTGCTGCAATTACACTAGCAACCCTTATGGGCATACTTTCAACAAGGGTTTGATACACAGCTATGGATATTTGTGTCTATTCCGGCTGCAAGAATGACGCCAACTCAGCTGTAGATTTCGGACGTGGTCTGTAAGCGTCGCTCTAACTTGTTCCACAAATGTTCTATGGGGTTTAGGTCGGGACTCTGAGTAGGCCATGGAAGACGTTTTACATCCATATCTTGATACTACTGCTCGGCAGAGGCTGCAACATGACTTGGAACGTTGTCGTCCTGGAAGTAACATTCGTCCATTCCATAAAATTGATTAGCGTAGGAAGAACCTGACTGTCCAAAAAGGTCATATAGGCGTCGGCGTTCAATTGACCAGGAACAACATACAAAGGTCCCAGGCCATACCACGAAAAACACGCCAAAAGAAGTAGTCTGATTTTATGAAAATCTGCTGGTGTCCGGTTCATTATTGTAGGGTAGTATTATGTATCATGCAAGAGAACATTTGGGTGGCCGTGGTAAAATCTTCGCTTTACGTCTGGATTGTGTGTGTGTTTCTACTGAAAATCTCTTTCACAATTGGGGCTGCTGTACGCAGGTTGGAAGGGTAACGGATTTTGCAACAAAGGATTACGAGTTCCAAACTTGATCCAACCAAAAGATTGTCGTGTACGTGGGTGCTACCTTTAATCTGTCATGACCTCACACTAAATCTGTCACGGCCTCATGTTGGCGTGGTGTGGAAGTTTGGTGAGTAGTATGTCAGCTCAGGTGTTCACCTCGCCTGACCACGACTAAAATTTACGAGGTGTTGCTCTCGGGTATTTCCCTTGGATATTGATCCAAGAACATCGCTAAGAGCTCGTTGTTTTGTGTGTATTCTGTTAGATTTCCAAATTGACTCCTGGAGATTTCCATATTTTATCCTGTCACACGCATAAGTCCACATTACAATCTGTAGTCTTTCTCACGTGACTTCTAAAATGATTTGGCCCTCTTTATCAATAGAATCTTTCCAAAGAATTATTATCCGGGGAAAGTTTTTACATATACATTTAAAAGGACTCCTTCAAAGTGCCGCTTTATGTCATGTCTTTCAATCCCCAATTTAGCAAAATGTGTGAAGGACAGTGTAACTTTATCTACCAAAAATTACTAGAACCGCATTACACTGGTGTGTTGTAAGATAATCTGTATTGTAAGATAATTTTTACTGTAGGTTTCATATAAGTTAGGTTTCATGTAAGTTTTGATCTTATTTGAAAGAATATTTCTTTGACTTTCCAAAATATATTTGTTTTTTTCTCTAAGTTAATTAGTTGCAGAGATATTAACATTTTAATCAAGGCGGAGGAAAACCTAAACTAGGTATAGAAAACACCGGAAATAGCTGCTAAAAAATCAAAAACATGTCAAAATTTAAATTAAAATGTTTTGTAAATATAATTTTAGAAAATTTTCTCAAATATCTGAATGGTTTCTTTTTTGGAAATATTGTGAACATTTTTATAGAAAAGTGAAGAGCAAAATTGTTTACACAAACAATAAAAGCTAGAAAGAGGAAACCATACACTTCAAACTATTTTTTACTCTAAATTAATATATATGCATTATTCCCTCACTTCAAGTGTTATAATGGAAAAAAGTTATCGATGGATTCTCGTAAAACTTTGAGAACTTGTTGTATTGTCTAGGTAATGAACTAGAATAATTATGCTGATTTGAAAAGTTTTTAAACTATGGCCATTTATTTAAGAAATAGGATTGTAAAACTATCAAAAATCTTGTATTCTTTTTTCTATAGCTTGTAAAATTTTTGTTTATTTAAATATACTTTTGATTTTAGTTCATTTCCTAGCAAAATGCATGTAGTTCATTTTCGGAGCATCATTTTTCAAACTGGTTGAATAGATTTTAATGTAACACATTTGAAATTTTTGACAAATTTCATACATAATTATCATTTTTACAAAATTATTAATCTATATTTTAAATATTTATAGCCCAATGCTATTGTTTAATAACACTAAGCATAACATTATCATTAAAATGTTTATATACAACATTTAACAAAAAGGGTCTCGAACGTGTTAATATTCTATAATCAAGCTCAATATTCTAATCAAATTTAAGGAAACGCAAACTACCTTGAAGTTCTCAGTCACTCTTCAGTACAACAACCGTTCTACAAATGGAACAACACCCGAAACTAATTTACAGAACTGAGGAAGGAAATTGAAGTTTTTGTACCGAAAATGCATGTTGAAAGCTAAATTATAGGCAGATAGCATCTGGGTCATCGACTTCGACATTCCATGCAGGCGTAACTCTAAATCAGAACAAAGTGCCCGTGGATTCAATTAACTATTATTGTATGAAAAATCTAATTAGCGTGGAGCAATTCTATATCTAGACGCGGTTGAAAGCGTACGTGTAATTTGATTACAAAGGAAAAAATAATTCAGTTGAAAATGTGGGAATAAACAAAAATTGTATTCATTGAAGGCAGTAAAAGATTTAAATGTTTCCAGTTAGTTTTTCTGAAATTTCTTTATTCGAATTCAAGCACAACGTGGATCAAATTAAATTTAAGAAATATTCGACTATTCAGTTGTATATTGTTTGTGTAGATCTCCTTAGAATCGGAGTCACAAAAGACCTGGACAATGATATTTTTTATGTACATAATTTAAGGGGAAAATCAAGTATCTAGTAGTGCAGGGTTCGTGTGGTACTGTTCAGAAATTCAGTTACATAACTTTTAACAATGATTTTTCTTTATTTACTTAAGGGGGCCCGTGAAAGTGTTGTCTTCCGATGAGAAACCGAAGGGTTATGAGTTCAAATCGCGACTCGACTAAAGATTCGTGTACAAGGGATGTAGTGCAGGTTAAATCTGTCCCGGCGTCGGATTTCGTCACATTGATATGCTGATTTTAGAGAGAGTAGACCAGATCAGGTATCGACACCGTCGCCAGTTTAAAATTACGATGTGTGACGAACCAACTGTGAATATTCTTATTTGCGCGAGAAAAGAATGTTTGATGTGGTAGGGTTTTGTTCCATTGCATCTTGTGTTATATAACTGGTGCCCATTCATGATACAAGATTTGCATTTATCGGAAACATGGAATCAGGAAAGTATGGCAACGTGATATTGAGTTTTGTCCACGATGGGTTTTGTTGGATTCGAACACGCAACTCTCCGCTAATTCATTATTCTTCCAATAGGGCTACCAGTGGGGCCTTAGGTTTCTTAAGCAAGAATTTATAAAATAAGACTTTTAGAGAAATGCTAAATAAACAGTTATTTAACTATTATAATTCATGGTTTTAATACTTTTAAAAGCTACTATTGATTTAACCGACCTGGTGGCTGTCGTACAAGGGATCTCATCATTAATGAAACGGACTAGATCTTGATGGATGAGATATTTCGTCATTGGAAGAAAATTGACTAGATCTTGGTCTCATTATCCTAAGAAATTGGCAATATCTTGAAAGATATCTCGTCATTAAGAAAACTGGTCTGATCTTGATGGTGTAGCTATATCTCTTCATTTTCTAAACTGACCAGATCTTTATGGATGAGATATCTCTTCATTACCATCCTACAAAATTGGCAATATCTTGTGGAGATATTCCGTCATTAGGAAAACTGATTAGATCTTGATGTTCAAGGTACCTCGTCATTTGAGCAACTGATAGGATTTTGAAGCGATGTATCTCGTCATTAGTGAAACTGAA
The DNA here is from genome assembly GCA_947359465.1 of Metellina segmentata. Lineage (NCBI taxonomy): Eukaryota > Metazoa > Arthropoda > Arachnida > Araneae > Tetragnathidae > Metellina > Metellina segmentata. Next base: position 31,371,331 of record OX375872.1, read on the forward strand.
GAGGTTTTGGTGGACGAGATATCTCGTTATTAGGAAAACTGGTCAGATGTTGATGGACGAGATATCTCGTCATTAGAAGAAAACTGACCAGATCTTGGTCTTGTCATTCTACGAAATCAGCAATATTTTGATGAGAAATCTTGTGATTAGGAAAACTGACCAAATCTTGATAGACTAGCTGTCTCTTCATTTGCTAAGCTTGCCAGATCTTGATGGACGATGTATTTTGACCATTTGGAGGGTTAAATATTAAAATTATAATCAGATCCATGATTTCGTAATCTCGTTATCATTATTTTGCAAAATAATATATAATATATATTTGAGGGACTTACTAAACACATCCTATACACTATCAAGTATACAGTATTGATCACTTAGATTCTCTAATCTCCTATTTCCATTTCAATACATTTTTTGGGAAACGTTTAATTTGACTAATGATTCAAAACAAATGACTAAACATTAATCGTGACCATTCATTATGATTGAGATTGTCTCTCCATATTCACTTTTTGAATATTCTAAATTCAGTAAAAATAATATGTGCCGGTATGAAATTTTACAAAACAAAATACACTCACAAGTTGAAGAGGAGCATTAAAATTTAAGAGAAAAGGGGGTGATGAGATTAAATATTGATTAATATTTTACAGAGTGACAAAATTTACGGCAACGAAAAAATAAAAGATTAAATATATTAGTTAAATTAGTTTGTTTTATCACAATGAATTCATTTCTTGAAATAATTTATATTGGTTTTCATACAAACATCATTCTCAAACATAGCTCGGATAATTTATTAGATTTCGGATGAAGATCGTTATTGAAGAAAACATTCTTCCCGCGCCGAAGAGAATCGATTCTTCAAGAATCGATTCGCAATTCAATAAAATCGTGGAAATTGAAAGTAAAAATATATCAAGAGTAAATCTATGTCTCTACATTAGGACCTTTGTCAACTCTCTACGTGATTTTGACGAGTTATCTCGTCCATCAAGACCTGACCACATTTTTGTTAATAACGAGACATAATAGTAACATCAAATCACTGTCGATTTTTCATCTAGATCTGATCAGTTTTGCTAAAGACGAGGTACTTCGTCGAGGCAACCATCAGGGCATTTAACTCGTCCAGAACTAAAAATAATGATTAAATGATTAATTTTGTATTGATTTAGTTATGATTGTGACTGTGGTTGCATTGACGAGGAATCCGGACATTAGTAAAACTGATCTGATATTGATTTACGAAATATCTTGTCATTAGCAGGATTGATCAGATCTTGATCGGCGAAATATCTCGTTGAATCACTTGGGAGTTCAGTCATGATTGAAATTTTAGCTAACTAATCAACTGACTGAAATATGAGTTGATTACGCTCAACACTGTCCCATGCATCTGTAATCAAATCCAACACATTATATCCCAACACATGCTTAGGAGAGTATATCGTGGACTTAGAGCAGATTGATAAAGCTTCCAAAAGTAATTGTTTTACTCTACGGTCGTTGAAAGCCAATTAGTTTTTAGGTAAAGAAAAATAAATTGTAATCATTTTGAGTGCTGTACATGTTTTTAAATGATTATTATGTGATTCCATTTCTCAACATCATGAAAATAAGCAATTATTATGTCCAAAAAAATGTTAGTTAATAAGTTTCTGCTCGAAGCCGACGGTATGGTAGAAGCGTTACAAACTCGGAAACCCAATCAGCTATTTATCAAACACTTGCACAATGGAATATACCTCTCCATGTTCAAGGATGGTTTAATCCTTGCATCATTCTTCATCCGTAAAAAAGTTTACCAGGCATTCTTGTATGTTATGCTGTGAACTCAATTTCCGATACGGTAATTTAACTGGAAAAAGCTATATACGTCCCTTTCTAAAGTTCTGCTGAAGAAATATATCATGTCACAAGTGCGTAAGAGATATAATCGCTTCGATGACGAAGTCGAAGAAAAGGTATTTCTGTGGAAAAGAAGCAGACCCAAATGTTCTAGAATAGATCTCAAGAGCTCGGAGCCTTTAAAGGGGAATCGTATTTCTTGCAGAAAGCTATTGAAAAGAAAGATATGTATGATAGTCTTTCGACGTTTCTTTTATTTGGGGAATATTTCAAGGTTCTATGGAATGATCGAAAGTGTTTCAGCTGGGTTTGGTGGAGGATGGGAATGCGTACCGGAATTATTCAAGTTATTTATCTCCATAATTTGAAGAAGGAATCAATCAGATTACATATGAACAAATCTCTTCAAGCTGTTTATCAAATAGAATTGAGCACAAGCATATGTCATGAGAACAATAAATTTTAATTATTTGGCAAAATATTAGCATGATTCTAATTTTTGATAAAAACAGGTATGTTAAATTTAGTGTTGGACACTAAATATGATGGGTATTCTAAGTATTATAATAATACAAATTTGACGAGTAGTACTGCATAATAAGACAATACTAAATATGACAAGTATGCTAAATTTTGTTTGTAATGATACAAATCTTACTATTGTTACTAAATGATTGGATGATGATAAATGCGACATGTATGCAAGATAATGTGACTGCAGTGGGCATTTCCCACGGGTATAAAAATAATTGTGATTGAACTAAACTGATATGTATGCTTAATCTTACTAATTGTAACATCCCATATATGTTCCACATAAGAAGCGTACAATAAATAATTTGATTATAATACAAATGCTTGGTATAGTAAATATCGTGATGACTTACAAAACATCACGCGGATAGTAAATATTGTAAAATGGTACTAAACTAAATATATCCGTCCATATTCAAACAAAGAAAAATATGGCAAGAAAATACTTGTCGATGAAAGTGAATGGAATACATTAAAAGATAACATTATTATCACACACAAATTCATGTTTTTATTTCATTTTGTAAAGTTTTTAAATTCATTTCGCAAAAGCGTTCATCTGTACAAAAACTTAAGTACGGACATTACAAATTTAAAAAATCGTAACCATATTAATTTTAGGTAAATATATTTCATTGTTTCTACACGTTACTGTTTTAACATTTCAATCATCTATGCGTCACGATAATTCCGAGAAGTTTAGTCTGTTTTTACTTTTGCACACAACACACATAATGACTAAATTACCACATCGATTGAAGAAATCCCGGGATGCTTTCAAACTTTATAAATATTTTATTGGTCCTTTTCTTAGAATAAATACTATGGAACAATACCATTGGTTCCTTTCATACAACAGATTCCTCAGTGAAAATTCTATTGTTCCGTTTCTTAGAATAGAATCTTTTGGAAGGATTTTATTGGTCTCATTTTCTGGAAAATAGAATCTTTTGAAATGATTCGGTTGGTGCTTTCCTAAGAAAATAATCCTTCGGGAAGATGCCATTAGTCATTTTGTTTAGCATAGAATCTTTTGGAACGACATCTCACCTTGTTCTTTTCTTAGAAAAGATTCCTTAGGAAAATTTCTATTGATTTTCTTAGTACATTGTTATTTGAAGTATTTCGTTAGTCTCTTTTTCAGTAGAAGATAATTCTTTGTAAAGATTCGGTTGATGATTTCCTTAGAAAATAATCGTTTGAAAAGATTCCATCAGTCCTTTCCTGGAACGAGATTCCAGTGGTTCTTTCCTTAAAACAAAATATTTTGGAATAATTCTTTTGGTCCCTTTCTTCGAATAGAATCGTTTGAAAGAATTGTGTTGGTCTTATTCCGAAGACTAGAATCATTTGAAATATTACTTTGGAAAGATTCCATTAGTACTTTCTATAGAATATGATCTTTAGAATTATATTATTAGTTGTTTTCTCAGAGTAGAATTCTTTTGAAAAATTGTATTTGTCCTTTTCTCAGAATAGAATCCTTTCGAAACATTTTATTGGTTATGAAGCTAAAAATTGGTTGGAAATCGTGAAGGGAAGATTAAAGTTTGCAAGGCGGAATGATGCGGGCGAACCCCTCAGAGGGTTAAGTCTTCCTTTCCAATCAAGATTCGAAAAAAGCACTTCAAAAACTCAAACTCGGGAATTTTGTAAATAACATTCTTATTTCTTCCCTTAATGTTATGTAAAGTAATGAATTCAGTCAACATTTTTTTCACTTCCCAGCTTTTACCGTCGAAACAGAACAAATGAAGCCTCTTCTTTGCCTGCTTGTGGTTTGATTTATATAAAGATCGATCTGGATTTTGTTGTTCCTTCCGTAATTCGTATGCTCATTATTTATATTTTGCAGTTGGCATACTTTAAATTTCCGATTCCAAGTTCTTTATCTAATGATATATATCGATTGTGTTTCTTTAGGATTGAGGATTTTCACTCATATAGACTCTTCATTAGCAAAAGTTCTTACTTAAAATTTGGTTCAGAACAGCGGAATTGTTATTGAAGTTTAATGGTACGATTTATCTTTTATTCGATTATAATGAAGTTTGAGGACTGTGGATAAAATATATTTACATTGGATATTTGTTTATCAGAGCATATTTTCAATTGATTATTTCTACAGATATTACTTGCTCTTATTTTATGTACTTAATAACTTAAGGCTATAGGCTAAAAAGACTACCAGATGAATCATTATTTAATGCGTGTTTTAAATAAATTTCTGGATCTTTCCAGCTGCCAGTAGCTTGTTATATTGTTCCCTCAGTGTAGTGTAAATCCAACTATTTACCTACAATTAACACTTCTGGCAATTATCTCAACAACGTATCTCAGAAGATAAATTACCAGATCTTTATTTCACCCTCACAAAAAATTTAGAACTATCTAAAAGACGAGATATCTCGTCATCACAAATTATATGAAATGTCTTGAATATGAGATATATCATCATCACAAAAAAAGAAAATGTCTTGATGCTGAGATCTCTCATAATCACAAAAATATTTTTTTAATATATTCAATTTATTAAATGAAAATTAGTACGAGATATCTCGTCACTAGCAAAAAGATACATGACACTTAAAAACATTATTAATAGAGATTAAAAGCCTATTTAAAAATTTCCAATGGCAATTTCGGTAGAGAAAAATGTCCAATGTCATTAGGACAAAATATGTTGTCACCTCTGTCTTGAAACCCATATTATTGGCAGACGTCACCAAAATAGTCAATACGATTTTTCATAGTGTTTTTTATTGATGGTTAGTGACTTTTTTATTAGTGATTTTTGTATCTTTTACATATTTACTACCTGACTGACTTAAGTTTTTATTTACATTCATATTACCTTACAACCATTTTATCTCGTGACTCTCAGCGATTAAACCCCCTGGTGGTTGTCGCGAGGAAGTATCCCACCGTTAGAAAAACTGACATGATGGACGAGATATATCGTCATTAGAAGACACAACACGATCAAATTCATTATAGAAAAACTAACACGTCATCATCAAGCAATTGGAAATACCTTGATGACGAGATATAGTTATTAGTAAAATTCACCAGATGTTGATGAACGAGATATCTCGCCATTAGCAAATTGGTCAGATCTTCCTGTATGAGAAGACTCGTTGAATCAGCTTTGAAGCACGTATGTGACTTGAATGTCACTTACGTTCGATAACAGTCGCCAGAAAATTACACAAAAATCTTGTACTAATGATTACCATTTAATAAATTACACAGTTTGTACGAATTTAAATGGTGCGTTTTGATAGTTACTTGTAAAGTTCTCAGTGCAAGCAGTAGCAAAATCAATATACCTCGAATAAAAAGATTTCGTCTTATGTGTAAAATATTTATGTGGTACAATATAATATTTATTGATACATAAGATGTAATTTTACACAAAGTATTACCGAATGTACCCAGCTTTAGAAAATAAAAATGAATTTGGTATATTTAGTACAAACCTAGTCTCCCTTTCAAAAGAGACTTAGAGTCAATATATTTCTCTCCGTACTTCTATTGCTGGAAGCAATTTTCTGCGTCTTTTGGAATCTTCATTAGGTGCTTCGTCGCATTTATCTTTATTTTTTCCGCTTTATGAAATTCTGCACATTGAGTTTAATTTTCAATGTGGGAATGGGCCAAAAGTCAAACGGACGTTGGAAGTAATATTATTGAACCTCTGTCTAGACGTGTATATACAGGGTGATCCCGAATTCATGGTACAAACTTTAATGGTAGGTACAGGACATTGTAACAATGATTTATTGTATAGGAATGTATAGTCGCAAGTGACGCGGTGAGGCGAAAACAGGGGAAATAACGGCCGAAAGGAAAAACAAAGATTTTATTGAAAGCGTTGTTGACAAGTGTCATGTTTACAGTAATTGTTCAAAATTGCGTCCACCAGTATCGATACATGCTTGACAGCGTCGGTGGAGCGATTGGCGTACACGTTCAAAGATGCCTGGTATTTCACGCACACCTGCAGCAGCTACAGATAAGCGAGCGACGAGATCCTCATCTGAGTCAACTGGAGTCTCATAAACAAGATGCTTTAGATGTCCCCATAAAAAGTAATCGAGGCTCGATAAATCGGGAGATCGGGGTGGCCAAGGGACTGGTCCACCACGCCCAATCCATCGAGTACCAAACGTGGCATTCAGGTAATTCCGTACATCAATGCTGAAGTGTGCTGGCGCCCCATCGTGCTGAAACTACATGCGGTTACGAATGGCGATCGGAACATCATGCAGCAGTTGTGGTAACACTTCTTTCAGAAAAATAAGATAGCTTCCGCCAATGAGCCGCGTGGGTAGTAAGTATGGGCCAATCAAAAAGTCGTTCACAATACCTGCCCACACATTAATACTGAAACGTTGTTGAAACGCATGTCGACGCGTTGCATGTGGATTATCGGTTGCCCACACATGGGAATTGTGCGCATTAAAGACACCCTCGCGTGAAAATGTCGCTTCATCTGTAAATAGCACATAATCTACGAAATCCGGCTGCAACGCACATTGCTGCATCACCCACAGGCAGAAGTTCACGCGGCGAGGATAATCTGCCGGATTCAATGCTTGTACTTTCTGAAAATGGAAGGGGTGTAAGCGATTTTCGTTTAACACTCTGCATACAGTCTGATGACTCACACCTACGTCACGCGCAACAGTTCTTGTGCTTGACTCGGGTCTATCAGCCACAATGTTCAAGATGCTTTCTTCCAGCCTTGGAGTGCGTACAGCTCTTACTCGACCAGCGCCATGTCTGTTGACGTCGAACGCACCTGTTTCACAAAGTTGACGATGTAACCGTTGAAAAATTCTATGATCCGGCATTCGTCGATCAGGATACTCCGCGCGATACATTCGTAACGCAGCTCTGCCGTTACCATTTGCACGGCCGTACATGTAATGCATGTCTACTTTTTCTGCATACGTAAAGTCACCCATCGTCTACGGCAGCACAATTGTGAATGGCGCTTTTCCCTACTGCGATGCATCATGTTCAACAGCGGCTAGACATCTACTGCCCTCTACCGGCAATGATACCAACCGATCACTCCATTTCTCTTTCCTTTTATTTCCCCTGTTTACGCCTCACCGCGTCACTTGCGACTATACATTCCTATACAATAAATCATTGTTACAACGTCCTGTACCTACCATTAAAGTTTGTACCATGAATTCGGGACCACCCTGTATATATATATATATATATATATATATATATATATATATATATATATATATATATATATATATATATATATATATATACATCACGCCTATTACTCTATTAATTATGCTTTTTTATCTACCAACGATTCATATATTCTATTCATAGTTCCTATGAAATGAAAACAAATATATTTAATAAATTGTACACATTACGTAGTGAGGGCTTTCATTCGCAGGAAAAACCATAGTCACATACTTCGAAAACATTTATAGCGCAGGTTCTGTTATTGTTTAGCAATTAAGCTGTTGATAGAAATACTGTTCAACGAAGGATTAAATTTCCTCTCAATATGAAATATACGAAATTTTTAGTAAGCAGTGAATGATGAGGTTCAACCACAAACTACACTGTCGAACGTGCTTCTATAGCATTGCCCCATCATTCTCCGTTACTCTAGTAGAGCAACTGTTGGGTACAAAGTACAACCTGCGAAATAATATTTCCATTGAATCATAAATGTACCAAATTTGTTACAGTATTATGAGAAAGCTTAAAATTGTATCATGATCATTTGAAAATCCCAAAACCAACTAATTAACCAGCCAAAGCGGTGCTCTTTAAGTTCTACTCTTTAGTAATTCAACTGTTGAATATTAGTAACTTTAGTAATTGAACAGGAAACGCGCCAAATTCATTTAACAAATTCGCTACCGTACTTAGTAGAGGTTTACGCTCTAAGCATAAACCCGTCACTTACTCTAGCAATTCAACTATTAATACAAAGTACACCAGCAGAAAAAAGTTTACTTTGAATAATAAGCGCATCACGTTCATATACCCAATTTGCTAAAGTTCTTAGGGAAGGTTTATGTTCGCAGCATATATATATATAAGCCCTTCAACTAATCGAAACCCATAAAACCCGAAACCGACCTATCAATCAACAAAAGTTTTGCTATTCTTTAGTAATTAATTCAACTGTTGATGCAAAGCACTCGCAGCGAAAGAAAATTTACATTCAACAATTAGCGCACCACATTTATATACCAAATTTACTACAGTACTTAGTAAAGGCATAAGTTCGTTGCATAAACCCGGATACTAACATCCATAAAATCCATTACGGAACTTGCTGTACACCTCTCCAGTTCAACTGTTGCTTTTCGGAGAGAGCAAACTACAAACTAAGTGAAAACCCGTCATTTCCTGCGAAAGCTCCCTGCCATTTAATTCCAAAGTAAACGGAACGACCTCTCACTTCGAAGACCTCTCAAACCAGCCCCCTCACCTAATATCAGTATAAATGCACTAAACGGTCCTTTCACTCCTGCCTCCATCCCACACAAAGCCCGCTTTTTCCGCCCCTTTAATCAGTACCAATTAATGTTACATGAGTCTCGGGGACAAAAGAAAGTTTCGGTATCATTTCGCACCATTAATCGTCCGGGCACCTTCGGTAAATAGCCACCAGACTGCTTGGATTTCCTCCTTTCCGAAGCCTCATTCAACAGTCTCAGGAAAAGGGTGACGTGGTGGTGAAAGTGGTGCCGGTGGCAGAGATGAGGGGGTATCAAACCTAATTTCCCTTCCCTGCCTTGCTCTTTAATATCATTACCCCAAGAATCGAAACAAAAGAAACGATCGCAGTAATGACGGCCGAAAACTTTATTTAACGGCGGGATACCCCTTTAGGTGGGTAACGATTGCCTAACAGTCGATTTTCAGATAGTTGAAATAATAACTTTAAATTAAGGATGGGGTCTCAATTACTTCACTAATCGCTATGGATTCGCGAGTGTGTCAGAGAATTTTGTTTTTGATATTCCTCTTTTTAAACTTGAATTCGCAGTAGGGCGCTGTTTAGTTTTTGAAGTTAGTCTTTGTTAACTCGATTTGGGAATTCGGTTCATGTTTGTTATTGGGTTATGTTCGAGAATATCTGGGATGGGATTTTAGCTGGGAGTTCGTATTTTCCTTTGCCCGAAAGGGAAATATTAATGTTTTCTGAATGTGGTAATCTGTAAATAAGACCTGAATACAAATGTATACCGGTAAAACGGCCTAACTCTCCTGGTGATTGTCTTGATGAAGTATGTCGCCATTTACAAAACTGAACATCTTGAAGGATAAGATATCTCGTCCTTGTAAGAACTCTAACCCGATCTGGATGGACGAGATGTCTCGTATTAAAAGAAATCTGACCACATTTTGATCTCACCATCATAAAAAGTTGGCAATATATTGGCGACGAGATATATCGTACAAAGCATAGTTGATCAGATCTTGATGGACGAGTAATATCGTCGTTAGCAAAATTTGTCAGATCTTGATAGACGAGATATCTCATCGAAACCATTTGGAGGATTGAATAATTTATTATGTTTACCCTCAATTTAAAGCTGTACCTACGCCTCATTACATTAGCGTCTGAAAGTGGTATTGCATCAATAAGACGTAGATATAAAAGTACACCGATAAAATTGCAATTTGCGTTGCATTTGGCTTCAACTGAAAGTTGTATAGGTCCTAAAACTCGCTAGTTTAGCGTCTGAATGTGATATTGTTTAAATAAGACGTGTATATATGATAAAATTAATTTACATAAAATGCAATTTTAATTCGGTTTATTTTCAATTTAAAGTTGTATTGGACCTATATCCCATCTTGGCGTCTGAATGTGATATTGCTTTGAATACGACCTGATACGAAAGCATGCCGATCAATTTGTTTTAATTCGCAACTGACATTATTTGTATATGGAATCTAATAATCTGATTGTATGCTGTATATATTATATTTATGAAGCATTTACCAACTTTGGTAAACTTCAAACTCAAAAGGAGGAACTACTTTCTATTAGTGTCCCTCAAGGTACTGCAAACGCAATAATAAGCTATTATGAATATTCAGTTTCATATTTTTTATTCCCTTTCCTTATTATGTTTCTAATAAACATTTATTGAATAATTTTGGAAACTTCCATCAAAATATTTATAAAATAAAATTTAAGAATAAGGAATGCATAAGGAAAATTCGTTACAAGAAAGTAATGCATAGCTTTGTCTTGAATGCTTTTTATTTTCTATCTTAAGTTATTTGTACCTTTAGAATTAAATTAATTTGCTTACTTCGTTAAAAGGCTGATGGATGTAATAATCTTTAAAAGATCCTGTCTCACATTTTTTTAGAACGATAAAGTCAAAACCGAAGAAGCTTGAAGGTTTAAAAATTAAGTTTAGTTAAAAATCCTGGATGTGTGTATGGCAGATTCCGAATCCTCAGATTGAAATAAAATTGAAAGAAAGACGAACCACAGATGCTTCTCTTACAAAATATCCTGCTATTTCACTTTTCATGTCTGTTTCTCTGAAACTGCCAGTTTTTATACTACGCATATATATATATATATATATCCTCGACTTTTAACTTGGCTGTCCTATTTTGGCGGATGGTTCGTGTACATTTTTTCGAAATAAGTAAACATTTAGAAGCTTGTTTTCTAACGATCCAAGTAGTTTTATCGAGATATCTCGTCCATCAAAAACGGACTAACTTTGTAATTGACGAGATATATCGTCATCAAGATGTCAACAATATTTTATGATGATGCGATACCTCGTCCATCAAGATTTGATCAGTTTTATCAATAAAGCGATATTTTGTCGAGACAACCACACGAAGTGTTAACAGCATGCCTCAGAAGCATGTACGAAATGGCAATTGTTAAGCATTTGTTGAACAGGTTTTCAATTTTCACCATTTAACCATCAGAGGGTTTATGCTCGTATATATCCGTATTTCCACCTGCAGTCTTCCTGACATGGCTTGTAGCCATTTTTGACCTCATTCATAGACATATTTCCTGGAATTATTTTAACCAGGATATGTGGTTAAAGTCAATGTCGGTGAACTAAAAAAACAATTCTGCATTTCACGTAAATCTCGTGTGACTTAAAAAGTTACCTACCTAGTTTATTGAATATTAATTTGAATATTTGTTTTCATTAGTAGGTCTCGTACATGAATGAGGTCATATAACCGTCTTCGGGGCTCACGCGCATAGTTCAACCTAGCAACTTTAAGTCTTCCCGGAATGGGTTATAACCAGTTATGACCTTCTTGAACTGTAGAACCTTTTCTGGGATTCTTATTAACAGAAATGCGCTTGCAGAAATAAAGTGAACGTAATAGATTTAACGTTTTTAGTATAAAAGTGAGATTTAGTTTTTTTTTCTTGTATACACGTGAGATTGAACGTTTTCAGCTTTAAACGAAAATAAAAGTGCTTAGTATAAACATAAGATTCGACGTTTTTAGTACAAACGTGATATTGAACGTTTTTAGTATAAACGTGAGGTTTGACGTTTTTAGTATAAACGTGAAATTTGACGTTTTTAGTACAAACGTGAGATTAAACATTTTTGTGTGTGTTTAAAACGCACTTAGTATTAGTTACTGATTTTTTATATATACTAAGGATCCACGGTGATTGCTACGCAATCCCATTTTTTTTTCGTTTCGCAAACTAACACTCATTTTACAAGCGTCTTGGTGAAGGTCAGGTGTGAATGTCTTTTAGCTTTGCAAACCAACACACTAAATAAAGGATTACCTGCTGCGCAATTTCAAATGCTAAGGAATCAGTCCCAACATTACACGGGCATGCCGTCTAATTCCTTCCCTGAAAAAGAAAAAAAAAGAAATTAACAGGAACTGACGATTGAATGACGTTGATGAAACGGGAATTGATCTTGGAAAGGAATCAATCCCACCACCACCCGACATAACACGAGCATACCGCCTCCTTCCTTCCCTGAAGGAGAAAAAAAATAAATTATCTATGGAATCAGTTCCACCCCCACCCACCCCCCATGATACGGGCATGTCGCCATATTCTTTCCCTGAAAAAGAAAATAAATTATTTAAGGAGTAAGACCCCCCTCCCCCTCATCACCCGACATGACACGGGCATGTCGCCTCATTTCTTTCATGAAAGAAAAAAATGAACAGAATAACATCGTTGGATGACAGTGATAAAACAGGAACTGATCTTGGAGTTCTAAGATGTGAAACACATAAATTCAAAGCAATATTTCTTTATGCACTATATTTTGCGTCTTTTTTTTTTCATCTTTTTAAAAATATCTTAATGTTTTCAGCAGACACACATCTCGTCAGAGCAACATATATTTGATCATGTGCAAATATGGGACGCTCAATGCAAATACCTAAACCTTCGAAAGTCGGACTTGTAGGAAAGTAACTTCTTATTGTCAACACAAACGCAAGACGAACAGGAAATTGTCTTCAATTCATTCTTCAGACATGGTTTTTGTTTGAGCAGCTGCACTAACAAACGCGATTCAAACGACAGTTAAAAATTCAAACAAACGAATTCGATTGAAACGATACTATGAAACAATAAAAGTGCAGAAACGATACAAATCAAAAGTAAGCCTCTCTGATTCCAAAAAACGAAATCAAATCCAAAATGATAAAAAACAACTATACCAAAGTAAACAGTAATACACAAAAACATCAAAACCAAAATGAAAAAAACTATACCAAATTAAATAGTAACCTAAAAAACATTTCATAAAAGATAAAAATTAATTCAAAAATTCTTAAAGCTAACAAAAAAAAGCAAGAAACAATAAAATTTCAAAAAGGATACAAAATCAAAAGTAAGCTTTGCTGATTCCGACATGCGTAAATAAAAATCAAAATGATAAAAATTAACTGTATAAAATTAAACAGCAATAAACCAAAAGTCAATTTTTAAAATTAACTATACCGAATCAAGCAGTAACAAACAACAATTTGCATAAATGATAAAAATTAAACATCACTATACTTTTAAAAAGTCTTACAGCAAAAGAAAAAAGAAAGTTATGCTTTCAAATAGTAAATAAAATTAAACAGTAATAAGTTATGCTTTTAAAAGAGCAAGGAGAAATACACTGGTGGACAAAATTTAGGGACGGATGTTATTTTCAACGATTACAGTTAGAAATAGGACCGCAGCAGCGGGTGGAAATTTGCATTAATGCGGGATGTACTCTGTTTTGTGAAACTTATGCAAATTTTGTACTTCCGCACGAGTTAGTCACGTAACAGGAGATATAAGATATTTGAGGCAATCGGTGCGTGCAGTGAGTTCTCGTTGGATGTGAAACTCGAAGGAAAAGGAGTGAAGTTAGAATATTGAAATTGTGGACATGTCTTCCTGGCATCATTTAGATTATTTCACACGTGGAAGAATAATCGGAAAGCTGGAAGAAAGGCACCAAATTACAAATGTTCCCCGTGAATTTAACATCGCGCATTGTACTTTTTCTAGGCTACGGGCAGCATTTTAAACAAGTGAAATGTGCAGCAGGCGCACGGGGAGGTCGTTCTAGCAGTATTCCCCCAGGGAAGACCCCATACCTATCCTTGTAAGGATTTACCGGTTTAGTAGTCTCCCTTGGTTGTTTATTAGTTTCTTATTTACAGGGTTTCTGCTAGGTTTTCTTGATGATCATATGGGAACTGTATTTATGTCGTTGCTATAAGATCCCTACCGTGGATTGTCAGAATATCACTGATTTTGCAAATGTTTTCTCTCCACTTCCTATGCTTTAGTGGTAAGTCTAGCCATCCTGGAGTGGTTCCTGGTAGTGGGCAATGCAGTAGGACGCCCCAAGACCATGTCCACTCCAGTGCTCACACAGTTTTATACGGGCCACGGCCCGTTCCTGCAGTATATCTTTCGTATGAACATCCATTGAAGTGACCTCTGCATCTGTGGTATGGAAGCAGACCCGGACCACTACGTTACCACCTGCCACATCACATCTCATCTGCAGATCAAGGAACCAGCACCTCAGTACTACGACGCCTGGTGTAAACGCCTGGCTGTTCATCCCTTGCTTCAAAGGAAAACTATACAAATCGTGCTATTTCTGGCCAACAGGGAGTTTGAACTGAAGCAATCGGTTTAGGTTCACTTTTTGACTATAAGACTTTAATTGCCTCTATAACCTCATAGAAAACTTTTATTAAAGCAGCACCTGCGTGTGCATCTCTTGATATTTCTGATTTGCATCCCACCAAATTCATTTATTTTTCCTTTTCTCATTTGGCCACCTTCACGATATGGGAAATTTCGTTTACCGTATAACCGATCTAAGGGTCGGTATCCCATGACGGAGTTAAGTTAAGTTATTTCAACGAAAAGGAACTGACGCAGCACAGCTGGTCAAGTAGCAAGTCAGTTACACGCAGCCACAGAAACTCAAATATCCCGAAAAACTGTTGAAAGACGTTTGCGAAAGAGAGAGTGGACTATACACTCGAAGACATATTGTGCGTGTCCCACTCTCGAGATGTCACCATAGAACCCGTTTGCAGTGGGGCCGTCTGCATCGGAATTGGACTGATGACGACTGCTCTAACATGCTCTTCTCAGATAAGAGTAGATTCAGTCTATCATCAGATTGTAGAAGTAAACTGATATGACGTGAGGTTGGCAGTGCTTATTGTCTCAAAAATGTTCTGAAAGAGATCGATATGCGACTTACAATACCATGGAGTGGGCAGGCATTACGGTCAATAGCTGCACGGACCTCTATGTGTTTGCCCAAAAGTTCATGATACTTATAACAAAAAGTAAGGAAAATTTCACAAATTTCAAAAAAAATATTACCAGGAACCAAATTGAAATTTCGAAACAAAATTGGTGAGGCGTAAAAATTCACGTTTAGAGGTACTTTAAAAAACCTCACGGCTAAAGAGAGAAAATGTGTACATGTTTTGATCACTCGTGATAGAACTTTCGCTTTTTTCGACTTTGACACTTTATGCGCACAAAACTAATAGCAACATCGGAAAAAAATTTTATTCATCTTGTTTTATATATAATTTTGAACAAGCCATCTTAATTTCTGATTTTCTTTCTTTTCTGATGCATACTCTCTCTTTTTTTTTCTCTCTCAGGAAACCGTCTGATAATCGGCTGCGTCAGTTACTTTTTTTTAATATAGAGATTTTCTATTTACTCTTTAAAATGCAAATAATCTTAAAAACTATTACTGTTGAAAGGAATAGGTGTGAATAACCTAAAATAACCGATATAACGTCTACCCGCACTTTAAAGTATTAATTTTGTTTCACAACAAAAGATGTGATCATAGAAAAACAATTTAAGAATTTACTTGTCCCATAATATTTGACCAACCACTTATTCTGAAAAAAAATATTTAATCACATAGATATACTCTAACAAGCGTTCATTAAAACTTAGAAAGCCTAGATAAACCTACACATTCACGAGATTGTGTTCAGTTTCCAGCTCACGTATTACTTTAGTCAGCACAATTAACTCGCTCTGCTAAGTACCACATCCATTTTTTATCGTCATGAAAAAATTGGTAGTTGCGACTCATCCGAACATTCCTTTACTTCTTAAAGGTTATTTTGCTGTGCTTCAAAATTTTGCTTTCTTACCGGTTTTTCTATTCATTAAGACTTTTAATTTTTCAAGTTCACATTTTCATTTCAAAGTCACCGAAACTAATCGATGAATCAGTCATTTTAATTTAAGTTTAGACATTGATTGACATTGAACTCCATACTTATGAAAATAATTTTTCAATTACAATCAGTTTTGAGGGGCTCCGGTAGCCCAGTCGGAAGGTGAAGGATAAGGGCTGTCTATTCGGAATTAGGTACAACCAAAGACCGTCGTGAACGCTTTGGCTGATGCACGTTAAATCTGTCGTAGCCTCAAATTTTCTCACATTAGCGTGGTTCGGACGTTTGGAGTGAAGGGTGCCAGCTCAGTTGTTCACCTCGTCTTATGACCTTGGTTGAAAACGACGAAGTCTTGTCCTCGAATCTTTTCCTCCGGAATTGATCATGAACTATCCAATATCCCATGGCGTTGTTCCAGTGGAACATTAATTAACAACCTTCTTAGAAATTAAATTTTCGTGTTTAGGTATGGTTAAGGGGGTCTAGGACTCAAAATATTAAACAAATTCGAATTTTTACTATCTTAAAAAATAATATAGATATTTCTGAATAAAATGACACCTAAATTTTATTTTGTTTCTACCATCAGTAGAAACGGAAATATTTAACTTTTTATAAACATGACAGGTGCAAATCAAACGAGCCTTCATAATTTTCAACGATGGGATTTCAATAGTGAATTATGGATATAACTTAAAAACTACTCGTCATAAATGAATGAAATTTTCTACATTTACTCTTCAACTATATTTTTTTAATTTGTCGTCAGCAATTGTGTATATATATATAATTTTTTTTTCTATAATTTTTTAACTTTGTGTTTTATGTAGTTCTTGAGCAAAATATTTAACAAATTTTTTTTATTGTATTAACCAAAAATCACGAAGACAGTATATACTATGAACTATTAGGAGTTCAGTAATGCGAAAATGTAGTGATTTCTTATAAAATATTTTAAAACCTATCAATTTTACCTAAAATCAAAATTTTTCAATCTTTCAATTAAAAAAATTTAAGTTTTGAAAATATAAAATAGTTATTATAATTGCAAAATACAATGTACACTTACAAAAAACTGAAAACATTTTGAATCCCAGATCCCCTCCAAACCCATCAAGAGAGAGTATCACGAGATTTAAGAACAGTGTAGTATGGCTTTTCGCCCACAACATATGTAATGCAGAAATAATCACATTTATTGGATGAACGAATCCTGAGAATGTTTCTATAGGTCAGGGAGATGTAAAAACTGTATAGAAATCATTCAGTGAAGACTGAATTTTGTAGAAAGAATAGATGTACATGAATTCCTAAGAGTGTTAGCAGTTAACCCTCTTAGTGTCTATCTCGTGATTTGAAGAAAACTTACCACATGTTGATCTCGTCATCATAAAGATCATCAGTAATATCTTGATGATGTGATAATTCGTCAGTAGCAAATGAAGTGAACCAGGTATCTCGTCGAAACCACTTAGATGGTTAAATGCTGAATATGAGATCAGGTGACATAAGGAGATCTAAAACTGGTTGAGCAAATTCAATCAACAGTTGGGTTAGTGTTGTTTTCTTGCATTCTGCACTTCATCCTATTTCAGGGAAGCTTACTGTTGCTTAACATAATTTGCCTTCTGGTCAAGAGAATTCCTAGTAATGTAGTTAGTTACCTCTTTACCTGGAAACACTTTGCTACATGATTTCTGACGTCTAAGTGACACAAACTGAGGTGTTTAAGTGAACAGCAGTTTTTGACGCTAAACTTTGAAACACATACTTAAAGATTATAAGTAGGGCAACTTTTTGCAACAAAAGCAACTTTCTATCACACGTTCTACGCTGTTTGTAAAGTACTAAAATCAAAATTCCTGATACATGGGGTGGATTGTAAGCGAATTATAACCGCAACATACATGCAATTTTCAGCATAAATGCAATTTTTTTTCATAAATGCAACCACGTGCAACTTTTTAAAATTTAGCTTAAAATTAATTAATTCGAAATTACTATTTCATTTGCTGCCCTCTGAATCAACCCTTCGATCATGTGTGTCTGATATTGCAAACGCCGAAGTATTGCGGATCAAACAAGAAGTTCATGGAAAAAAGGTGTCCGTCCTTTCCGACGAAAGTGAAATAAATGGCAAGAAGTACTTTTAACACATTGGTGGCACTCTTGATAATCCAGAGGAAACTTGAGTAATCGACTGCGGAGTTTGCGAGGTGAGTGTCGATCATCAATATGTTGTTCGCCTTGTTTTAAAATATCTGAATGTTGAGCGAAATGATTTTGCGTTTCTGCTATCCGATACAGCTCATTATATGACTGTGGCTGGCACAGTTTTTCAATGTTAAAGAAATTACTGACCAAGTATAGGCCATTCAACATTCTTCTGTATTTAAGATGTATTATAATGCTGTTGTACACGACAAAAATTGTCAATATATTTTGATTTTTTTTTTCATTTTTTACGAATAATTTATTTTAGAATTTAGTGTATAAAAAAATGCAACTTTAGGGAATGACAAGTGCAACTTTTTCCATTTTTACTGCAACAAAAAAGTTGCCCTAATCATAAGGATTGATAGTAACCAATAAAAAAAATCCAATTTTTATCCGTCTTGAAATAGATTTGCAAGGACAAAAATCTAATGAGTAAAATTTCTAAAAATAATGAGTGCATAAATCTTTTAGCGCTAGTGTTAAATATTTATTATTTTATTTCACACGCAACATACAACAATCGTCAACTTAAAGTGACCAACTTGGAGAAACTTAGATACGCAACAGTTTCTGACGTTAAATGAAACACGACAAATTATTACATTTAGAGAAGGTAATTTGGCACCCTAAATGAAGGATCAGTTAGCGACGTCAAATTAAACATTTTGTGACGCACAGTGAAACAACAGCTTAACCTCAAATAAAGCAGTCTGTGGCTATAAATGAAACAACAGTTTTGACGTCAAATAAGACAACATATTGTGCCGTTAAATTATAGTCGGACGTGTAGTAAAACACAACAGTTTCTGACATTCCAAGAAACAACCGTGTCTGAGTTTAACTAAAACACAACACGGTCATTGAAACACAACTGACGCTTATGTTTAATAAGACAACAGTTTCTCACGTCATGTGAAACAGCAGTCTGAAGTTTTTTTTTACAGGAGTTTCTTATATTCACAAATGAGACAATAGTGTCTGACATTTAAGGGAAGCATAACACACACAATTTCTGACGTTGCGAAAAACCTATTAAAAGAATGTAATGACGGATTGTTACCTATTAAAAAATAATACCACTGATAATTAACTCTCGTATATAAATTACCATCCATATTAGTTAACAAGCAAAACTACCTTTCGAACACAAACTAGACTGGATTTTTTCCGAAAACGAATACAACCAGAACCGCGCAATACGTTCCTTACGAAACCGTTTTCGAAGAAAACTCCCTTTTTCCTCATCAATCTCTTTTAACAACTTCATAGGCATATAGTAACCCGATAAAAGTGGTACGACGCTTGTCCTGAGATGACAGCAGGAACGCAAACATTCTTCAAGCGCCGAAACCCTCGAGTTCCGCAGTTTTTGCAGTTGGCCGCTTCGGGTTGCAGCTAACGAAATATAATAGCCATTATCGGATGCTGCTGTCAGCCCATCGGTCAACAACAACAAAAAGTCCCAGTGCGAAGAATCTTAAACAGAATCGCACAAAAGCCTCACGGTTTTTCTTTCTCTCGATTCAAAGAATCTTTCAGAAGTGAAATAATGGAAGATGATATTAACTCCCTCCAGAGAAAGCAAGCAAAGAAGGTTGGCTGTAGCATTATCATGAGCGGGTGTTATGAGAAGATGAAAAATTTTAATTAAACTTCCAATACCAGCGCTGTCTGTTGTGGCTTTAGGAATTTTTGCTAACACAATGAGGTCGTAACTACTTTTGTAGGAAATAATTGAGCACGCTGCTCTGATCGACGATCAACACTTTTGTTACGGTAAGGACGACTTTTGTGAATTTTGAACATACAATTAGGGAGGCTTTGTGCGGTACTTACACATGATCTTTTTCATCCACTCTGAATAGTCTCATAACTCGTTTTTTGAATGTCGGCTATTTGCTTAGGTATGTCCTTTTCAATCACGCTTCTGTTTTTTGTCTTGGCTTTGCTCCACAAGTTAAGGCTATTGTTTTTAGTTTTCAATCACATATTTCTTGGTATTCGTAGCAACCAAACATTCCGCGATCCTATGTTTTCCGATTACACTTCATAAATCTGAATTCAGATAGGAAGTTCAATTCGAAAAGTTATAAGCACAGTCCAATAAGAGGTGCCTTCGCGAGCGGTGAAAACGCTCTGCTTGGTCAACGCTTGTCACTTTACGCCTTATCTCCTTTTTGTAATCCGTCTAAACTATGTAAACATGCGATAATTTGCATCTCTCTTTGAATAGACGGCTGTGGTAGCCCGGTTGGAAGAAAAACGGAATAGCAACTCGAGGGTTGCGAGTTCGAACCCAACCAAAGACCGCCGTGTACAAATGGTGCAGGTTAAATCTGTCGTGAACCCAAATGTCCTCACCGTGGCGTGGTTTGGTAGTTTCGACTGGGGTGACATCTGAGGTGTGAGCTCGTCATCTGACCGTGGTTCAAAGTTACGTGGTGTTGTCCTAAAATCTTTCCCTTCGGGTTTCATCGGTTGAAACAGGCTGTTGTGTCGCTCCAATGCGACGGTTATTATAGTACTTACCTCTCTGAAGAGACTTATAATTATTTTTTTCTCATTCGACTATTTGCTTAGGTATTATATTTTCAATCGCGCTGCCGTTTTTTTGTCTTGGATTTGTCCCACAAGTTTGGGCTATTGTTTTTAGTTTTCAGTCAGATATTAGTTTGTATACGTCGCAACTAAAGATGCCGTGCTCCTGCATCTTTCGTTTTTACTTCAGAAAGATGAATTCAGATGGGAAGCTCAAGATGCAAAGCTACACACGCAGTCCAATGAGAAGAAGCAGTACATGTGGTGAAAACGCTCAGCTCGGCCAGCGTGTATCACTTTGAACCCTTGTCTAATTTGAATACATTTTTAAGAGTGTTTGTATTTAATTATGTGATATTTTTCATGTCTCTGAATAGAGTTAAACATTTTGCGTAAGATAGCCGACTATTTGATTAGTTATGTCCTTTTAAATCATATTCTATTTCTTTAATCTTATCTTATGCTCTGAAAGTGAAGGCTATTCTTTTTAGTTTTCAAGCAAATTTGTAGGTTGAAACCAAACATGCCCTGCTTCCGTGTTTTCAGATTTTACGTCATAACTGTATATTCGTATGTACACATAATCGTTTCCATCATCCCTTAAACATTAGCCCGATAGGAAAAGTGGCGCTTTAGCAACCGGAGGGTTACGAGTTTGAATCCAATCGTGTACAAAAAGGGCTGGTGCACGTTAAATCTGCCATGGCCTCAAATATACTCACGTTGGCGTTGTGTGGAAGTTCGGAGAGTGGGAATGCTTCTCTGGTTTGACCTCATTATCTTGACTGTTTCTCGAATTCTTCCCTTCGTGTTTCATCTCTAATAGCCCGTTTAGTTGCTTCAGTGCCACGTTAATAGAAATACCTACCTACCTTAGTCGTTTCCAAGAACATAATGCTTCAGTAGAAAAATATGAGAGCGCTATAAACCGATGTCGAAAGCTTATGTCCTGAAACCTTTCATGTAAAGAAGACATAGTGATGGTTGGTCCCAATGCGCCAGGTTTATGATAAAAGATTGAATGTAATAAAATCCAAACAACCACAGCAAACATTCCCTTCTCGCCCATACGAACAACCATTCGCAGTTGGACACGCTACAATTACTCTTCAAAATGTAGTTTATTTTCCCACTTATCTTCCTACATTATAAATTTGAGTTCTGGAATGAACCGATGTGAAATTACTTACTACCCAAATCCATTGCATGCAGATGCTTGACCCACTTTCGTAAGCTACCGCTGTGCAGATATGCAAAACACCACAGACAGGTTCCGACAAGCGGCCATGCAGTTGAGTGATTGATAACTAAGAATCTGCGTCAAAATAAATCTCAAAGCGCTTTTCGTGTACTGCTGATTCCTGTGTTTGAAATGGGTGTCTTTTTCAGCAGAACCTCTATGGATAGATAGTGCTTATTCGTCTAGTAAAAAGCAATTGATGGTAGAGTTGAGTTATTTTTCTTCTTACTTGGAGGCAAGTAATTCCCTCCACACCACACTAAAACGGGCATAACGGATTAACCAAAATTATTAGGAAGAACCTCGATTAGAAAAAGAGGCATGATACAGATGGCCGGGGAAAATAGGTCATTGAGGCTACGATACCTGTCATCCCTATAAAGGGTGGAAGGTATTTCATTAACGGCACACAGGCGCAACATGACGGGGTATTGACGACGGTCCGTGGTCAAACCGCGTTACGGGAAGAATCCGAGGATAATACCTCGTAAGTTTGAACCACGGTTAGATTACTAGGTCAACACCTGAACTGGCTTCCAACTCTCCAAACTTCTCCACCACCACAACGTGAGGACGTTTGAGGTCTTAGTACACAACGGTTTTGGGTTGGAGTTGGAGCTCTGGAATGGTGAGGTAGTGGTGAGAGAGTGAGATCTCTCATAAAGATAATGCCTATTTTTGATGAATCAAGGTATGGTCGATTCTCATTCAATGACGAGATATCTCATCCATCAAGATCTGGTCAGTTTTGCTAACGAGGAAGTACCCCGTCGGGATAACCAAATGGAAGGTTTGGATCATTGGGGTACTTCTGAATGCAAGGTCATAACCGCGGCAGCTCGGTTGGGGACTAGCGGCATAATAATAGGAGGGTTTCGAGTTTGAAATTCGATCCAACGAAAGACCGTCATGTACGTGAAATACGTTGTAGACTTGTATGTCCACACGTTGCGTTAGTGTGGTGTGGTAGTTTGGAGAGGTGTGATGTCTCCTCAGGTGTTGATCTCGTCATCTGACCGCTGTTCAAGTTTATTAGGTGTAGTCTTCGGATTTTTTTTCTTCTGAGTTGATCCTGGACCATCACCAATAGCCAGTTGTGCTGTTCCATTGCGACATTAATTAACTACTTACCCACCTTTTGCAAGGTCGTGCGATGCGTGATTGAGACCATTTGCGTGTTCTGTGTTTTCTTGTGTATAGTATGAATTGTTACATCCAAAAATGAAATTATTTTGCATACAGTTTGTATCATTTATATTTTTATGTTTATGTACCGGACAAAAATAAATGTCACACAAATACTATCTTTATATTTTTGTACGCTCCATCAAAAACTAATTGTTGCGCAATCAAAAGTAATAATAAAAACTAACTTTTGCAACTTCCAATTCCCCATCACCTATAGTTATAAGGATGTATGAATTTAAAATTATTAAATACAAACCCCATTGCATATATTGGGTTATCAGGAAAGTTCTGTGCGTTTTCAAGTCGAATCTAGCTTTGTTATTATTATTTTGCTACCGCTGATTAGGAGTGACCTTGAATGAAGCAGATGTTTAAATTCGGTCTTTTCTGCTTCCACTGCATAATTATAGCATGTGTTGTGGCATAATTTTTGTTTCACATGCAGTGCCAAGAATGAAGAACCATAAAGTTCATTTTCGCGTCACATATTATACTCTTTTATTTAAAGAAAGGAAAAAATGCTTGTTAGACTGCGTAAAATGTTTGCTGTATATGAACGCGTTAAGCGTGGAAATTTCTGCCTCGAAGATGATGCCCGTACTGGACGACCATCCTCTGTAAACGGCTTTCGGTATGGTGGGACTACAAAGGAACCTGTTTATTATGAATTGTTGCTACAAAATCAGACAATAAATTCGAAAAAAAAAAACTGTTCTCAAATATCTCGATATTAAAAGCAAAAATCAATGCAAAGCGGCGAGAACTGACCAATCGTCGAGATGTGTTCTTCCAGCATAACAATACGCGGCCCCGTATTTCATTGAATGCCAGACAAAGACTTATTGAGTATGGCTGAAATGATTTGTGTCACTCCCCTCCATATTCACCAGACCTTGCCCCTCAGATTTTCATCTCTTCAGGTCACTTCAAAACTCTCTGAATGGCCAGGAGTTTCAATCCTTTGGAGACTGTCAAATAGTACCTCGACAACTTCTTTACAAATATACCTAATGATTAAAAAAAAAATTCCAGCTGCAGGAAAGATGGCAAAAAATCATAGAACAAAATTGTGCCAATGTGATTCAATAAAATTGTTCTATGTTTTTGTACTCTGCTTCCTTGAAATTTATCTTAAAAAACGAGCAGAACTTTCCGGATGACCCAATATATGAGTAATACACTGCTGGCCACCGTAAATGCAACACAATAAAGGAAGCATGCAAATAATATGAAATTTACAACATGCATTAGCGGAGGTGAGGTATGCAAATGATTAGAATTTCAGCGCAGACGCACATCACGCGCGCCTGTGGCGCCACTTCAAAGCGCTATTTAAGGCTTGGAGATTTCGACGATTTCAAGTACGGCAGTTGTGTTTTTCTTGTGGTTTAAAAAAAAACCGATCAAATATGCCTCGTAGAAAACAGCGATCATCTTTTGATCAAGTATCCGAGTTCGACAGAGGAAGGATAGTGGCCTACCGAGATTGTGGAATATCTTTCAGGGAAATCGGTAGTCGTGTTGGACGAAACCAAACAACTGTAATGCGGATATGTGATTGTTGGATGCAGGAGGGTACGACGGACCGACGTGTTCGATCGCATCCACCTCAGTGCACCACTTCACGTGATGACAGGCATATTGTGAGTATGGCAGTAACGGATCGCCCAGCCACAACACGAACCATAGCACAGCACATTCAGTCTGTAACGCATCATCCAGTGTCTGCGCGTACCATTCGACGCCGTTTACAGCAGAGTTGTCTGTCCACAAGACGTCCATTGCTTCGGCTACCCTTGACGCAGAACCACAGACGTCTCTGCCGCCAATGGTGCGATGAAAGAAGGATGTGGACGGCAGAATGGAATTAAATTGTCTTTACTGACGAGTCACGCTTCTGTCTGCAACACCACGATTTCCGGATTCAAGTCTAGAGACACCGTGGAGAGAGGATGCTGAACAGCTGCTTTATGCACCGCCACACTGGTCTTGCACCGGGTATTATGGTATGATGCGGTATTGGATATCACTCTCGCACTCCTCTAGTACGCATTGGCGGTACTTTAAACAGACAGCGCTACATCTCCGAGGTGTTGGAGCCAGTTGCCCTTCCTTACCTTCAGGGCTTGTCCACAGCCATATTTCAACAGGATAATGTGTGACCACACGTGGCACGCATTGTCCAAGGGTTTTTCGTCAATCGCCATATTGAATTGCTTCCCTGGCCAGCTCGCTCTCCGGATATTTCGCCGATAGAAAACATGTGGTCCATGGTTGCTCAACGATTGACCCAGATTACATCCCCAGCTGCCACACCAGATCAACTTTGGGAACGTGTGGAAGCTGCTTGGTCTTCTGTACCCCAAGAACACATCCAAAGTCTCTTTGAATCAATGCCGAGGCGTGTGGCAGCGGTGATCTCCAACAATGGCGGCTACTCTCGCTACTGATTTTGGCAGGAACCACACTTCACAGAAGTCCATAAATTTAATCATTTGATACTTAGTCAACATGTTATCTACAAAATACATTTTGTCGTGATATATCTTGTCTTTCTTGGTGTTACAATTTGGGTGGCCAGCAGTGTAAAAACATAGATACTTTTTAAGGAAGGAGTTTAAGTTATTTTTATAGAGCTTAAATTATGTATTTTCAAATTGAAACTACTATGTAATCAAATAAATACTTTACATAACTTATCTTGTGGACCAAAATCTAGAATTTGTAACTTTTTAAACTACACCGTGTTCCATTTCTATTCTTAAACGCATACATTAAACTGGTGAAAGCATAAAAGCAGTTTCACTTTTAAATTCCACATTATAAAAACTCGAAACATACAAATATTTTACTAAAATTTTTTTGAGCTTCGAAATCTTTTTGCCCGTTTTTACTAAAAAAAACCAGCATTTAAAACTCCTATACCCTCTTAACACTTCAAAGGTATTAATTTGAAGACTTAATCATAAGATTTCTAAATAAACATTTTTATTTGGTATCCTAATGTATAGGAGTGTGATGTTTCGTTATGAGTGGTAAGTGGCCAAACCCACCCTTTACAAACAACTTTTTGCTGTGTGTAAAAAATACGTTCATAAAAAGTGATATAAGTCTTCATTCATAACAAGTACTTTACAAATTTTAAAAGCACCGTACCTTTAATGGGTACGATATGTTTTTAATTTTTAGGGCTGATATTATTGCTCCATAGATCAAAACAAAAGCCGCACGCATGGTAAATAAATTCTAAAATTCTCGGCGAATCCCAATGTAGCTAAGGATGAAGTTTGTCGCAACATTAATTCCCTTTCATTAAATATCTCATTAAAAAAAGGTGGTAATATACCTGAGATATCACGGAAACAAAGTTTTTATAAAACGTCTATGGATAAAATAAAGAAAGAGTAAAAAAATTCTGAAAAGCATTCAGCGTCGTTTTTGTTACTCTTTTCGCAACAGGAAAACTTCTTTTTGGGCCATAAAAGTAATTACCACATTTGGGATTACAAATGCCACTTTGTGGCTTCCGTTTACCTTTAGTAAAAACTGCAGTTTTTTAACTTCTTCAGCTAAAATCTAGAAAGAAAAGTACTAGGGACCTAAAGGAAGGACATGAATGCTGGTAATTTTAAACTAACTTTATAGTTATAAGCGTGTTATGGTTTTGCACTTCATAAATGTTAAATAAGTCCACGCCGACTGATTCTGTGATTTACTAAATGTATACAATTGTATGCTGAGAAAGGTTTAAAACTATTCCTTTATAGTGTGGCTTATTTATGAGAGGATATAAAGGAGGGGGGGGGGAGGAAACAGGAATTCTTGTTATTTGAAACTTTTATAGTTATAAGCGGGTTATGGTTTTGCACTACATAAATGTTAAATAAGTCCACACCAACCAATTTTGTGATTTACTAAATGTATGCACTTGTATGCTGAGAAAGGTTTAAAATTACTCCTTTATTGCGTGACTTATTTATTAGAGGATATAAGGGGGAAAAGAGGAAAATGAATTCTGGTAAGTTGAAACTATCTTTAAACTTATAGTGAAGAGTAGCATGTTAGCAACCGCATGGTTTTGAGCTCGAAACTCTATTCATCCAAAGAGATTCGTATACTTGAGGACTGGAGCCCGTTGAATCCGTCGTGGCCTCAAATGCCCTCACATTAGCGTGGTGAGGAACTCTGGGGTGTCAGGTCAGGTGTTGACCTCGTCACCTGATTGGAGTTCAAAAGTAAGAGCTTTTTCCCTTCGGGATTGATCTAGCAATCGTAGAATTGCAAATTGGAAACTTGACCCCATCAAAGTTATCCGTGTGAATGGGAGATGGGGCCTGTGAAATCTGTCATAGGCTAAAATGTCCTCAAGTTGGTATGGTGTGGAAGTTTGGAGAGTGGTGTAGCAGCTCAGGTGCTTACCTCGTCATCTGACCGTGGCTCAAAGTTACAAAATGTTATCGGATCTGTCCCTCCAGGATTTTTCCAATGCTGTCGCCAGTAAAACATTACGTTGTTCCTCTGTGACGGTGATTCAACTATATACCGGCTTTTATAGTTATAAGCCGGTTATGATGTTACACTACACAAATGTGGAATAAGTACACATCAAATGATTGAGATTTACTAACCTAATGCACTTGTATACTGAGAAAGGTTTTAAAATACTCCTTTGATATATTACATATGCATAAAAGGCTTTCTCTGACTAGCTAAATGTAGTTAAGTACGTAAGTATTTGAATTAACGTTGTACTGGAGAAACACAGCGTGCTCTTGGCGTCAATCCGGGATCCATATAGAAAGGAAAGATCCAAGGACATCTTGTTTCTTTGAACCACATTCAGATTATGATGTAACACCTGAACAGGCAAATCCAATATACAAACTTTTAAACCACATCTACGGGATGACATTTGAGCCCAGATAAATTTGACATTCATCAACACCATTGCACCTGACGATCTTTGGTCCTCTCCAGTTTTGAACTCACAATCCTCCGATTGCTGATCTTAGCATGGCCAGTGTGGTCCTGCTAAATGAAGGTGGTGGTAGTGCTTTTGTTTTGGAATGTGCTGCCTATACATATTCTGGACGTAAGGTCACATGGCTTGTTTTCCAAATACAATTACAGCTCGTCCCCATAGAAGTTCCAAAGAATTAATTCCAAATTGATGTATGATTGTTTATCGGTCAACGACAGTAAGTACAAAGGCAAACGTAATCAAAATGACAATAATATATTGGATTGCGATCTATGTTATGCGACTTTTGAGTAACAGGGAGTAGGGGAAGGTATCGTACTTTGGGACAGTTTTAAACAAATATTTTTCCTGAGGCTATAATTTAGCTGTAGTTTGTTTTTCCACCAACATTTTACATTCATTAATTTTGGAAGAATTTGCCATTTTGTATTTATTTGTACCTCGAACACTAACTGTTTAATAAATTGTTTTGTTAATCAATGCAAATGTCCCAAGGTTCAACGTGGTGTTGTACCTTAGGATACATGATGTTGTACCTTGGGATACATGTTGTTGTATCTTGGGATACATGTTGTACATTGGGATACATGTTGTACCTTGGAATACATGTTACTTTTAGACTGTTTGAAGTAGAGTACAAAATAAATCAATTCCACACATACTGAATTCCGTATTTATAAAAAATTACACACAGTTTCAACATTTTATCGCTTGGCAACACTAACGTCCCCTTTTTTAGTGTTTATCTTGTTGTGATACGCTGTAAAGCAGTGGGCCGTGTGGTGTGCCTGTCAACACAACGAAACAGCCTAATTTACAAATAGTTTGCATTTATTTAAAAAACTAGGGAACCCCGCCCCCTGCTCGCTTACTCTTGACAATCCAATTTTCAAAAAACAAATTGAAATTTCGAAAAAAAAAAACCTTGACGAGCTGCAAAAATTTACGTTGAGAAGTACTCTTTAAAAAAACTCACGGCTTAAGACTGAAAATTTGTATGTGTCTTGCTCACTCTCGGAAGAAATTTCGCTTTTTCAACTTTGACACTTAATAAACCCTAAACTAATACCCGCATCAAAAAAAGATCTTCGCTATTGTCCAAGGCACACGATGAAGAACAAACCATGTTAATTTCATATCTTTCTGATCCGAACTTTCTAAGGAAACCGTCTAAGAATCGAGCTAAACAACAAAGTTTTCAATCCTGCGGCGGCGTTAACTCTTTTTTTATATTAAGAGAAACTATTTATAGGCTAAATTACAATAGAGATTTGGATTCCTGTGTCTTGGGCGCTGAAAAACAGGCCGTGGCCCCATAAACGAGCAACACAAAACAAACACCTATTATCAGCTCAAGCTCTCTAGCACATCTCTCTGTGTCATCAGATTTTTCAGGAAATAAGTTAAAAATCAATTGCACTCAAAACCATTGGGACGGCTCTCTAAGACCATCTGCGCGGAACGTCATGATGAAAGGGGCTTACAAATTTTAGAAAACATAGACTCCAACGAAGAATGCGTTTTACATACAAAGCAAGGAATAAAAAATATTAGCTTGCTACGAAGAAATTTCATTGGCATTGTGTCGTCAGACAAATTTGTTAGATTTTATGAAGCCATCAACATTGAAATAAATTTTTTACGTTACACATTAACTTTTTTAATAAGTATAAAAAGAGCTGCAATTTTATTAAATACTAGCAAAATACCCGACCTTACTCGGTTTGGATTGGTTTACTCTAGATTGAAGAGATAATCAAAAGATATAATGACATACGCGTTTTTTGTAGAATAAAAATTTATTTTAACATCTTTCGCCATCTTTATATTTTCTACAACTTACTTTGGACACAAATCCTACGCATGCATATCCATTCATGTAATACATTTCAAATACATCGCACAATTGCTGTATGACAAAGCTGCAAAATGACGAAAGGTGATACTAAGGATACTACTATAAAAGACGATTTATAGGAAGATTTGGAATTCCCTTTCTTAAGTTCTTTTCATGTTCAACTCAATTTTTGAAATTACGATTTACGGCGAGTGCTCTCGCACTCATAGTCAACAAAACAATATTTTTTTACTTGTGGCACTCTTGCCTCCGGTATGCGACATTGTGAAATTTTGCAATCTTCTCCTGTCATTATTACAACGAATTTTTTAATGTTGGAAAAAGTTTCAGTTTGGATTAATAAACATTATTATTCTTTCAATAATGGCATTATTCTTTAAATAACGGCATTATTCTTTAAATAACGGCATTATTCTTTAAATAACGCCATTATTCTTTAAATAACGGCATTATTCTTTCAATAATGGCATAAATACACTTAAAATTTACTGAAAATTCATACTGACTTACCTAACATTTTTAAGTCTAATACTTTGTGGTGCTGTTGCGTGTGATGAGAAGGAAAACACATTTATTAAAATAATAAATATTTAAAACAGGAAACAGCGAAGTAAAACAAAATAAAAGATGTATGGTTGATGTCGCAAAAAATTGTTCTAAAGATATTAATTTGTGATTCAATTTTATCTCTTGATCTCGCACAGTTGCCACAACTTACAACTAAAAGTGTACAAAATTTAGAAATGTGAAATTAATTCAGAGCGAAAGAACCAGAAAAAATATCAC
Source organism: Metellina segmentata (assembly GCA_947359465.1). Taxonomy (NCBI): domain Eukaryota; kingdom Metazoa; phylum Arthropoda; class Arachnida; order Araneae; family Tetragnathidae; genus Metellina; species Metellina segmentata. The sequence goes on from OX375872.1 coordinate 31,402,240, forward strand.
TGCTCGCGCGATCTTGTTCATTCTCGTTTCATTGAAAAATATCGTCTGACCCAAATATTCGGAAATCGTTTTCATTGCGCAAAGAATAAAAATAAGACTCGAAATAAATGAAGTATCAGAAATGAAATTCCATAAAAAAAAAAATAATTTTTTGAAGAATAATTACTTTTTCAGCAGTACTGGTAAAGCAATCGAAGTAATCGTAATATTCAATAGACATTCCAATTTTTCCAAAACTACCAAATTATGGTTGATTTAAGTATACTTACTCAGGTGTTTTGGCATGAAACTCAACTAAATATAACAATAAAGAAATGTTTAATATTGCATTCACTAAACTAATAGATAATGTATAAAATAAAATACAATGCAATCAAATATCTGGAATACAATTCATGTGATGTCTACACAAACACACAAACACAAAATCGAGCATAGAACAGAAAGACTGACAGACAGACTTTCGCAACCAATGTCACTCACTAAATGAAGATAAGTACTCACTGTATGCAAATTTTCATGAAAATATCTTAAAACGCGTGGACGTGTATAGGGCACAACATACAGACAGACAGACAGACGGACAGACAGACAAACAGACAGACACCAAACGAGAAAAAGGCGGATTCGGCATCAGAAGGGTCCAAAACGGATAGAAAACTTGAAATGGGTCGAAAATATTGAATGTACAAACAAACACTCCATTCTTATTTATATAGATTTTTCTCCTAAACTAGTGTTTTAGTTAGTCCTTCGTCTCAATTAAATAAAATTGATACGCAAATTTATTTGCCCCGACTTATTCGAATTCGACATACCCGATTTTCCGTCGGTTCCACCTATCGCGTAACTTCAGGGTATTATCGTATTTGTAAACCCGTACTGTTGTTTCAAAGGACAAAATAAATTGTTGTACCTTGGGATGTCCCAAGGTACAACATTTATTTTGTTCCGAGGTACAGCTGCTTGCCTTTACAAATTAAACAGTCCTGAAAGTAGTATCAGGTTATGTTTACATTGAAATCATATCATCATTGAGTAGAACAGATTTTTATTTAACTTGACAAATCCTACAAAAAATTTAATTGTACTCAGTGAAAATGCAAGAATCAAAATTGCAAAATCCAAAATATTTACTTACTAGAGGACGTATTTCAATTAGTTGTTTAGCAAACACAACAAACACCTGTGGAGTGCCAATCTTTATGAGAAGGTTCTCTGGTGGAAAATGGTAAACTATTTATTATGGTTATTTTGCTAGTGGTTATTTTGCTACTTATTCAGAAGGATGCAGCACAATATAAACTGTTTGAAGGTACAACTGTCTCAAGGTACGACACCTTCCACTATATTCTATATTGTATGCCTAGTTTGTTTACACTGGAGTCTCATGCAGGGTGGACCAAGTCGTCCGCATGATAATTATACCTTACGTTTCCTTGTTAGAATCAAATTTGGGTAATGGGTAGTTTTCGATCAGATGTGGTATACCTGAGATCTTAACATGTGTAAATACAACTGATAGCTAAACACACACATTGGGAATTACACCAAACGTCGTCAAACGCAGATACACTACGCTCGATGGTAACTCCGATATTTATCATGTAAAAGCCCCTTTGTTAGGGAAAGTATCTTCGCTTTTCGTCTGGTTTTTGCTATAAGATAGGAAATCTCTCATACACCTCAAAAATAGACACCCGTTTTATCTTAATACTCTAAGTGGTTTTGACGAGACAGCTTGTCCATCAATATAATGTAATTTTTGTTATTGACGAGATATCTCGTCAAGACAGAACTGGAGAATGAAGATCCAAGTTAGGAAAACAAGCCATCCTTTTTCACAGAACTGGTGATTGACAACAATATTGCTAATTACACGATATTGCCAAATTTTTTGTCGGGACAAGTTCAAGATCTGATTAGTTTTCTTCTAATGACGACAAATCCGTTCCTACCAAGATTTGGCCAGTTTTATCACAGGTATCTCGTTCAGTCACCCATCAGGAGGGTTTAAGCTTAGATGAAACAATAAAAAAACTTCTTTACAATACTTAGACGGTTTAAACTGAAAGAGCAATAATTATACAAAAATATTTCTCTATTAATCATGGAATATAGATTTAAATTTTTGGGAAAAGAAATAATGTAATGTAAAAATTATTTTTTTCCACATACAATAAATTAAATCATTTAATCTAGATTTATGCATGCCCCCTTATAGGATACAATGAAAACTCATTTGTTTTAATAAGGTTTTAAATGAAATGTAGAATAGTTTGAGGTACTCTTCATTGAACGAGGATAACATTAATGGCTTTAGATTGAAAAAATAAGGCTATTAAATTAAGAGTTCAAACAAAATCATTTTAAAGATAATCTCTGACAAGAAATGAACCTTTTTGTGGTACGTGTTATATATTTAGTGTCATATTAAGATACAAACATGTTCTATATTGAAGCAAAATTTAAATAAACTGGGTAATATTTTAATTTCATGATACAATAAATATATTTTGTGTGAACTAATGTAAAAAGGGAGTCAAGCAATTGCACAATAGCAAACCGCACGATTATTAGTCAAAACACGAAAATATGTCCAATTTCCTATTGGGGGTTGAAGTAGCCCAGTTGTAAGTCTTATTAGCAACTGGAGGGTTGTGAGTTCGAAACTTGGTTCAAACATCTCCAGAAGCACACAGGGAATGGTGCTGGTTAAATCTGTCGTGGCCTCAAATGATGTCACGTTGTCGTGGTGTGGATGCTTGGAGAGTGGGATGCGAGCTCCAGTGTTGACCTCGTCATCTGACCGTGGTTCAAAATTACGAGGTGTTGCCTTTGGATATTCCCCTTCGGGATACGCCCTGAGTCCTTGTCAGGGACCCGTTGTGTTGCTCCAGTTTGCGAAATTAACAACCTGCCTACATTTACATACAGAAAACGCGTCTCATTGAAAGATTTTGTTGTCCTTTCCTCTAGAGTAAATCAAAACAGATACCTTAATTGATCCTTTTAATTATACTAAAACTAAAATATTTCAGACACCAGAATTGAGATAAAAGCAAATTAATTTGTGATTAATTAAATTGAAAATTGCATTATTTGCTTCACATGAACGGATGATTAATTTACGTCACTGTAGAAACAAACATTATTCGTTCATTTTTTTTAAATTACCAGTGCAGCAACAGCACACAAGTTCAACACATCAAAGTGTTGCTTTGGTCTGATTTTACAGCGAACTCTCCGAACAAAACTCCCTCTTAAATGTTAAAACTCCCAAAGAATCATTAATTTAATACACGACTTACGTGACTTCTAATTATACACATAAGTTAATTATCAAAGCCCTTTCAATTAATGATTATTCTATCGGTGGTTGTCATGGTTTAAGCCCTCATATCGAGATAATTTCGATTTAATTAATGGTCTTATTCATCGCTTCAACCTTTTCAAGTAAACTTTTTCAGCCATCAAGTTTTAAATTATTCATCAGAGGTTCATAAAGGATCTCGTGAGCGAAATAACTTTTCCTATTTTTACCCAGAGGTCTCCATTTTGAAAATTTGAATACTTTTCAAAGCGGCTAAATGATAAATCACGGTGTTTGCGAAAAGTAATATTTAAGTCGAGCCTTAGATTATTTTATTTATTGACCCAGGACTATGAATAAAGTTGCGCGACAAAGAAAGGTTTTTAATTTGACAACCTTAAAACGGTTAGTTCAATGATTGAAGTATCTTGGTGCACTCTGCATTTTAACCATTTGTAATTTTTTAGATACGTGACCGATTTTAAGAGTAAGCTAACAAACCAAACGGAAATAGAAAGTTTTACTTCCTCTACCCAAATTGTCTCGCATAGTATATTGTATATCAATATTATCTTAAAATGTTACTTGTTGCCGTTTTTACGACGTTCAGAATTTATTCTAATTACCGTTGGCTAATCAACAATCGTGTAACAATTCGTAAATACTGTCATGTTTGAAAGTCTCATACAGAAAACAAGTTGAAAAATTCGACAAGCTGCATTGATTTCTATTATAAGCCCTTTGAATTTTTTTTATCATGCACCAAATCTCAGCCATTTTGCTACAAGTCTATATATGGCAATCCAATACAGTCTAGAGACACAAATCATATCTGTAATTCTATCAGCAGTTTCATTCATTTTGACGATAGATAAATCAGGACAACTATTGAGGTTGGTTACCTTTCATGTTTGAAAAGTCCATTCTGAAAACAACTTGAAGAGTTTGACAACCTTCATTTGTTTCTATTACAAGGCATTTAAATTTTTTTATCCTACACCAGGTCTCAGTTTTTTTACCATAAGTCTAGTTTTGGCATCTACAATCTAGAAACAGAAATAAAATAAATAACTCTATCAGCAGTTTTATTTATTGCGACGTCAGTTCCATTGGGGAAACTATTGAAGTAGTTTTCTGTCATGTCTGAAAGGTTTATACAAAAAGCAGGTTGGAGAATGAATTTTACTAGCAATATATTATTTTTTTAATGAGCCATTTAAATATTTTAATCGTTAACCATATCAGTCTTTTTGCTATAAATCTAGATCTGTCATCCCTCCAATACAGTCTAGAAACTTAAATAAAAAAAAGTAACTCTATCAGCAGTTTTATTCACTGCTACGACAGTTAAGTAGGGAAAACTGCTAAGGTGATTTCCTGTCATGTCTGAAAGATCCCTACAAAGAACAAGGTGGACAGTTTGACAAGCTTATTAGGTAGAGATGATTTTGTGCAGTTGATAGTCGTGTACAGTGACAATACGAAAACAAGCTATTCCTACAGCAAGCTTTAGGTGGATCATGTGGCAATTGAGATATGACAAGAAGTTTCTCCTCGGTCATGCGTTATACCTTTCTAAATATTAATTATTCAGGTGGTTGTCCTGACAAGGTATCTCATCACAAGCATAGCTGACCAGATTGTGATGGCAGAAATATCTGTTCATTAGAAAAACTGACCTGGTTTTCACCTAGTCATCATCAAAATATAGTAGTAACTTCATCATTCGGAATTTGATCGGCATTATTGATGGCAACATATCTCGTCACAAAGAAAATTCATCATATCTCGATGGACGAGATAACTTGTCAAGTTACTTGGAGGGTTAAATCGAGAATGTTTGATTATTGTTTTTATGTAGAATACGTAGAGCGCTTATTTGCTGTAAAAGGGATGGAAGTGACATTATTAGCAATTAGAGATGTTTGTTAACAATGAATGGGGAACTTATTTACAAGCTAAACATCGTTTTTCAAACATTCGAAACATTACAAGTTATCTACATCAAATATCCATTAGGTATGGCCATACGCTATCCTCTTCTCGAGTCATTTTGTAGAATTGTCTCTGCGGAATCGCCAAGAACATCTTCGGTCGCCGGAGATCTGTCTGGACATCGGGGTGCTTATTCATTTCCTGGATCACTCACAGGAAGTGGCAGGTGTTCTCTACTTGTTCTTTAAATCATATATCCCACATTTATAATATTATTTACTGTACGGTATGCAATGAAAGCACATAGTTGGGGTAATTTCGAATCAGCTTTAAATAAACCACCCACACATTCATTTGAAAGTGATGAATTCGCTCATGGTTTTTTAAATAATTTTTCTAATGTATTTGTTATACAGGGTGTTTCGAAACTCATGAGCAAAAAAGTAAAAGTTGATAGAAAACATCTAAACAAGCAATTTTTACTACACAATGCATGGTCGGAGAGCATTCTGTGAACCGCTAGTAGGTATCCGCCGTTACTGTCACATGAAAGAACGACACACCAAACGGATAGAAGAGGTACTAAATAATTGTATTGACAGCATGGGTGGCAAAATTACAGAATCGCGTGCTAATATCAGGACGATCTTCCACTCTTTGCAGAATGTCCTCTACAACTTTTGGCGTCTGCACACTCCTGCCACGCCCTGTATTATGCATGCCGGTGGCAAAGGATACCGTTTCGCACAGGCAGCGATGCAATTTCTCGAACATTTTTCGGTCTGGCATGTGTATTCTCGGAAAACGCTGCCTGTACAGTCTTTCGGCTTCCAGAGCATTCCCATTCGCAAGACCATACATAAAATGCATGTCCGCCTTTACCTGATTACTGTAGGTCGCCATGCCTTCTGAAATCCACGGTAGAAATGACGATGTGTAAGAAAACTCGCGCTTTATGCTTTCCATCACAGTGCCGTCTAGCGGTCCACCGCTTGCTTTACGTCCATGCATTGTACGGTGAAAATTGCTTGTTTAGATGTTTTCTATCACCTCTTAAATTTTTGCCCATGAGTTTCGAAACACCCTGTATTTCAGTTTCTAGAATATATAAGGCTGTCAGACAGATGTAAGTCGAAAAGTCTTAAGCCTGGCTTAGGAAAAAAATGAATAACTTTAAATGCATTTATAGTTATGGTATAAAAGTAGCTAAGCCTTTTCCAATTATTCATTTGAAGGATTAAACTTCTACTCGATATAAAGAAACGACCAATTTACGCAAACGAGTGTTTTCAACAAAAAATATTTCGGAAGCAAGTTTTTATTCTTAGAAGTAATTGTTATTAATGCACAGTACCTGGAAGAGCTTATTCCTCATTGAACAATAAGTATAATGTGAGTATTCAGGACGGTGCTCCGCTGACAGTACAATGAAGTAGGTAATTTATAGCGCATTGTAGCCGTTACTCTCATAGCAAACAGTTGTCCATTGTGGTGAAATGAATGTCGATTTTTACTTCAATGCGCTGTTCTTTTACGACATCCATAAATTAAGAACTCCAGTAAGGAAGAAAAAACTATTTTTTTTGTACCCACTGGAAGCGAAAAAAAGATGGGCATATTGTTATAGCATATCGTAAACAATTTGAACCCCATAATCATTAATACCGAACAGTGATCTCTTTTAGCTGATTGTTTCGCTATCCACCACTTCTCGATACTTAGCGATGGGCAGTTATTTCAATACTTGCGATACTCTTTGCAGTAACAGGATTTCTGAATAGGTTTTTTATATGAATGTGTGGAGTGTACTTAAAGAAAAAAAATGATTATAGCTCAATTTCTCCATTACCGTTTTTTATCCTGGATCGTTCCAGAAACTGATGCGTTTAATTCTTGGAATGACTATACTCAAACTATTTTTCGCAATCAATGGATCCATGAAATATTTCGCAAGCATGCATAGTTTATGCGTAATAGTACAAATTACGTTATGGTTTTTCCCTCCAAATGATTTCGACGAGATATCTCGTTTATCAAGATCTGAAAAATGTTGCTCGACGAGATATCTCATGCATCAAGAACTGACCAATTCTGTTAATGGTGAGACATCTCGTCCATCAAGAACTGAGCAATTTTGCTAAGACGAGATATCTCGTCTATAAAGATCTGGCAAATTTAAAATTGTGACGAGAGATATCTGTCATAAAGATCGGACCAATTTCACTTGTGACGAGATATCTCGTTCATGACGGTCTGGCCAATTTTAATAGTAACGAGGTATCTCGTACCTCAAGATCTGACCAATTTTGCTTTTGACGATATATCTCGTCCATCAAGAAATATACTGTCGGTTTTTATGATGACGAGATCAAGATCAGGTCAATATTCTTCTAATGACGAGATATCTTGTCCATAAAGATCGAGTCACTTTTGCTAATGACGTGATACCTCGTCCGAACTATCACTATTGAGTGGAAATATATGTTAAATATGGGAAACAGGTCCAAATAAGTTCAATTAAAGGACAATGGTAAAAAGCACCTCATATAACACATAGGACTCTCGCAAATGTAAAAATTAAACTCCATACATTGAAAAACAACCTTGTTTAATACGAGACATGTGGCCTCAGGGTATCATAGTCTTTTGTTGTGTACGGGCATTATAACCCCGGGGTTCCGAGTGATATGTCCTTCCTTCAGTTTTAACCTCGCTTACTCTTCTGTTCTGGCTTTTCGTTTATGTCTTGTGTTTGGTCCAGCTTGACCAAATCTGGTCCTTGCGCCATTGTTTTGATTTTGCATATTGCGTAAAAGCAATCTTTCTAGAGACAAAATCCAGAGGGCGTTCAATAACATGTATTCCTCAAGAACTATTCCACCGCCAATCCAAAAGCCTTCTACAAACTCAGTCGTAAAGTACAGTCAACGAAAAGAAAATTATCCCTAATTTCTTTGCAGCTGCTCTTTCTAAATGTACTTTTGTTATAGAATATCACAGCTTGTACTAAACCTATGAGCGCTTACCCGTCGTGAACTAAATGAACATCCATAGCAAATCAACTTAAAGAAATGGCCCCTTGTACTTATTTCTTTTCAACACTTCTAATTATGCTCATTAGCACCATTAGAAACAGATGCACCAGGACTAAATGATTCTTTTTGTGGTCATTTGGTAATGGCACTCTGAAGCAGATAACGGTTTAACAAATGGTCAGGATATACTGGAGCTTTCGTGTGGCTAATGTGCATTAACTCAGACAAGAACTTTTCATAGGGTGGAAGGGTTCTTTTGATAGTGTTAAGAGTCCGTTACTTCGAACCGTTACAGTTATTGAGAAAACAGGACCTTTCGAAATAAATTTTGACGTTATAATCTGCATGGGATTGTTGAAAAATTTCAACAAACTGTTTTCCAGTACCACGTCTATACTCGTACAATATATTAAGTTTGGTCCAAAAATGCTAAAATGTCCGCAAAAGCAATTACTTAATATGTGGTCAAAGGTTTTGATGAATTAGTAAATACTGATAGGTTCCATGTGCGTTAATTAAGCATGTATTTTCATTTTAATTAACTGAATTGTCCCCATTCATATAAGTCAAATAAAATTAATTTAACAGGTGTAATCATTAAATCTAAAGCTACACATTTTTTGTATATTTTGGTAAAAGCTAATTTTACAATTGTTCTTTCAATTTTTATTACATCGGACAAAAATACTTTCCAATGTTTTGATTCCTTCAGAATATATGTTGTGTGTGTGTGTGTGACTCTCAGAGGAGAATATCTATAAAAATCTTACGTGAGTAGGATCGTCTTATTTGTACGATAACAATGCCAAAAATTTACAACCAATTTTCGTATTTCTCAAGTTCAAGCATGTAGGTTTAATCGTATATATCCAGTAGTTGTCCAGCGTAATACCTGTGTGTGGTATGGTACACTGAAATGGTATTAAACTTAAAATATGAATTATAAAAAAACACCAACCCGTATACAATAACATAAAGCAAACAAATTTCATTCCGAGAGAAAATCATTACAACATGAAATTACCAAAGGACCATCGTCTTGAAGTTTTCAATCATAAATCAAAAGGCTACACAAAACTATTGTTAAGAGTAAGAATTATGCGATACCATACTATACGAGACAAAACCTAACTAAAAAAATTATCTTCGTCTTCTTGCTTCACAGAGCGCAAATGCTCAAAACGACAGGGAATTTAATAATTAATATTGCAAGTTACAAACGCATTCCCTGCTTTCACACCACCCAAAAGATTAATAGAACCCTCACCAAAGTAGATGATACTTTTATACCCCATTTTAATTAATACTGTTTCATGTTGAGTATAAAAATTAACTCGGCTCTAAAACGATCCCGTTCCAGCATTGGTTTGGGAGAAATAAATTAATTGATCCTTCCTGAGAAACTACCTCTCTCTCAGAATGAACAGGAATCTTCAGTTGGAATTTATGATCGGGAGTTGTATTACAGGTGCATTGTGTGTGATTTCTCTTAGAGCGGGTGGCTTCTTTCTAAAAATAACTTCTGAGAAAATGATTTTGGTTCTCGGACTCGAAGATCAAACGGAATTTCATCGTGGTGCAAGTCCCATATGGAAATAATGCAAATAAATGCGGAGTGAAATTTGTGCGTTTCGGTCGTATTAACGCACTAAACCAATATTTTCTTAGCATAACCGTTCAGCCGTGGGAAAATATTTTCACGGGGAAAATACAACTGGGGTTTTGGATTTAAAGGTTCCCCCTTTTTTTCTCGATTTTTGTGACGCATTCAGCTTTTCAATTAAATAGTCCGATGTGTTTTGAAAGAGGAACTAATCGAATGAGATAAATTTTAAGCAACATCAACGAATGAGTTTATGTATGAAACATGGTAAAACTGCTCGTTGAGTGTTTCCGAATTGCATCAAAGATAATTTTTTTATTTAAAAGAATTTAAATTCTTACGGAAAGAAATCTAGAATTCCCACCTTGTGTAAATGGTACACGTACAGGTACAAGTACCCTCCAATTGGTTTTGACAATATATCTTGTCCAAATATTGCTGGCTTTTGTATGATGACAAGAGAAAGATCATGTGTAATAAAGGATAATAAATCACAATGCCATAAAACTCAAAAAGATGCCAAGAGATAACTAAACTAAATTTCATATTTTCGAGAAATGTATTGAATTTATACATCCGTACATGCACGTCTCACAAATAATGTACATATATTTTCATATCATGCATAAATGTATATGTCCTATACATATATCGTGTAATAGAATAGTAGTTCACAATATCATCGAGCTCAGAAACACTCCAAGAAACTAGTTAGAACTAAATTTCATTATTTCTAGAAGTGAATAAAATTTAATATATGTACATTACACACATTGAAAATAATATAAATATATTTGCATACCATACATTAATAAACTATATAATTGTGGTGTTATGCAAATTAGAGACTACTTCCACTTCAACTTCAAGAGACTTATGATGTGCGCATGCTACGTCATGCGTTCACGCTTTAAATACCTCAAGCTGTTCTTGAGATTTCAGTTTCAGTTTCAGTCTCGTAGTTTTGTAACCACCTTTGTTGGCGCGCTGATAGACTGTTCTTAAATTTATGTATTTAATTTGTTAAGATTTAATAAATGTTAAGTTTAATTATTTTCAGTCTAAATTCTAAATTATAATTAAGCAACCGCACCACCGTGGCTAAAGTGGTGACCCGGACGTGATTAATTAATTATATTAATTATTACATTAGAACAATAATATAATTATCATGCATCATCAAAAATTCCAAAGGTTGGCAAGAATTAATTTGAAACTAATCTATATATCCCAAAACCTATATGCAAGTTATATACATTTCTTTGCATGTCATACACTAATATATAATTAATAGACATATATATGCATATCAAACATTATTTTATAAGTCATGTCCATATTTTGTACATCATACATAAATATATAAGTCATATTCATATATCATGTGTGTAATAGGAGAGAAGTTTACAAAATATCATCAAACTCAAAAAGACGCCACGAAACAATTTGAAACTAACTCTCACATTTCCGAGTAAGGAATTGAAACTCTCTGGAGGCAAAGCACAACTTTCTGACAGCCCTTTTCCAGGGACAGATTTCCTGTTTCGCAATTGCGTTCTGCCTGCTTCAGAACTTGTATAAAGACTAAATGTTCCACTTTACAGATCTTGGTACTTAGACTTCTGGAAAAGAGGGGGGGGGAAGGCACCAGTGAAACCGTTTTTGATTACTTTCTTGGATTTAAACTTTCCAGCAGCAGCGGGAGGTTCATGAGCTTATTGGCGTGAAATAAATAGATCGTTTCAAGGATTAATCTGAAGATCTCGAGGTAATTATGGTGCTTCTTTGCGTCCCTGGATTTTGAAAAAAGATTTTTTGTTTATCTGCATCTTCAGTTTTTGTTCGTTCTTTCTTAAATTTCTTCTGAAGGGAAAAGATTTTTGGATGTGCTCTTAAATGAAAATTTGGAATTGATTCTTAAGAGAGCTCGGTTATTATTTATAATTTTTGTGAATTGTGAGCGGATTTGGAATTTTTTTGTAATCTTTATTTTTCAATTAGTGAGAGGTGCTTCTAAAGTGGTAATGGAGGAATGAAACTTACTATTACTTTTTTTTACTTTTCGAGATGATATTTTTTTTGTGATCAATGAGTAATATATTTCATGAATAATTTATGAGATTTCAAGTAGTAGTTTTCGTGAAACGTGAGCAGATTTAAAAATTTATTTTATAATCTTTAATTTTTAATCAGAGGAAGGGGCCTTCGGAGTGTTGGTGGAGGAATGGAACTTACTCTCGCTTTTATTTACTTTTCGGGCTCATATTTTTTTTCATTTTTTATGTGATCAATGTATAATTTACATAACTAGTTTAGGTAACATAATTTGTTAGAACAGTGAGAAAAATCTAGACTTTTATTTTACAGTCGTTTCTCATCAATTAGAGGGCGGGATTTAATAATGTATAGAGAATAAAGTAAATTAGTATTTTTAGTGCTTATCACTTTTTGTGATTAATGAATAATTTATTTGATTGATGCATAATTTATTTGATTGATGCATAATTTATTTGATTGATGCATAATTTATGAATCTACAAATATTATTTATAATTTTCATGTACCGTTAACAGATTAAAAAATTTATTTTAAATAATTTTGCTTTTCTATTAGAGGGAAGGACATTTAGAGATCTAATGGAGGATTTAAACTTGCTAATTTTCACTTTTATTGCGTTTTGGGCTCATCACTTTTATGATCATTGTGTAATTGATTTGAGACTGACAAATTTTTAATCAATCAATTAATTATTAATTTATTTGGCAGACTAATTCATTATGAGTAATTTGAGACTCCATATGGTATTTATAATTTTTATGGACCGAGGGCAGATGACATTTATTTTATGACCTATACTTTTAAATTCGAAGAAGGGGCTTATAGAGCAATAAAGAAGAAGAAAAGCTATCAATTCTGTTTTTGTTAACTGTTCATTATTTTTTCTTGTGATAAATGATTGATTTATTTGCCTGACTTATTTATTTGGTGAGTAATTTGTATAATACTTAAAATGCATTATTTAAAATTTTTGTGAACCGTGAGCAGAGTGAAAAATGTATTTATTATTATTTAGTTTCAAATTGGGGGGAGATTCTAATACACCGATAGAAACGGAAAGACATCACATTTACTTTTGTGCTCATAATTTTGTGTGATCAATGACAAACGAAAATTTAAAATGTTTGTTTCCTTTGCAGTGGTCTAATGTCTTCAATAGTCTCAGTAGTCATGTTCTACTTAAACAAATTGTATTTATACAATAAAAATTGTATGCGAATGTTTTACTTAGGGACATTCTTGTGTGATAAAGTAGAAAACATAATGTAATCAAAATATTTTTTCCTGTAGAGTATTTAAATTAATATTTTTATGCATTACATTTATGAAATTGGAATTGTGTTTATTATAAATTCAACTTCATGTGCTCACAAAATATTTTTTGATCAATAACAATGGAAACTAAAAAAAAATGTTTTCCCCCCAATGGTCTATTTAATGTTCTATTTTGATCAATTGTACATTAAAAATATTATTTCGGGCAGAGAATCCGTAGATATTTAAAATCGTCGTGAAAAACGTTTTAAAGACATATATTTAAATTTTTTACAAATCGAATCGACTGACATACAATATGCTTAGAAAATATGAGGCACAATTGTAATGGGTGTTAAAAGGGCCCCAAATAAACATATTTTTTAAAAGAATGAGTGTGTGTGCATAAACTGTGGTCGGGTATCCGCGAATTGTCAACCTCTAATCAATTCATTCGCTTCGTTAATAGTCCCATACATCAGATACATATCTGCGAGCTCCGAATTCGTTTAGAGATTCAGGTCGGTGAAATTCCGGTACAGGAATGACGCTTTACTCCACAGAAACAGACTGACTACAACAGCGCCCTCAACCACCTAAACATGTCATTTCCGGACACTCATTTTGTGACAAATATGTTTATTTTGGGACTCTTTACCAGTTTTTACAAGTTGGCTAGATATTTTCGAAAACTCTGTTAAGAAATCAATATGATTTTCGTACATGCTGCAGATGTTCACGTTTCTCACCAAAAATTTATAATTATGTCAAATAAATTACAAGATATAGTTTGTACAAAAACGTTCTAATGCTTTAATAATACTAGTAATATTGTTTTTCATTTATATTATAAACTGTAGATTTCATGACGAGATAGAATGTTTAAAATATTTCGCAGTCTGTTTCTTGCTTTTAATAAATGATATCAAGCCACCACTTATTAGTACGTATTAGTTTAAATTCAGTGTTCAAACAAGAATGCATTGTACTTAATGCTTGAATGTTAAATTTACTATGTAATAAATTACTTTTTTAATCTATACCATATTTCGTCTAAAGCTACATTGGATTTCATAAAATAATATTTAAGATTAAAATTAAATTAAATGTCCAAATAAAATTAGAGAGACAATAAATTCACCATAATAAGTCCGAACTTAAAATATTTACTAGGAAATCATGGGGTTTTAATCTTGTCGGAATACTATCACCCAACAATGTTAATTTTAATTACATCACAATGACGTTACACAACGTTAAAACATAATTCTCTCACAAATGGGTAGGATGTAGGATTTGCATCTGTAGAATATAGTACAGATCTCTCAGAGATGCTCATAAATGTATGATAACTTCTTAACTATACATTATACTCTATAAAGCTTAGGCATCAAGACTAAATTGAGCTGAATGTGTTATAAGTTTATTAGGAACGAGGTAGAATTGGCTCTCTAAAAATAGTTTACATCTTTAAGTTTTCAAATTAGAGAATGACAGCTAAATGTTAAAAACCTTTCTCTTGACAGGATTATCCCTCTAAGGGGTGCGTATACGTAATTACTACCTGTTACCTGAAATATTCACTGTAGGATTTCTAAACAATTTTGACATTCTTGACGAATAAAGTCTTTACGAAGGAAATGAGTCCTGGAATCTTTCCGAATTATTCTATTCTAAAGAAAGCATGAATAGAATATTTTTAAGGGGTTGTATTTTAAGGAAGGGTTCAATGATACATTTACAAAATATTATAATCAACGAAGGAATCACTCTTTTAATCTCAACTGCTCTTTTCTTCGAATAGAATATTTCCAAAGATGCTATTCCAAGGATAGCTAAATTGGAATCGTTTATAAGTATTGTATTCCAAAGAAAGAAGCAATAATATCTTTCTAACTAATTATATTCAATAGAATGGGGCAATATAATTTTTCCAATGGATTTTATTCCAATAAATCACCAATGAAATCATTGCAAACGATTGCATTCTATGGAAAGGACCAATAAAAACTTTTTAAAGGCTTTAGTAGTAGATGGATCCTTTTTAACCAATAATCAGTAAGTGTTTTATGGGGTAAATGCAATACAACACTACTCGGACATCTCACGACGCTAGTAGGAATAGTTCGATACTACTTTCTGTCAAATAAGAAATCTGTCTTACTGGTCTAGTGATGCGAATGAAACCCGATAGTTGAGTGAAAAACCATACCAAACTTTGAAGTAAAAGTAAATGGTAACCGTAGTTTCGTGGTATATAGCATTTACCTTTTAAAATATGGTTTATATCACTCAGACAGCACATAATGATTGACTGTTTAAGTCTAGTGTTCTCAAATTCTGTCTGAAATACTTGGTCTAAAGTAGAGATAGATGTGCTACAAGAGAGAATGGTTGCGATGTAGGTTGCTTCTGAAGACTCCAGTCTAAACTTTCAGATAGAATTTGGTTAAATCTTCTGTTCAATCTACACAAACCTCAGATTCATCTTACTCAATTTGACTGAAGAGATAAATTTGCAATAAGAATTAATGTGTGGGATGCCTGTAGTGCAGTATGAATCCCTCAACCTTCATTTTAGACGAGACATTTTCTTAAGAGAGGTAAATGAATTTACTTCGAACTGGTAGGTAGTAGAATTAAAGTTACACTGGAACAACTCAACGGGCTATTGGTAACGATCCGGAATTTATCCTGAAGGGAAATAACCGAAGACAACATCTCATCATTTTGAATCACAATCAGATGACGAGGTTAGTACCTAAGCTTCCACCCCACTCTCATGTGAGCTATGTATTCCTCATGAGTTTCTGAACAGATGCTCCTCCAGTGCAATGCAAGTTCAACTATCTACCTAACTTAACGTTGGTGCGATGTGGATGTTTGGAGAGTAATGTGCAAGCTCAGGCGTTGACCTCATCATATGACCGTGACTCAAAATTGCCCGGTGTTGTCCTCAAATATTTCTCTTCTTGGTTAGTGTGTTGCATTAGGGCGAAGTTAATTAACTACCTACGTACCTAACTATCTAATAAGGACAGTCGCAGGCAATTGTAGGTTTCCAAACTGGGTTTCGAACCCGGGATATACTGGTAAGTAGACAAACGCAATAGGTAAATAGGGTTTACTATGTAAACAAACCAGGACGGTCAACGAAGATTTTACTTCTGAGGTTCAATTGTTGTCGTGATACATATCGGGGTAACGTTAAAATATAGTTAATCGTATCTTCGGCAAACCCTCCTGAAGATTGTCTTGAAGAAGTGTGTCATTATTAGCAAAACTGAAAAGATTTTGATGAACGAGGTATCTCGTCATCAGAATAAAACTGACCAGATCTTGTTTTTGTCACCCTAAAAAATCGTCAGTATCGTGATAAGATATCTCGTCATCAGCAAAATTATTCAGATCTTGATAGACGAGATTTCTCATTACACTGGGCAGTAAAGTTTCAAAATTTTCTGCTTCCGAGAAGAAAATAATAATTTCCTAATTAATTCAATGTGTTGAATACGAATCTGACAAAGAAAACGCTTTATTGTCTACGGTATTTTTGTAATGTGTGCACATTATTGAGAAAAATGTATAAACGTAAATATTATAGTACATGTTAAGAATACCTGAATCTTCTTCGGACTTTTGCTTTCTTTTGGTCTGTCGTTTGTGATGGACGAGGGGATTATTTCGTCCAACAATAGTTAACCAGCATTGACGTGGACCATTTGCCCTGGTACTGTTGATACCATATTAGCAATGTCCTGATGAAAACGTACGCCGTGCTCATCACTGACTTCCCCCCAACCATATTTGATGTAGTTAATCCTCTCCAATAGCAGCTTTAGATTGCCGTGTGTCTACTTCATTTAGACAGCATATCCGATAGGTATGGACAGAAGCTGGTTCCCGTTATGCAGTAAAACCGCCTTGAGACTTAGTTTGATGCGTCTATAAATAGTCCCCATCATGGGACTCATGTGCAATGCGGAGTTCTTGTAGTAAGCCATCAATATTGCAGCAGAACATAAGGTTTTCTTCTTTTTCAAAGAAATATTCGAAGGACTGATGACTATGGGGAAATGAAGTCAGTCGGACCTTTTGTTCGAGAAGATTCCACTGTCGAAGTCTTGTGGCCAGTAATTCAGCTTTGCTTTTGGGCAGATCCAAATCTCGAACAAGATCGTTCAGCTCATTCGAGCAAAGTTTATGTGTGTCAGATGCTTCATCAAAGCACGAAAAGTCATCATCCATAGTGCCACCACATGCTGACGTTGACGGTTTAGGAGACTTCGTGGACGGATGGCGATCCTTCTCGTCTGAACTGATAGCACAATCTGTAGGATGCTCTGGAATAAGATGTATAAAATGCTCATCCTCTATACTCATCTGTAGGATGCTCTTCGCCCTGCGAGATAGGACGCAGAGCAGATGGTATGTTAGGGTATTCAATTGCCCACTTTTTCTTGAAATAACAGTAAACAACGTGATCGGTCCGGTCCCTCCAATTTATGGGCACAGCAAATGACATTGCCTTTCTTTTGTCACTAAGCCACTGTGAAATATTTACTGCACAAGTGCAGCAACATACGTGTGGAACCCAGTCTTCGTCCATGTCGCCTATCTTGCACCAAAGATAAAGCACCGAAATACAAAAGATACTCTTTCTTTATTATTTCACTGATGGTCTTTTATGCTTCAAATGTCACTTCTTCGCAAATATAACAGACGTTATCAGCCCTATTAACACTTGATTAGGTGTGTATAATGCAATAACTTATTCGTGTAAAAAAATGATGAAATATGCCGTACCAATTTCGTCTCCATGTATTTGTGTTACTTAATTGCACTACATTACGGGATAGCACCAATATAACGGACACAACGTCCATATCTTTGCAACGAGAGCCAATCAACATTTTTAAAGGTGATATTCGTGTTCAGCAAGTTCGAATCATTCATGATTGTGGTATTTCATCTAAGAAGCAATTTCACTGTTGACAAGTGTTATCAAAATTTAACAGCAATCGATGGACAAAATTTCTCGTTGAAAACACTTGGAGGATTTCTCTAGTTTGTTAGATCAAACTATTGATCAAATTAATTGATCAAATGTCGATGAACGAAATAACTTGTCCAAGCCACTTGGAAGGTTGATCTAATTGGTTAGCAAAGTCGTTCAGGTATCGATTAACGAAGTATCTTGTCTAAACCACTCAGAAGGTTAATCTAATTGGTGAGCAAAGTGGATAAGATATCGACGAACGAAATATGTTAACTCAACCATTCATAGGGTTATCTAATTGGTTAGCAAAATTGATCAGATATCGATATACGAAATATCTCGTCGGAACCATTTGGAGGTTGGTTAGGAAAATTGATCTTTTTTGATGAACGAGATATATCGTCGATTCCACTTGGAGGATGAATCTAATTGGTGTTGACCCTTAACTGTAGCTACCATAGTTGGAACTACCATACATTAGTTTGTTGGTTGGTTTGGGGGTTTTATGGAGAAAGAACCATATTTAGTCATGCTATGCCAGACACGAGGCATACAATATCAAGTAATAGACACACACAGTGGAAATTTTTACTCACACAAAACAGAGAAATGCATCCATGGAGGAAAGTACCTGACAGGAATTGAACCTTGTCCGCCTACAACTCTAAGGTTGCTAGAGCAGTGACTTTCCCACTGAGGTACGACAGTCCCATAAATCAGTTCGGAATCTATACTGAATAATAAAATGTTACCGAACCCTCTTTTTTTCCTCCATTCTACTAAGTCTGGGACTTAACCAATTTTCCATAAACCTTTATCACAGTGCCTTCTGGTAAATCTGAGTTCATTTCATATCGGATATGTTGTATATTCCACAAACTTTCCTCCTTCTATTTACCGTGGGGAACTTTCTATTCCGTACACAAGCAAACTCGTTTTTTCTCATTTTTATAACACCCCAACCCACCGCATTACAAAGGAAATATATTTGAAGCATGAAATCCAAAAGTACGCTGTAGAAACACTTTCATGGCTGTATATTTTCCTCCTGAATATATGTTTGTTTCGCGGAGTCGTAGGAAAAGGAAACGGAATACAGAATCCCTAACAGGGTTCTGACTTTTCGCAAGATGTAGCATTTGGACTGCGCTTTCTCATGCGGAAAAAAGCGGTAACTTTTTGTGTGCTTGGCTTGTCTGGCGCACCTGGTCTGTGTGCCCGCAACTTGATTTCATCTGTCCCAAAAGGCGGAGTTTTCTTGCGGTTAATGAGATTTCCGTGGTGTTCCTGGTATTTGGCACGGAAATTATAATGACACTTAATTTCGCGAAAAGCAGGGATTCGTTTGAAGGAATGTGCTAATGGATTTAGCTTTCTTGCTTCTTGGAGGTTTTGTTTCGTTTCTGTTCGCATTTGGAATTTGTGAGTGTTGCTTTAAGTGGAATTGCGCCGAAAATCGGACTTGGAATATGTTTTTATTTTTAGTGTGGTTTCCTATATCGGAGGCGTTTCTATATCGGAGGCCTAAATATAGGTACAGGTAGTGTTTTATGTACGTATTGTAATTAATTTGGCGTGTTATGGAAATTTGGAGAGTGGGGTGCTAGTTCAAGTGCTGAATTCATCTGACCGTGGTAAAAAATCACGAGTTACGAATTTAAAAAGTATGTGTGGTTTAATATTAAAGGCGTCTTATGTCAACCTAAATATATGTATAGGTAGTGTTTCCTGTGAGGATTATTATCACGTTGGCTAGGTGTGTAAGTTAGAAGAGTAGCAAATTAGAAACCAGAGGGTACCGAGATTGAAACTCAGTCAAACTAAAAACCGTCATGTTCACAGTGGGGTGCATGTTAAAACTAGTGTGACCTAAAATGTCCTAAAGTTGGTGTCTTGTGGAACTCTGGAGATTGGTGCGCCAGCTTTGGTGTTAACCTCGTCATCAGACCGCGGTTGAAAATTACGAGGTGTTGTTCCTATAGACGTGAACTGGGAGTAGACTGAGCATTGCTTTGATAGGATCCGTAAAAAGTGTTACTGAAATGCCAACTAGTAGTCACGTGACTGCTCTGTGGAGAATTGATTTGGTTGGACAATTTGGCATCGTATAGTCTCATTTGGCGATGAAACATCGTATGAAAGAAAAAAATGTGTGATGCGCATTTTTTAGAGTGGCGAAAAAATTAATGAAATCCCGAAAATTATTTCTTTGCCGGACGGACCAATCCGATGATGAATCATTGAATGGGCATCATCTCCCGTTCCACAGATCAATCAGATGTTGAATATTCGGTTCCCACACTACACACGAAAACAGTCTAATAATCTTCTTTGCTGTTAGTATAGGACACATGATACTGGGCACTTACAGAAGTTATCTTTGTTAAATCTACTTTTATATTTCCTCTGTAGCTGTCTTCGAATCTTTAATTTTGCGATTGATCATGTATTGTCGACAATAGCCCGTTGTGATCCTTCAGAATCACGTTAATATAACCAACCTACATAAATGCAAATATTACGAACATTCGATTTTTTTACTGTATGTGAACGAATACTTTTGTGTGTCTGATATGATGAGTTATGTAACATTTCAAATAGTTTCAGAGAATCGTTTATTAACTATCTTCATTTTTATGGGATGGTAAGATCGAAAAACCTTTTTATGTAGGGAAATTGTAATTTTAGCTACATCTTTCTAAAATTTACGAAAATAAGAACATAGAGATGGTCTAATACTTTTATACCCTATTGGTTTGTCCTTATCAAACATAATCTTGGAAGCTTGTGTATACATATAGTTTCTTTTCATAGAAGTTTAATATATGTATCTACAGCCATAAGAAAGAAAAGAATATTGAACTTTCATGTTTCGTTTCAGTAAAACCACTTTATTATTATACTCTCACAAAATCAAACATACACCTGACTAACTCGAAATATTCTATACACTGTAGATTCCAATTCGAGATAAGAATATTGACTTTCGTTATAGAGCCTATCTTTTGAACTTCTTACTTCGATTAAAAAATTCATTATTCTACTTACTCTAGGATTTCATAAAAATATATCTTAGGAATTTGATAATTCGGTAGTTGTGAAATTCTTTTCAAATCTCAGATGGTATCTGTAAATCATTCCAAGGCTTAACCCTCCAAGTGGTCTCACGAGATATCTCGTCCATCAAGATCTGACCAATTTTCGTAACGAAGATATACACAGTCCAGTCACATTAATGTGACCACCACCGACGTCAACATGAAATAACCAATCACAAAAGGCAGGTGTCAGCACATTTTAGTGGAGTGTATATAAAGGATGTCCTAGGGCATCGGAAAGCATTTCAATCGTTGGCGTAATGCAGAAACGTAGCGATTTATCCGACGTCCAAAAAGGGCAGGATTATTGGCTTTCGGGCCAAGGGTGGAAGCATTTCGGAAATGGCTAATTTTGTGAACTGTTCGCGTGCCGCCGTGGTAAAAGTATACCGTGCATGACAAAATGGCACTATCCAAAATCAGCGGCATGGCCCATGTGGTGCACCACGGGCTATACATAACAGAGGCGAACGAAGGCTACGGAGATGCGTTCGGGCGAATAGACGTGCAACTGTTGAGCAACTGACCTCCCAGATGAACCAAGGGGCTACCAAAAGTGTATCCTCAACAACGGCTCACCGAACATTGCTGCGCATTGGCCTCCGCAGCAGATGCCTGGTTAATACACCTATGCTGACTGCTGTTTATCGGCGACGAAGGCTGGACTTTGCACGCCAGTACCGCAACTGGACGCCCACAGAGTGGCGACAGGTGGCTTTTTCCGATGAATCACGTTTTATGCTCCATCTGACAGATGGACGTTGGCTTATACGGCGTGAAACGTCTGAAAGCAAACACCCTGCAACAATTGCTGGAAGGATCCAGGCTCGAGGAGGGAGCATTATGGTTTGGGTAATGTTTTCTTGGCATTCACTGGGTGCAGTCATCATTGTGGAAGGCACGATGGATCAGCACAAGTACGCATCTGTCCTTGCGGACCATGTCCACCACTACATGCGAAATATATTTCCTCAGAATGAAGGCATCTACCAGCAGGACAATGCGAGGTGTCATACAGCTGGCATTGTATGTGCGTGCTTCAAAGAGCACCAGGATGAGTTTACCGTACTCCCCTGGCCAGCAAACACACCGGATTTAAACCCAATCGAGAATCTGTGGGACCACCTCGATCGGGTTGTTCGCGCCATGAATCTTCAACCGCGTAATCTAGCGCAGCTGGCCACGGCACTGGAGTCGGCATGGCTCAACATCGCAGTGAACACCTTCATACATCTAATTGACTATCTTCCTGCACGTCTCGCAGCGGTCCGCTCTGCCAAAGGTCGTTATTCTGGCTTTTGACAGGTGGTCACATTAATGTGACTGGACTATGTATTTTAACATCTGTATATCGTCGATGTTTTGATGATGGCAGATCAATATAGAATGAGTTATTTTTGTCTTATGATCGGGATCATATTTTTCTCTAATGACGAGATATTTATAAATATCTGGTCAGTTTTGCTATTGGCAATACAACCATCAAGATGGATAAAAGATTTGTTAGCCAGCATTTGATCAACATTGATTGAAAATAACCCTTTTTCTGTTTTAAATTCTACATGTATCCCATACTCCATAAGAGAGGTCGCTGTGGCTCAGTGTATTTACCAACTGCGAGAAAAACCGTATGCGTTCTAAAAGACACAGGTTTTGTACCACAGGATAATCTTTGCACATCCTATTAAACGTATGCGAGACCTGATATTGAGCATAGAAGTGAAATCGTCATTACAGCTTCTAAAATAAATAAGAAAATCCCAATGTTTTGCAAAATAATTTCTTGAGATTGCCGACTCGAGACCAACATTTGCATTTTGTATCCTTTCTTGAGATTTGATGGAGACGTTAGCAGTTTGTTTGGTTTGGGATGAAGTCGAGTCTTTTCATAGAAACAATGTTATACTTTTCATGGATTCTCAGGCAACTACTCCAATCAAAATCATCACTCAAATCTAAATGAATATGAACTTCTTCATTAGTGTTGAGGAAAACTATACCACCGTGGGGAAGGTTAAGAAAAAAGTTTCCTCTGAAAGTGAATGCAAAGTCACTTTGGTGTATATGTCAATAAGCAAACGGACCAATTGCTTAAGGCTAAAGCACAGTTGCCCCATATAACACCTTTACCTCTACGTAAATAAAGAGTCGGATATGCTAGCCTATAAAGACTAATTCACTTTCAATCTTCAAGGATATCTCAACAGAAACGAACTGGAATGCTATATTGAGGAATAATGCTCTTACTCTAGGTTCCTTGCCCAGAGCTGTATGAGACGCTTGCTTTCAACATTTTACTTGACACGACAACCAGCAAATACACGTACATAGTATTAGAGTAGTGACATGAGTTATATATCCCCTTTGCATACTGGACAAAATTATTGTAGACAACTTCAGGGACTGCTCTAACATTCCTAACGATATAATTATAAATGTTGATAGTGTTTTTAAGTTATACTTTTTCGCTTCAAAATTCTATTGAGCTTTTGTTGATTGATGTCAGAAAGGACGGAAGAGGGACTATGATAAAAAAATTACTCGATGTTGATTGTAATATGTTTGGAGCAGCTTGGACAAATATGATCTTTATCAATAAAAAGTCCAAACAACCAATAAAGCAACAAGAAAGAGAATATGAGGTTTTGATAGTGTTTCTTCTATAAAGTTTGTTCAATCGGTCTCTCCATTGTCTAGCAACACGCGTGTTGTAGGCTCTAATCCTTTTGAATGTATATCTCACTTCTATGTCCGTAAAACTTTCCTTGTGCGCATACCCATTTTCTTGTGCACGGTATATTCATAGACGAAACTCAAAATAGAGCGAGCAATGGTAACCTTTCTATATGCCCTGGATCATTACCCTTACACCAAGATCATGACACTTAACAAGATACCCCATCGTCATTTGGTACATCATCTGGTTGGTCAGTGTAGAGATCATAGTAATAGACATTAGTAAATTCACCATTTTTATAGTCACTCTTTAGACATGCACATTTACACACCTATAAGATGTTATATCGCCAAACAAGGCATTACGATGCAAATCGGCCAACCAAATGAATTTTTCACCGAATGATTTTGCACTAGTAGACATGTTGGTCACACCTTTTGAAGCTCCTCTCAATAGTAATGCACAGTTTACTTATATTTTAAATCTAAGGGTACATTGTGTTTGTCGCCGCTAGGCTATATATGGCCCTAGCGCCATATGAACCAAATTGATTGTGCACCGAAGTCTATCTTTATACACTTCGATTACGATACACTTCGATAAAGACACACTTCCAAAGGTTGCTTTACCCACAGTTAATTCTACAAAGCAGGTATATGGCTAAACAAATACTAGTGTTTGGAATAACAACCGAATTACAGTTTAGGAGTGTACATTAGGACGACAAAATTGATCAATAAGAAAGGGACAAAAGCTTCCAGCATAGAAAGCAGCTATATATAAAGAATGATACAAAGTAAGACTCACAAAGTATTCTGCGTCGAGAAAACAGGACTTTCATCCAGCACTGTGTGAAATAAGTTCAAAGAACTAAGAGGTAAAAAAAATGAGACGCCCGAGAATGTCACTTAACATCTTTTCTCTTACACAATAACTTTTTTTCGGTTTCTCCTGTTTTCTAATTGACATTTACTAACTGAAAGAAAGATATACTGTAAAAAGAATACAATTATTTAGACGACGAAAAAAGTCTTACTTTTCATACCATAAAACTTGACAAATTTCATTATTTGAGCTTCCGAATAGGAGTCTTCTAAAAAAACAGGTATGCGGTTATAAGCCACATTCAATGCATGATTAAATTTAGGTGGCTTGATAAGGCCTGTAGGGCTTAATATCCATGCTTACCGCTTGAAACATCGTGAGTTTTAATGAAGAAGTTCAAGTCCCAAAAATGTAACAGTAAATATTATAGTAATAAGTAGTTCCATCTATTTTTCAGAGCTATTGTATTCACCGAATGACTTATACTAGAAGATATAATACTTTCGAGAGGAAACAATAAGAGGATTAGCTTTCGAGAAGGATGTGAACAACATATATTATATATCAATGTTAGCAAAAAGAAAGTATAAACACTGAATGAAATCAAATTCATTTAGCAAATGAGAAGGTTTTTCATAAAGTAATATACAGGGTTGTAGTGTTTTGTAATTTGCAATGTGTGTTGTAATTTGGTATAATACTCGATTTCAATTTGATTACGTCATTTGCATAGACCTGAAATATAATTAGACTGAGCTGATTGAATTTAAGAGTGGCCTCAGAAAATGTGACCAATCCCTCTGCTATAAGTCACGTGAATTCTGTGAAAAATTCACTTGTTTTGCGGATTTGGCATCTTATCGCTTTGTTTGGCAATTAACATCTTAAGACCAAGTAGATGTGTGCATGCAAATTTTATAGATTGACGACAAAACCGAAGTCTGCTGTTACATTGAACGGATCAATTACATGATGAATTATTGGATGGATGTCTTTTCAAGTTCCATGGATCATGCATGGATGCGGTCATTTCCAACCGGCAGATAAAGTACAATTGTCACGTTACTACTAGTTTTGGTTACTACTAGTTACGCTAAGCATCGCCAAAATGGTGATAAATCAGATTTGTCCACACTACTTTTTTTTCCTTCATGAATTATTTTAGAATTCAAGAAATCCATTAAAATGATTCATGAATTCTTTTAACCTATAAAAAGATTTTCTTCGTCATTTCGTTTAATAGCATCCATTGGAGAGATCATTTGGGTTTTTTTAGAAGGTAATCCATTGTAAAGAGTCTATTAGTCTTTTGCTTAGAATACATTCGATTGTAGAGATTCTATTACTCTTTAGAATATAATCCCCTGGAAATATTGTATTTCTTCTTTAACTAGAATGCAATTGTTTTTAAAAATTACATTCCTCCTTTCGTGATAATACAGGGTGGTCCCGAATTCATGGTACAAACTTTAATGGTAGGTACAGGACATTGTAACAATGATTTATTGTATAGGAATGTATAGTCGCAAGTGACGCGGTGAGGCGTAAACAGGGGAAATAAAAGGAAAGAGAAATGGAGTGATCGGTTGGTATCATTGCCGGTAGAGGGCAGTAGATGTCTAGCCGCTGTTGAACATGATGCATCGCAGTAGGGAAAAGCGCCATTCACAATTGTGCTGCCGTAGACGATGGGTGACTTTACGTATGCAGAAAAAGCAGACATGCATTACATGTACGGCCGTGCAAATGGTAACGGCAGAGCTGCGTTACGAATGTATCGCGCGGAGTATCCTGATCGACGAATGCCGGATCATAGAATTTTTCAACGGTTACATCGTCAACTTTGTGAAACAGGTGCGTTCGACGTCAACAGACATGGCGCTGGTCGAGTAAGAGCTGTACGCACTCCAAGGCTGGAAGAAAGCATCTTGAACATTGTGGCTGATAGACCCGAGTCAAGCACAAGAACTGTTGCGCGTGACGTAGGTGTGAGTCATCAGACTGTATGCAGAGTGTTAAACGAAAATCGCTTACACCCCTTCCATTTTCAGAAAGTACAAGCATTGAATCCGGCAGATTATCCTCGCCGCGTGAACTTCTGCCTGTGGGTGATGCAGCAATGTGCGTTGCAGCCGGATTTCGTAGATTATGTGCTATTTACAGATGAAGCGACATTTTCACGCGAGGGTGTCTTTAATGCGCACAATTCCCATGTGTGGGCAACCGATAATCCACATGCAACGCGTCGACATGCGTTTCAACAACGTTTCAGTATTAATGTGTGGGCTGGTATTGTGAACGACTTTTTGATTGGCCCATACTTACTACCCACGCGGCTCACTGGCGGAAGCTATCTTATTTTTCTGAAAGAAGTGTTACCACAACTGCTGCATGATGTTCCGATCGCCATTCGTAACCGCATGTGGTTTCAGCACGATGGGGCGCCAGCACACTTCAGCATTGATGTACGGAATTACCTGAATGCCACGTTTGGTACTCGATGGATTGGGCGTGGTGGACCAGTCCCTTGGCCACCCCGATCTCCCGATTTATCGAGCCTCGATTACTTTTTATGGGGACATCTAAAGCATCTTGTTTATGAGACTCCAGTTGACTCAGATGAGGATCTCGTCGCTCGCTTATCTGTAGCTGCTGCAGGTGTGCGTGAAATACCAGGCATCTTTGAACGTGTACGCCAATCGCTCCACCGACGCTGTAAAGCATGTATCGATACTGGTGGACGCAATTTTGAACAATTACTGTAAACATGACACTTGTCAACAACGCTTTCAATAAAATCTTTGTTTTTCCTTTCGGCCGTTATTTCCCCTGTTTTCGCCTCACCGCGTCACTTGCGACTATACATTCCTATACAATAAATCATTGTTACAATGTCCTGTACCTACCATTAAAGTTTGTACCATGAATTCGGGACCACCCTGTAGAGTAGTTTGGAAAGATGCTATTGTCCAAGAGGATAGAATTGTTTAGAAATCATATCGAGAAAACTGGTTGATTCCATTAGTTCTTTTTTTTAGAATAGAATCTTTTGGAACAATTCTACTATTCATCTCTTTAGTATAGATCCCCGTAAAAAAATCAATTGCTCTTTTACTTAGAAGATAATTATTTGCCGAATGATCCTATTTCTCACTTTCTTAGAATAAAATCATCTGGAAAGATTCGATCGGGGAAGATAGTCAAAACTGGTTAGAGGTCAAGTGGGCTGACTACACATTGCAAGGTGGGATTATGCGTGTGTATCCCTCAGAGAATTAAGTTAACACTGAATAAGTGAAAGAGCGTCACTAAGGATATTATGTTTAAATTATTTTTGAGTAATTTGTAATAGTCCCTGAGGAAATCCGAATGATTTATGAAGTGCAAAACAACTATAAGGCAAGTCTTTTAGATTTGATTGGATAACATAACCACAAATTTTGTAACTTCTTTAGCAAGTAAAGTGTATACCTTACTTGCTAAAGAAGTTACGGAAAAAGGCAAAGAGATAAATTTTAAAAGGTTAAGGTTCGAGGTTTCCTATTAGTTGCGAAAACAAGTTCACGTGAGTATCTAATTCTGTTGTTTTTAATATCAGTTCAGGGTCCACTTGACGCTCTTTCCAGGTAAGTTAGATTGAAAACTGAAAAGCAATTTTTAAACTTTACTTTACAAACATAGAGTTTAAAAATACAGTTAGATTATCTAATATCGATATCAGTAAATGCAGTCACTGAAACTTTACGTTACTTAGAATGAAATATCTGGGTAAAACTTGTGTAGGTAAACAGTTAACACTACATTGTGCATTAAGGACGTAAGATATCTATACATGTATTTTTAAAATTCGGCTAATTAAGGTCATTTATACAACAAATACGGCTGTGGACTGAAACCGAAAGCTAATTAGTTTGGGATTTCTACTCCTCATGGTATGGTATATTAAGTAAACTATTACTGAGACCGCACACACACACACACACTAAGCCTACCTAATGAATGCGTTTCGTTAAATATAGTGGTTGAGCTTATAATTCTGAATTTCTTAACGTTCACTAGATTTCCGTGTAGTGTAGTATAGATTTTACCGCACAAAATCACTAAATAACCCCAACTGTTGATTGAAAGAATACTTGGAAAATAATTTTGGTCAATGAGGTAAAAAAAAGTTGTTAGAATTTTTGCATAAAGATTGCAGGTTATAAAACGGATATTTATACACGTATGGACAAATCAGTGGGTTAATGTAGATTCGAACAATACTTTCACTATTTGCAGCAAATTTTACCGAAGCAAACAAAACGCAAATCTTAGAAATGAATAAGTTAATACAACACTGATTCGTTTATATTTTTTAATTTTGACTTTTGATAAAAGAAATACTTAGTCAGTACGGAAAAATAGGTAAATAAATATTTTTAAGTTACTAAACTCATACTTTCAATATATTATAATGTGATTATCAAAAAATTATGCTTATAATTTCGATATGCTATACTATGTGTGATTATCAATATATATATATATATATATATATATATATATATATATACTCGTCCTCTTAGTATATCATACTTTTAGTTTTAATATACTATACTTATACCAGGGCTCGAAATACCCGGGTGCACAGGTGCACTGTGCACATGAAAATATAACTGTGCACCTAATTTAAAAACGTAGGTGCACAAGGTGCACCTGTATTAAAAAATCTATTTCGAGGCCTGACTTATACGTATAATACATACTATGCTTATGCTTGCAATATACTATACTAGGATTATCAATATACTATATATGCTTGTCATTCTTTAATGTATTTAATGTTAATTAAATTCATTCTGTTAAATAAGATACATCGTACATGCTGTTTTGTGTGCGTGTAAGTAGATATTTTTTTAAATATAGGTTACAATTATATTCGTCATATAATCGTGGGACCAACATGGCTCAAGGGTTTGTCCATTGAGCTAGCAGCCCGCGAGTTATCGGTTCGATTCTAGTAAGACGGCCACACATTGAAACAGCATGCAACAAAACCTACGGCATGCCCACTTCGTCTTTGTTCATAAAACACGTCGATATGCATGCGCATTCCATTCAATTTAGTGTCGTAGGAATGATATAATTTGACGTGAATCTGTGGCTTGCCTAACTAACCCAGTTTGTATTTCTCTTCCATGTCAGTAAAACGTTCCTTGCGTGTATACATTCATTACTTGACGTTATTTATCTTATGTTTGGCGCAGCTTGGTCAAATCTGGTCAGTTTAGTGACGCGATGTCTCGTCCATCAAGATCTGATCAATTTTGTTAATGACTATATACCTCGTTGATACAAACATCAGGAGGGTTAAATTTAAATTATATAATCGTAGCTCGAGGTTGTCAGGCACGTCAATATAGCTTACTTTTCGTTAGTATTTGTAAAAATGTGTTTCTTATGTTTGGCACTGAATGGCCCAACGTGGCATTTTGTCATTAAACCCGACCACTGATATAGTGATATTCTTTCTAACGATACGATGATTATATCTGTCTCACTTAAATTTAAATTCTGATTATATAATCATGTGTCTAGATGCATGTATTTTAAAGGCATCTAACTTTTAGTTAGCATGTATTCCTACAGGAATCTTAAAATATGAGTTTGATATCATAATCAATTAAATCGGTTTTATTCGCATCTACACAAGTTAACCCGGCAAAGCCTGAATTAATTATTTTTTTCCTATATCAATTTCTTTCTAGTATATTGTTGATAGGATGCTATTTATGTAGGAAAAGCCTTTTGTTGTTGTAAAATTTCAATAATATTCTCAAAAATGCATGGTACCATATGGTACCGCTAGGCTTTTAAGGGAGCAAATTGTAAGTAATGCAATTTCTTATTGATATTGACGCAAGCGGTTTAAATATAATTTTACCAGTTTATGATTTGAAATTAATACAAAAATACAAAAGTATAGCATAGAAGAACACATTTTGAGTAAACAAAATATTCTAAGAGAAGGAGAGAAGTAAGAAGAGTGTAAGAATTTTTACTGTCCAGAAAGCACAAGACAAATGGTAATATCAATAATATTACCAATAATACTGACATTTTTATATGAAATATAATCAATAACTTTATTACATGGTCTATTTGCAATGTTATTTTGAGTGAAAGTTTAAAAAAATACAAAGCCCTACGTCACATTTTACGCACATAGTGTGAACTCGACTAGTGTAGTTTTTAGCAGCACATCTTGAACCCAACTTCTTTTGAATTTATTTGTACCAGTCTTTTTGATTCTTTTAGTTACTTTTTTTCGTTAGCAGAGTTTGCCAGACCCTCTCTCCTCTGAATCTAAATCTAAATAATCTTTTCTGTGGTTTTTTTCCGTGACGTTTCTACATTTACAAGTAACTGACGACCAGATAAATAATCTATAAGTTCTCCTTCATCTTCTTCTGCCAAGTCTTCATCTGTGATATTACTGCAACATCAGGAGGTTCAATATAGACATCTTCTAAGTCCGACTCTGTGTTTAATTCATCAAATAGCAGAAGACCCTCTTCCAGTGTTGAATATTTCTGAAAAAGGAAACTGTATTTCAAAATAATAAAATATACACATGATTTAAATATGCACATAAAAACTGCAATAAGAAATAATATGTTCAAAAATATAGTCAGACACATTTTAATTCCATAACTGCATTTTAACCTACAACTCCCTCACCATTTTATACTTTTGGATATGTTATTTTTATGAAGTAAGCAATAGAAGTACTGTTTTTTTTTTGTTTTTTTAGTTTTTTTATGCAAAATTTTCGTATAATTATTAAAAATAAATGTTTTTTTTAAAACTATTCTATTATATACAATAAAAAAATTAATTATACACTTTTAAAACATTTTTGTATTTTCTAGAGCAAAAATCAATACAAATCTAAACAGTGACGAAAAGATCGTGTAAAAGCCTAGCGGTACCATACGGTACCAGTAACATTCCAATACAAAAAAGATGCATATAATATTATGATATTTTTTTTGAAACACTGTGCACGTAATATTTAGACATAAACGATAAATATTGTATCAAACTTTCATTTCTATATGTATCAGTAAAGAGAGAACGGCTGTACTTACTTTTTAGATGCGTCATTTTGTCATAGTCCAAAAATGTTCTTGCTTCTTCCGCTCCAAATAAAAATCTGACGTGTTGTTCACTAAAATTATTACCTAGATAGGATTTTTTACTATCTTGTGTGGTGCCACCTACTAACAAACACACAAAATATTTGCATTATAACGAAGAAAATTGTAATATTTTAAAACTTTTTTTCTGGTACCATATGGTACCGCTAGGCTTTCCCGGGTTAACACAAGTATTTTCTTATATGAGAAGAGTTGGCTGACCAAAAAATGTAACATAAACTTGTAGAAATAAAATCTAACCCAGCCCACCCCCAAGACGTGTTAAAGAACAGAGGATGGAAAAAAATGGTTGGCGAGGCCTGTATTTTACCGTAATGAAATCAATACTCGCAGGCAAGTCACGTTATCTAGTTTTTGAATGTTCGCGATTCACACGCATCAAGTTTTATTGTTTTTACGCTTTGTCTTTAAGATAGTTTTTGTGGTGTTAGATGGTGTGCTGGGATAGGGGAAAATATAAAATTAAATCTCTTGCGTGACGTGAGTTGACGTACTTTTGTAGAAAATATATAAATGTATAAACCCTTTTGAAACTATGGATGATGAAAAGTGTAGATGTAAACATAAATTGCAAAATATTTTCAAACGTTTGGTGATAAAAGGGGTAGCAGGAATTATAAAATTATAACACTTTTTAAACTTTCGGTGATGTTATGCATAGATGGAAGAATAAATTTATAATCCTTTTTACAAACATTTTGTTTAGGCAAATGGCAGAGAGAATATAAAATTATAACCCTTTCCAAATGCTTGATGATGAAAGGAGTGGAAGAAAATATAAAAATAAAACCCTATTCAAACGTTTGATTTGTTTAGGTTTATGGTTCAGTTTTTTTTTTTTAAACAGTTTATGGGGGGGGGCGTAGATTGAAATATAAACTTATAACCCTTTTCAAACGTTTGGTGATGCAAGGAGTAGAGGTAAATATAAAATTTAAACCGTTATCGAACAATTGGTTTTGTAAGGCGTAAAGGGAAGTATAAAATTACAACCCGTTTCAAATGTTCGGTGAAGAAAAAGGTAGAGGTAAATACAAATTTATAACACTTCTCAAACGCTTGGTGAATGTAAGGAGTAGAATGAAATATAAAATTGAAACACTTTCCGAACGTTTGATGATGTAAGGTGTAGAGGGAATATAAAATTTAAACCCTTCACAAACATTTGGTTTTATAAGGACCCCCCCCCCGTAAAGGGAAATATAAAATTATAATCCTTTTCATATGATTGGTGAAGAAAAAGGTAGAGGTAAATTTAAAATATAATCTTTTTCACACACTTAGATATAAGGGACGATTGATGAACGAAGGCATAGCATCGTTGTTTCAGACGAATCTCGATTTCCGTTACAGCAACACGATGGTCGCATTTGAGTCTGGAGGAATCGTGGCCTGATTATGATTCTTGCATTATGCATCCCCATACCGTCCGTTACATGTAGTTATGGTATAGGGTGTCATTGAATTCTACTTATGTAACCAAACAGTACGCTTTCTGGTGCACTCAACTTCATCTCTGAAGGTTTGGATCATGCTGTCTCCCTAATATTCAAGGCTTTCTTGTGACCAGTTTTCACCAAGACAATGCACGACCAAGCGCGGTCTGCAACGTACGACAATTGATCAATGTCCACCAGGTTGCACTACTTCCGTTACTGTTCACCAGATAAGTCAACTATTGAAGACATCTGGCCGATATTTCGCGCAATGACTGTCACACCACAGACTACAACGGATACGCCAAACTTCATCAACGTGTGGAAGCAGCAGGGTTTGACATGACCTAAACACACATCCAAAGCATGATTTTTCCAATGTCAAGGGACCGCGGTAGCACGATTGGATACAAGTTCGAATCAACGTTCACGTTCATCCCTTTAACCAAAAGATGGTTTCACACGCTTATATACATTTTGCAATCTTCCCTGGCAAGCTTCTAATCAATTTTGACCTTTTAGCGGAATATAATATTTCCTAGGACTAACCAATCGTTGTGGTTATTTAGTTACTATGTGTGTGGTATGAGGAGAAACCATAAATCTCAACGCAGAGGGTTAATATGTATAACTTTTAGAGCCTACTGATAGTAAAAAAAAATTAAACCAGTCAATTTATCTTTAATAGTGGTTGTCTCGACGAGGTATCTCGTCTCCAGCAAAACTGACCAGATCTTGATGTACTAGATATCTCGTCATTTGAAAAAGCTGACCTGGTCTTGATAAAAAAAGGCAATGTATCCATTAATTGGAATTTAGTTGCCATTTTTGATGATGAGATATTTCGCCATTAGCAAAATTGGTCAGATCTTTATGTAAGAGATATCTCATCGAAACCACTTGAAGGGTTATAAATAATTTTGGAACACTACTGGGTAATCTCGCGACGCTAGGAGTATTAAACTCATATATCAAAGTTACTAGAGACTTTCCACATATTTTATGTTGACAATGTAACTCCATCAAAAGTTATTGAAATGTAAAAATTATTTTTGTAACCTCTCTCTGTCACTCTATAGAGTTTGATACCAATTCATTTCTTAACCTAAAATATAATATAACAGATTTTTAAGTCCATGTTGGTGATTTTAAATTTTACTGTACAAAACCAAATCTAATGATGAAATCTCAGAGTGTTAATTTTATTTAGCTTGTAAAATGTAAGGTGAACTTTCATATTGAATTGTTTGATGTAGAAAAGGAACGTCAGTCGTTAAATTAGCAAAATAGTAATCTTTGAATTAATCTTGGGATGGAATTTAGTTCTATTATATCTATCATCCACTGGATTACATTAGTAATTCGTTCCCATTTCTCACAATCCTAACGACCTTCACCTAAAGACGAATTGAGTCCATTACAATACTGATATGCCTTGTCCTCATCTTTCTGGCAACTTTCCGCAAATCCTCTTTTTTTATCCTGGTTTCTCGGTTGGGAGCACTTCTTTTTATTCTTCTTATCTTGATCTAACACACAATCTCCTTGTCCAACTATTTCACCTCTTCAGGTTCTTATTTTGTTTCTCCTCTGATTCGTATCCAACACGTCTGTCCAATAAATATCGCGTGATTCGTTGCGAGCAGCGTTCTTTTCTGGATTTCATCAAGCGCAAGACTTTTGGATTGGTTGAATTGTTAGCAAGATCAGCGTCATTCTGAAGAGTAAGGAACGTGGTTGATGTTGGTCTACATATTTGGTATTTGAGTAGCTACTCAATGTTTGAATAGTGTTTGGTTTGTGACTCTACGGTCACTTCTTGATGCACGCCATTATGAAGAGTAAGAAACATAGTTGATTTTGATCTACGTATTTGGTATTTGAATAGTTACTCAAAAACTTAGTTAAAGTTTGAATTGGGTATGGTTTTGGTTTCTCAGTCTATGATCACTTTTTGCTTCACGTGGAAGTTTAAATTGGGAAGAACATTAATTTATTAATGTACAAAAAAATGATTTAAAAATTACCGATATTTTCATTACTGGTTAGTCACCGACACAAATTCTCATGATCAATTTTTATAAATTCCTAGTTTTGCCATTTTTTTAGTCAAAACTATTATACAGCTAATATTATATGTATTAATTGTTGTTTAAAGTTGTGAAATCTCAAATTGTATTAAAAACACAACGCCTGTGATTCAAGTATATGTCTTGTATCAAAATTATTCAAGCATAGCGTACTTCTGGATTATAATCATCGAATTTATTTATTTAATATAACTAAAACATATTTAAAACAGAAACGCTTGACATAACAAAGATCAATTTAAAGCACTTCGGAAAGTAATTCCATTAAGTTCCATTAGAAAAATAACGGAAAAGTAGAAACATATTATTTCTCATAACCTATTATTGCCGAGTAGTGTTTCACGCTTGGAAAGATATCTTTTAAAAGTCCTTTTTAAGAACTCCCACCTAAAGATCGCCAAAAACCACGAATAAATTTATGAACAGAACTTGTATGCAATGACAGTAAAACCTATCTTCGGTAAAAAAAAATTGAAAACTTTTCCTTTGCAGTTCTCAATAAAAGAGATGGTGTAAAAGTAAAAATAACGAAAAATAAAAGATATGTATCGGTGAACTAAAGAATGAAGCACAAGATCAAAAAATCCCTTTGTATTCGAAAAAACTATGAAAAAGCAAAACAACTAAAAGCACCACGGTTGCAGTGTAGAAGCTTTTATGAAGTTACCCCCATAGCTAACTTTTTTAAATCTTCAACTTTCCTTTTTTTATTATCCTGGATGTCAGCCCAATGTATTTTTCTGGGGATAGTAGCGATTTATTGGTGTTTATCTGAATACATCTAAAATACACACGCAAGCGCATAACACAATAATTCTTATAATATGTATCTATAACTCACACAAGTTTAAATTATATATCAAGAATAAACAACTGGATACCATCTAAACTATGTCGTTAATAAATCTAAAGATACCTGATACTGATTTATGGATTCTCTGACCAAGGTTAAAAACTATTTGTAGCCTATTGTTAATGCACTATAAGACCAAATTATTGTTAAATAACGGATAACTCAAGCAAAATATATAACAAATAAATTTTAAAGATAGATGATATTGATTGAGATTGAAATTTAGACCACATTAAAAATTAAATGACGGTCTGTATATCATCACATCTCCACATTAATGTAAGACCAAATTCTCTATATCGTAAATAAACTTTAAAATATTTAAATATACTGATTTATGGATTCTTAGGCCAAACTTATAAATTAAATGGATGTTTATTGTTTATGTACTATTGTTTATGTCACACCACATCAATTTTAAACAATCGGATACCAATCAAACAATATCGCAAATAACTTTAAGGACAGCTAATACTGATTTGTGGATTTTTTGGTCAAATTTCAAAATTAAATGGTACTCTACTGTTTATGAGCTATAACACCACATTAATGTTAAAAAATATAATACATAAGTAATCGAATGCCAACCATATTATGTAAATAAATATAAAGATAGCTGATACTTATCATAATACTGTTTGGAAAACTTAAAATTTGAATGTTGCTCATTTTTATATACTATATCGCATTACTGTAATACAGCGTGTTCTCAAATTAATTTCTTATTCTTCGTTAAGTCTGTACAGGTATCTTAAGAAGCTCTGTATAATGTAACTTAAATGTCAATTGTAGTGAATTCTCGAAATTATGTGCAATATTTATTAATAAAAGGTGAAACCTCACAATCATGGTTCTTGATATAATGCTAACCACACTTATGATATTAAATGCTAGCTTTGAACCAGCTTTGCGTAATAATATGCTCCAATGCTTAGATTTCATTTAAGATAGCATATAATTTCATTTAATGAAAGAGCTAAATTTTCACAATCAAAACTGCAATGTCTAATAATACAGATTCACTCTACCTTAGTTAGCAAAGATTCCCATAATAGATACTTAGGAGGAGCGAATATATTATCTAGATTTCATCAGAAATTTAATGAAAATTCTTCTCGCCGAAGAATTACCTTTCATTCTCCTGTGAAATTAGGTTGAATTATACACAATGGTATTATAGATTGAAGGGAAGTAGACTTTGCTGTAATGACTGATTTTAAGCACCAATTATAATATTTGAAACCCCGAAGCATATTAGAAAGTTGTGGTGCATAATTTGCTTTTAAAAGTCATACAATCTGCTCAATTTAACAAGCTAATAATGTCTGCACTGGTATTCACGTACGCGCTCTATTCACAACTGAGAAGAGTAACACTACTACAATAGTTTTAAATGCGATTTCTTCAATGTAACTACGTTTAAATTCTCTTGCATAATGTGTTACATATTTCATAAATAATTAAATACTGATGAAAAGTAATCAAATACGCTCATAATAATAGATTTAATACTTATTGTATACCAAATTTTGAATTTGTTAGAAGTACTTTCATCTCTACAAGGGACGAATTGGGAATCACTAGGCATTACACTGTTACACCACAGGGAGTTGGATTACATTACATCTTACATACATACCATACGCTCAAGGCACAATTTGTTGATAGAGATATGACGCACTTAGTCAAAACTGACAAACATTAATACCTTTCCCCGGATTCGAACCAGGAACATTTCGATCTAAACTCCAGCAACCTGACCATCAGCCATAGAATATTTTCAAAGCATACTATTCCACATAATGGATCAACAAAAGGAATCGTTCCAATGATTTCTATTCCAAGCTAAGAAACAAGAGAATTACATTGAAAGATTGTATTCAAAGGAGAGGATGGTCGAATAGAATCTTTTTAAAAGTTTATGCAATCCATCGATTCTTTAAAAAAATGTGGCTATTTAGTCTTTTGACTTATTGTCCGGTAAAGGTAACACTACACTACTCGGAAATCTCCCGACATTCAGAGGGTTAAGTAAAGGTACGGGACACAAAAGGTAACCATTTTTACATACAGGAGAATGTCGGCAAGCGGCACTTGAATGAGCTAGAAGGTTCACTTAAGTGTTGAAATTAGGAACATCAAGTATATAAACAACACATTTGACCCCGAATTTCGCAGTTTGAGGTGAATTGTACATTTAATTTCACAGCCGGTACACAATGTTGTGCCCACCAGCAATAAAACACATCTACCAGCGTCGACGCATGGGGTGTCTTACAAACTGACCCAGCAAATCCAGATGGCACTTGGTTCATATATCCCTATCTGAACTTGGTATAACCCCTCCAAGTGGTTTCAACAAAATATCTCGTCCATCAAGATTTGACCAATTTTTCTCAAGACGATATATCTCCTAACCGAGATAATACCAATTTTTTTATGATTATGAGATTAAGATCTGGTCACTTTTTCTAATCACGAGATAACCTGTAAAGCATAATCTGATTTGTTTTGTTAATGACGAGATACCTCGTCGAGATAACCACCAGGAGGATTAGTTTTGTGCTCCCTACCTGTCATTGACCAGATCATGATCTTGTTATAAAAACATTGGCAATATCTTGATGAAGAGATATCTCGTCAAGTATTAGAAAATTAATCAGATATGTATAGACGAGGCATCTCATCGAAAAAAGTTCTGGGGTTAAAGATGTTGTGGACCAATGCCGTTTATTTGGTGGATATTTTATGTGGGCCAATGCCGTTTGTACAGAAAGTTTAGAAACAATTTGATCATCTTATTTTTGGGTATTCAATCGTTTTAATTTCACCTAAACGGCAAAAATAATACCTGATATTAGTGTGACAGTCATTTTTATAATAAATGTTCTTATTATTTTGAACTATATTTCCTACAAATAAAGAGCCGCAAAAGTCCAATTGTAACAGTCACGGATTATAAACAGGAGGATTGCGAGTTCAAGACTAAATCCAATCGAAGATCGTCGTGTATGTGCTACGTATGTTAATTATGTAATGGCCTCAAATATAATCACGTTGGCATGGTATGGAATCTTGGGATGTGGATTACCAGCTCAGGTGTTGACGTTGTCAACTGTCGTGGTTTAAATTGACGTGTTGTTGTCTTCGGATCTCTCAGTTCGGGATCGATCGCGGCGCCAATAGACCGATCTGTTGCTCCAGAGCGACATTGATTCAACTACCTATCATCTATCCTTCAAGAGGTAATTTTTATGGAAGAAGGTAATTAACCCTCCCGATGTTTTTTTTTTTTGACGAGGTGAACTGTCATTTGAAAAACTTACCAAATCTTGACGGACGATATATATTGGCAGTAGGAAAAACTGATCGGATCTTGATCTCGTCATCAGCAAAACTGGTCAGATCTTAATGGTCGTGAAGTTTCTTTGAAACCACTTGGAGAGTTAAAACATTTTGAAAAACCAAAGTCAGACAAACTCGCGACCATTAATTTTGCTGTAATCGACCAGAAACGGGTTAGTGTATCTAGTGAATGTACAGGGGAGGGAAAGTTAAAAATTATCCCCACTTTATTTTTTCAATTTATTTACACAAATGGAAGGGTTCAACAAGTTCATCATTTTTCTACATAGTCCCCTTCCTTTCCTATGCACTTGGTCCAGCGGTTATCAAGTTTGCGTATTCCCTCCAAGAAGGTTTTTGTTTGGTCGCCCAACCATTTAAGCAGCACCACTCCCTTAACTTCTTCGTCCATCTAATCAGCAGAGAACACTCGAAACTGTGGATGGTGAATCGTCCGGTTTGCCAGTACCATTTCTCGAGCTTGCTGAATCTACTCATCAGTGGTAGAGGTTGATGGATGTCTTGCTCTTTCTTCGTGTATCAGACTTGTCTGGCCTCTTTTAAGCTTCTCGATCCATTCATACACACTTCTAAATGGTAGAACACTGTGTCCCCATAACATGTTGTAAGCCTCCGATGAATTTAAGCCCCTGGTACACCATCGATCCTAGAGATCGGACTATCTCTTTATTCACTGGTCTTTATTCCTCCTTAGTGCACACTGCTAGCGGTACGGCCATACTTACACTGAAGCAGAAGCAAAAAAAAAAATGACGCTATCGAGGTTAAACTTCGGTAATATCAACTTTAAGCATGCATGCGCAGAAGGCTCTGAGACAAATTTAAAGATATGTTATAACTAAAGTGCGGATAAATCTTTGACCTACCCTCGTATATAATTCTTGTATTTTTACCGTGCATTTCTTTTTGCAGGTCTTCGGAGAGTGGAAACTCGGCCCAATAGCGTGCAAAGTGATTGTATATGCTCAAATCGTGACTCTGGCTAGTACTACTTTCATTTTGACTTCGATGAGCTATGACCGCTACTTAGCCATTTGCCGCCCATTGCGGACCACTGGGGGAGTCACTCAAGCCAAGCGTCTTATCATCGGATCATGGGTACTGGCATTCCTCTTAGCCATACCTCAAATTTTCATTTTCGTTGAGGTAAGTCTAAAGGCTCTACTCATTGATTAAGAAATTATCAAATTAAGATATAAACCATCTAATTACGAACAGCATATTTTATATTACTAACTTTTCAACATGCGGGGTTTAATTGTGACACGCGTGATATCTGTTTACCCCGAGAACTGATTTTCCCATTACGTCCGAGTGGTACCGATAACTATAGTAGCAGGACTAGTTCATATTGATAAGGGCTGTAGTTGGTGGAAGTCTTAGGTTTTGCCCTTTGAGTGGTTTTCACCTTATAACCTGTAGTTTTCCCAGCATCACTTATACCCTGTTTTAACTTTCTTGAGGATAGAATTATCCGAGATTTTATTCTAAGGAAATGAGTAGTATAATCTTTTCCAATGATTCTATTCAAAAAGTGGAGAACATAATATTTCCAAAGGATTCTATTCTGAGGAAATGAGCAATACTATCTGTCCAAACGATGCATTCTACAGAATGGTCCAATATAATATTTCAACTGACTCTAATATAAGTAAAGGATTAATAGAATCCCTCTATCTCGTTAAAGTATTGTATTCTAATTAAAGCATAAAAATGATACTTTCGAAAGGTTAGATTCCAAAATAAAAATGAGTAATATAATCTTTATGCGAATGATTCTATTCTTAAGAAATGAGGAATGAGTCTTTCCAAAGGATATTTTTTCAACTCTACAAAATAGGGCAATATATTATTTCAAAGGGATTCTGGGGATGTAAGAAAATAACCAATATAATAATTCCAAAAGATTTATTTTTTTGAGTAACAATAAATATTTCTATAGATTCAAAGAACACATGGTTTGTTTATTAAAAAGAAGTAGTTACACAGTCCTTAAGCGTAAAAAGCAATAAGGAAAAATTATTGTGAGGTGAAAGCAGTACTAAAGTACTCGCAAATCTCACGAAGTTCATATGGTTAATTTTTTTACAGCTGTTGGTACTAGAAAGAGACAGTTTATTACTGAATATTTCATCAGCATGTAAAGATTATAAAATTATATTTCAAATTTTTCATCAAGGTCGCAAATGGAATAAGCTTCAGAACATTTTTTCATGCATCTCTACTATTATAAAATGAAGTGTTTTTTCTGGTTTTTTTTTGTCTGTTTGTTCGTTTGTTTGTTTTCTGCGCGCAAAGTCCTGACGAATCTATGGTACTTACAGTAATGGGATTTCACACACATGTAGTCCGAAGTTTTTACAATTTTCAATTTTACGAATTTTAAAATTCAATCTAGAAAATTTTAAAATTCAATCTTGAAAATTTCAAAATGAATTTAATGAAATTTAATTATTATTGATTGTAATAGCTTAGAAGATCACATATTCTAAATTTATTTTTTTCATTTCCGTTTTTCCATTTTGCGCGGAGGAATGATTTTTCAGAAGACGATAAAAAACGAATAAACTTTT
This sequence comes from Metellina segmentata, assembly GCA_947359465.1. Classification (NCBI taxonomy): domain Eukaryota; kingdom Metazoa; phylum Arthropoda; class Arachnida; order Araneae; family Tetragnathidae; genus Metellina; species Metellina segmentata. The sequence continues at coordinate 31,444,554 of OX375872.1, forward strand.
AACTGAAGTTATTTAGTTATTTTTTCTATCTGCTAGACCGTTCAAGAGAGAGTAAAAATTTCAACAGATTTGAAACCTGCGGAAAATTTTCTATTAGATCAATACCTAAAACTATGATTGTCTTGAAAGAAATAAAATTCTTAAATTGAATATCTTTTATATTTTTGTAAGATATGGTGACATCACGTCAACCTTCGTGTTCAAAAAGTAAACATATTACATTTCCAGCTCTCTTACGATTTCAGCGAAAAAAAAAAAAAAAAAAAAAAAACATTTTGACTGTTTAGTTCTTTTTTGTTAAATTGGGATCGTTAAAAATACATTGAAAATTTTAACGGATTTGAAATCTGCGGGAAATTTGACAACAGATAGATACCTTACACGCTTGATTTTCTTTTAAAAAATAATTTTAAAAAAATATTTATATTTTTGCAAGAGTTTGTGACGTCATGCCGAATTCCCATTTGGGTTGCGAAGCAACTCTGGGTTGTTGGCAACGTTGTGGCTGTTTTCCTATTTGTAAAGTAAACCATAGTTCTTAATATTCTGTTTGCTTCCCAAACCAAATTGGAAATTATCAGGGAATTCATTCCACTAGGTTACGAATTTCAATTTGGTTTGCGAAGCAAACCATTACCACACGGGCAATACAAGGATGGCTGTTATCGAATTTGGTTGTATTTGACAATGACGAGGCCATCACGGCGTTGCCGGTGGTGTTGGTTTGGGATTACCAAACCATAGTTCATAATATTCATAATTTGGTTTGCTTCGCAAACCAATACCAAGGGTTACGCCATGATTGCTGTTATGCAATAGGCTACGAATTCCCATTTGGTTTGCGAATTCGTAGCAATCACAAGAGTTAGCGAGCAGTGGTCGCACCTGACCCCACGAAAATAACTGTCACGGGAACGCCATGCTGGGCACGCAGTGGCTAGTACCGTATAAAATTGGGATTGATCCGTTACTACAGCTCAGACATTGTCGTGTAAGATGTGAACGTGGCTTGGAATTCCGAGGTCCTAGTCGGAAAAAGTGGATGAATTCACGATATTTAGAACAAAGAACTTAAGTTCTATGAGATGTAGAAAAAAAGGTTTTAGTTAAGAGAATACAAATTCTTTTACATGGTCTGTCCAGAAAGTAATAAGATGACTGAATTTTTCTCACCAATCAGAATGCCAAAGGTGCGGGATTTGGAATTTGGTGGAGGTACGGATGGTGGGGGTTGTCAGCTACAAAGTTGACCTTGAGCCTTTGCAGCGTATGTATCTCTCGTGGACAAATACGTGTTTGAAACTGGCGTTAAGTTTTCAGAATACAGCGGATTGTTGAGCAGCGATACGCCATAAAGTTTTGTGTAAAACTAAACAAATCGGCTATTGAGACGCTAACCATGTTACAAGAAGCCTACGGGAAGGATTCTTTGTCCAAGACTCAAGTGTTTAGGTGGCACAAAGCCTTCAAAGACGGAAAAGCAGATCAAAACTGAAGTCCATGCTAATTGCCTTTGTGGAAAATTCATATGTTGATCGGACAATAAGAGACGAGCTAGGTGGTGCTGCCACTATACGACGCCTTCCTGGACTGGCCGGACTGGCTCTCAGATGTAGACAATAGTTGTAGATGTTTTTGAATAAGATCTTTGTGTCGGTTGTAAAACCTCACATATCTGTACATTTGTATATAATATGCTCAATCTTCAATAAATTGTGAGTAGAATAATTATTACTCGACGTGTAAATTAATGGAAAGAAGGTGAAAGGAAATAGGCCATAAAGTGATGACATCGTAAGAACGAACCACCGAAGACAAAACGACACGGTGTTATGACAGCCTTCTTTGACACCAAGGGAATATTGCACAAAGAGTGCGTGCCAACTTCACAGACAGTTAATTCAGATTTTTACAAGGAAGTGCTTCAAAGGTTGAGGAATCGAAACGCGCGCGTCCTACCGGAGCTCACAAACAATTGGATTCTGCACCACGATAATGTGCCAGTTCACACATCCTTCAAAGTGACTCAGTTCCTGGCAAAACACAACGACGCAACGCTGACCTAACCACCGTACAACCCCGATCTGTCACCGCCGGACTTTCTTCTATTCCCTCGGTTAAAATCCAGCTTAAAAGGTCATCGTTTTGACAATCTGGAGAACTTGATGAAAAACGTAACGCGCGTTCTGAACATCATTCCAGTTGAAGACTTCCAGGCGGGCATCAATGGGTGGCAGAGTCGTGGACAACGGTGTATTAAAGCAGGAGGAGGCTGTTTTGAAAAATATTAAGTGTCTGTAAAATTATCTTCAAATAAACGAATTTTATGGAATCAGTCCCATTACTTTCTCGACAGACCTTGTAACTTCAGTAGATGGTAGGTACGTATTTAATCAACGTCGCGCATTGGAGCAACACAACGTGCTAATCCTAATTCAGTAGACTTTGGCATAGAACAAAAATAAGCCAAAATGTATTTAATAAAACTATATTTTACATTTTTATCGTTTACACTCAATTTTGTGGCACAGAAATTTCTAAATATGGCATTTAAAACCTGTCTTTAAATTCTTATCAAATTTAAGTTCAAGTCACTCTTTATTACAGAGTTTTGGGCTTTTAGAGAAATTTCTACATGGTGAAAACTCAATTTTGGTTGTCAATGTGTGTATTAAATGAGTGTGCAAAACCTTTCATCATTAAAAAGACATGTGCTTTAAAGACGGAAAGAAAAAATTACCAAATCTCTTGAATCACAAGTGAAAAATAAAGACAAATTATATTAATAATTGAAACAAAAGTTCCACACAAAACCTCTTTCATAGTTACTTATTTTTATAAACCCATTATAAGTAAAATATATTTCTTTCAGCATGAATAAAAATGAGTACTTTGAATTTTTATGGGAATAGCTTTTTCTCAAGAATGAGCAATAAAACTAAATTAATTTTATTCTCCAATCCAGACACATATTTGTAACTTTTCAGTTTCTACAATTCTTAAAGAACTCCTTAGAAATAATATAAATACCACGTGAGGCAATTTCTTTCAGTATATTCAGTGGAAATATTTTTCCATAAAAGTACATAATGCAGTGCATTATCGTTTATGGAATTGAATTCTCTACTCAAGTAAGGTCAGCATTGTTCATTTAAATAGTAATGGCTTCAAATGAAACGACTTATAGCAAATGCAGTGGCCATTATTATTGGCTACTTTATTTGTAATGTAGTAGCCAATTTGGAGGAATTTGTAATTTATATCAATGCTATAGTATAGTACATGGACCCCAAATTGATGGACATTTGTGGGAATAATATATATTTATTTTGGAAATGTTAATAATTTCGAAAGAAAATAACTGAAATTATTTCTCTCTGAAGACGATATCAATGAATAGAACCCCCACAATTTATTTTAAGCCTTTTAGACGTTTTAATTCCAATAATATTTAACCCCGCTTGTGATTGTCTCGATTAAGTATCTCGTCATTTGACAAAACATGACTTCTTGATGGGCGAGATATATGGTCAAGACACTGACCATATAATAAAAAATGAGCAATAAACTTAGAAGATTTCTTGTCATTAGTAAATTTGGTAATATCTTGATGAATGAGATATCTCGTTTAAAACCTTAGCAGGGTTAATTAAACTGCTGAAATTCATGTCTCTTCAGACAAAACCAGAAACGTACTCAAATCTTTCTCTGAATAAAATTTAAATTCAAATCAGAATAATTTGTGCTCAGAATCCCACCACAACTACGAAACAGATCATGCACATCAATCAGCGTTTCAATTCCACAAATTTTCAATTCGCACACAAAAATTCATGTCTCACCGACCCAAATCAGGAACACACGCCAAAGTGCCGACTCTTCAAATATTCCCCGCAGTGAAAAATAAGAAAGATATTAAAAGCAGGAAATTCATAATCTAACAATGTCTCTTTCCTAACACTTTACGCACGCTTGCTTTCGATGAAGACGGTGAATTATGGTTCCAAGTATTATATGAGCCACTGGGTGAGGTTATCTGTAAATTTTCGACTGCTGCCAACTTTTTCCCCCAACGCTTCAGATAAAATAAATTGCGGGTGTCAGAACTAGCGTTAAGGCGTGAGTGTATTCTGTTCGTCGGGAAAGATTTATAAATGAACGGGAGGAATTTATCATTCGTAATTCACATACAACAGATGTGCGTATCTATTGAGAGTGAACATATTTGTTTTGAAGTGAGAACGTTAAGTTAAGGGAATATACGAATGTACTACACTCTAAGAGTAAGGTACATTGCATTTGTACAAAGAAGGTAAATTATTGATACTATATATTGTAATATGAAATGACGGACAAGGAATGAGTATAATATGGAATTGTGGAAAAGGTATAAGGGTAACATGGAATGTGGTGGAGCTGGCAAGAGTGTTATATGAAATTGTGTAACTACGTTTCGTAAATGAAATTGGTATTTGAAATAATATATGGCATTTTGAATGAGTCTCAGTTTCATTAAGATTTAGTACACTTTCTAAAATGTTAAAAGTTAAAGAAACACGCAAACTGTAAAAAAAATCATGGAATAATCAAGTTTCAATTTCCTTCATTTACATATACTTCACTCCATAAACCATAAATTTTGTCATATTTTTTAAGATTTCCGTCTTCAAAACATTTACCTAATCGTTTTTTTGTTTCTCAAATGCGGATTTCTCTTTATTTCTACACTAAAATAAACTCATTTCCTATTTACAAACGTGTCTTTTTGTTTTATTCGCTTTTAAAGTAATATCTTTCAAAATGTCATTGATTTTTCAAAAATAAAAAAGCCCAGCTACTTTTAATGCAGCGAAAGAAAACGTGACGTCATCGTGAAATTAAATTTATTCGATGAGTATTTTCTTATGTAAGCAAAAACATGGGGCGCAATATGTTTGCCTAACGCTAAAGTCAAAAGTACATTTAATTTTGCGAACACTATTCACAAAGGATTCAATAAATGGGTTAAGCTTTCATGTTTGTTTATTTCTAGGACAGGTACTATAGGAATGAAATTTCAACGTAACATAAATATTTGTAGGTTGCGTGTTTTTGTTTTACGTTGAAAACCCCGAATTTTCAAACTCAGATTGAATTATTCTTCGTATGAAAGTTTTCAATCAAAGAGACTCATCGAATTGATTTGGTTGTTCGTTCTCTATTATTTAATAATGTTTTTATCGCTAATCTAATCTGCGAAATTCAGATATTATGTATATTAAACTACCTTTTAACCCTCGGAGGGTTTACTCGCATAATTCCACTACTCAACCTGCATTCTATGAAATTGCAACATGACCTCTAATCTGTTTTGACCTTGTTGACCAACCAAGTCTTCCAAAGAACTTTATAAGTGATTCTATTTTAAGAACTAACCAAAGGAAACTTACTAAAGGATTTAATTTCAAGAAAAGGACAAATAGGATATTTACAAAGGATTTTATTAAAAGGAAACGATAAAAATAATTTTATTAAATGATTCCATTTTAAGAAAACGATAAAATAAGTTTACTAAAGGATTCTATTCTAAGGAAACGATAAAATAATTTTTTATTGAAGGATTCCATTCAAAGGGAACTATAAAATATTTGCTGAATGATTCTATTCTAAGGAAAGAGAGAGAGAGAGAGAGAGAGGAGCAATATAGAATCAATATTTAGGTTGAAGGAATCGATGGAATCTTTCAGCCATTAGATGTGGTTATTTAGTCATTGTGTGTGTTGTATGGTAAAAGAAATTCTACACAAATTGGAATTCTCGTGCCACTCGGAGCTTTAAGCAAGAGAAATATAACACTGCATTTGGATAAACCTTATTTCTCCACAAATAAAAAATAATTTAGCTTATAGATATGTTTGAAACACACGAGGAATCCTTTCATCAGTTCAATCAATATTGTATAGATGTAATTTCATTGATGTATATTAATATTCGAATTACTCTTTTAAACTATCAAGTTGGAGCCCTACGCTCCAAACTGACTGTTCAATCAGTACTGAGCTGATTTTTTTCGCTTTCCTTTATAGTTTATAACACAATTCATGGAAAGAGTATATTTTTAATTAATAAATTCATGTAGTTCATGCACTTTATAGTTTCAACGTAAGAATTATTTAATTTTTTTTTTTTTAAACGTCTTTCAGGTTTTAAATTTCTATTAGTAAACGGCTATCAGGCTTTATATTTCTGTTACTAAACAGCTTCAGGTTTTAAATTTTGACTATTAAAAGATTTTCAGGATTTATAAATTTCTAGTAATAAACAGTTTTCAGGCGTTATTTTTCTATTATACGACTTTGAGGCTTTAAATTTCTATTTGTATAAATGACTTTAAACTTAAAATTTCGTTTAGTACACGAACTTCGGGTTTTAGATTTTGCTTATTAAACGGTTTTCTGGATTTAAATTTTAGTTAGTAAACGAATTTCTGGCTTTAAATTTTATATTAATCACCTTTAAAAAATTTCATGGTAAATAATTACTACATAACATGCATAAAAAATGAATAGTATGTCCTTTAGCTTTATTTCCCAAAATATAATAGTTATTGGTGCATGCAACAATATACTTTGATAACATGTTTGGCAATGATTCCACCCCATATCAAAACATCTTCCAACGTACAACACCATGGCTCAAAATTTGCATACCTAAAAATGCCAATATATTTTCCTTACTGCAAGACCTGAATGATAACCAATCGAAACATTTATCCTCCTGCTTTCAGAACCAAATATATTCAATGGATTCCCAACAGAAAATGTAGAAATGTGCCATTTCAATTTCCTGTTAATATAAGTTAGAAGATGTGAAATGCAATACAGCTTTTTGTGACACAGTCATTCAATAGCGTTTTGCAATAAAACTATACAGTCAACAATATCGTCACAAACATATTTACTGTTCTATTTTTAAATAGAAAAAAAATGTCTACAAAATAAGCTCTAACAAATATAAATATATTTATAAGAGTATTTCTACCGAAAGGGAATTCCTTTAAATTTAGTCTATGGGTGAAATTTTATACAAAACTTTGCGAATCTTGTGTACAATTGCGATTTTGAATTGTTTCTCTTATCAGAGTTAAATATAAATTTTATTTTCTATTCACTGACAATCACAAGAAATCCTGGAAGAAAATTACTGATTTATATCAGATTACGTCTTGTATCGCTGCGTTTGCTATGTATCAAAATGTACTGCTCTGCGAAAATGAGCGAATCAGCATTAATCTTAGTTTGTTATCAATACTGCATGTTAAGAGTTATCAAATAGTATGAAGTCTTAGCTGATGCATTTATTATTTACTTATGGAGTCTAGAACATAAAAATGTAACGTGTAACCTATATGTATGTTGTATAGTATGTAGTCAATTTGTTCTTGAACCATTCTAATGCAACCTTCAATGCGTGAGACATCCGAATAGTGTATAATCGATTGTATACCACATCTCACTTACTGACCAAATTACCTCATTTAATACTAATTTCTTTATAACAGAATCCTTTGGGAAATGTCCATTGCAGATTTCCCTAAAATAGAGGAATTCGGAATCCTTTGAAAATAATATATTTATCCTTTCATTACTACACAATCATTAGAAAAATTCTATATCTTCTTTTCTGAGAAATAAATCTCTTTTTCTTAGAATAGTATCATTCAGAAGACTCTACGAGTCCCTTCCTCTGAATAGAATCTTTTGAAATATATTATATTTCTATTTTCATTCGAAAAGAATCCTTTGGAAGTATTCTACTGTACCTTTACTAATAGGAAAGTCTTTTGGAAAGTTAACATTACTGCTTTACTTAGAATATAATTTTTTCGGAAATATGTGCGTTTTATTTCTCCTTTCCTTGAAGAAAATTTTTGATAACATTATATTTATCATTTCCTTGCAATAGAATTCATTGGAAGGATACTTTTATGCCGTCGCTTCTTTCCGAATCAAATTATTGGAATGATGCTATTGTCCATGAAAGACAAAATTGTTTAGAAGAAAGAAAAGGAAGACTACAGGTTGGAGAATGGAGCATATGAATTCATCAAGGGGTTAATAAAGGGATTACAAACCTTTGTGAAGAACAACCTTGATGACGAAAAATCAAAATTGGTCAGATATCTTGAATACGAGATACCTCGTCATTTTGAAAAATAGTCAGATCTTAATGAAGAGTTACCTCGTCATTATCAGATCTTGAAGACGAGTTATCTCGTTATCATCAAAATGAGTCAGATATTGAAGGCGAAATACCCTGTTATCATCGTAATTGGTCCGATTTTGAAGACGAGTTTCCTCGTCATTATCAAAATTTGTCAGATCTTGATGGACGAGATATAGAAATCACTTGAAGGGCTAATTTTGACTAAAAACATGTCAAACAATTGGCGCCTTCCAATCCTCCTAGTAAATCCCTCTACGAGTTATCTCGTCATTAGCACAACTGATCATATATTTTGATAGATGAGATATCTATCATTAGATACAACTGACCAAATCTTGATCTCGTCAGATAAATGTCGACAAACAATATCTTGATGACTATCTTATATCTCGTCATAAGCAAATTTACTATGATCTTCAGCCTCAGCGAAAGCACTTGGAGGTTTTACCTTTCGACTACGGATATAGATATAACCGGAGCGATTCCTTCTTTGCGCGATTCTTATAACTTTCGACGTACAACTGTGGATGTAGTCTAATTCTTTCTCTGCGCGATCAAGGTACAACTATGGTACAGACCGTAATCTAAAGGTTAAGTCAGAATCCCCCCACTTTGCTTTTGCATTATTGTTGGTTTAAAAATACACACATACTGCACTGACATCAGCGGACACCCCTTTAAAATTAAAAATTAGTTGATATGCTACGTTTAACAGATACGCAGTACATCTGTCTTGTTGGTACCAGCATGATAACACACCCTATCACAAAGCAATGGTTTGACGATAATGCAATATTGTTTTCGTATTGGGCAGCACATAGCCGTAATCTTAATACCATCTAGTATCTATGGGATAAATTAGAGCGCGGAATACTAAGTTTGGAAGCAAGGCCTACTACAAAGCAAAATATGTGATGAATGGAAGGGAATACTTCTTACTGGGTTAAAAAATCTCTTAGAAAGCATGTCTAAAAGGATCAATGTATGTATAAAGGTCAAAGACTGACCAACACTTTACTAATGTTTGTCAATAAATGCTAGTTCCTTTGTACTCCAGGTGTCCGTTGCCTTTTGTAGTACAAGGTATAATATAGATTATCTGTGGGATCTTGGTGACAATAGTTTCAATATGAATATTACTTCTTCTAGGTGCAAGAGACAGACCCAGGTAGTGGAATCATCCGCCTGAAGTGCGAGAGCAAAGGCTACACCGCTCTATGGCAGCGGAAAATATACTTCACCTGGCTGACCACCTACATTCTGATAATTCCTGCCATCTGCATCTGCTACTGCTACATCAACGTCTTGCGCACCGTGTGGAAGGCTGCCAAGGACCACAACCAGAAGGGCTCTTCCTCAGTGTTCCTCCGCAGGTCCCAGAACGCCGCCTCCATGATCCCCAGGGCCAAAATCAAGACCCTCAAGCTAACAATCTGCATCATAGCTAGCTTTATCATCTGCTGGACGCCCTACTTCATCGTCAACAATATCCGAATCTACAGCAACTACACCATCACGGTATCGAAGAACGTCATCCTCGGCGTGCAAACCTTAGCTCTGCTCAACTCTGCTCTCAACCCTATATTCTACGGATACTTCAATGTCCACCTCCGGAAGGATTTCAAGGAGATCGTCTACAGGAAGAAGGATTTGGGCACATGCCTTATGGGCCAATCCTGCGCTGCTGGGGCTGCTGGGGACTCTTGGGACACCACCTACTCAGCGTCCATGAATAACCACACACCACACCCTTTCCGAAGACACAGATCATGCACCGGACGGCCGAATGGGCGTAGTCCACCTCCGGTCAACGCTGAAGGGAGACGCAACAAGACTCCAAAGTGCGATTGTGCCGAAGTTTGAATTCCAAATGCTCAAGAACTTCGTTGAACAAGAAGAAAAATGTTAGCATTGGTAAATGGCAACTACGGAAGAAATACTCCATGCAATGTAACACGCACATCAATATGTTACTTGATAATTAATTCAATGTTTAGTATCTCTGCAACTGCTTGTGCATTTACAGCGCGGTATGGCTAATCAAAAGATTGTAGGCGAGTTGTTTCAAATGTGTTCAATATTGAAACTGTTATCAAAGATAAACAGTTTATACGCGGCTATGTAAAGTTCATATAATATAAAAGAACTGAAGATGAATCGGCGATTCATCAGACTTGAACTATTTGGTGTAGACTGTTATTATATTCTTGTTGTTAATCTTGTACATATAGCATTGCAATGCTAGTTTTGATTGTAATAGTAATATTATTTAAATATATGCTGAACGTTATAGTTAATGGTTTTGTTATATAAATCTTCCGAAGTGCTCACAGTGTACTTTGATCAAACTAATTTTTTCTGCTCTTCGAATACATTCCGAAGACTAATTCTTCACAGCTCAATGTCAGATCATAAAATAACTTTTCGGTCACTGCTAAAAAATAAATAAACTATCTCACTATGCAGTAATATTTAAGTCAAACTTAACCCGATAAGTGATCTCGACACGATAACACGTCTATCAAAATTTGATCAATTTGTTAATACTAAGTTATCTTGTTGGTACTGGCGGTTTCTCGTCAACATCTTGCCAATATCAAGTTCTGATAAATTATTTTCTAATGACAACATATCTCGTCTATCAGGATCAAATCAGTTTTTTTAATGACGAAATATCTTTTCCGTCAAAAACTGGTCAGTTTTTAAATAGCGAGATATTTCGAACATTAGAATCAGGTCAGTTTTTCTGTTGTTGTTGTCTTGTCCATGAATAGAACACTTCAAATAGGGCCATGCACGGTCCACACAATCTCCAGCTATTTTAAGGCAAATGTCCGAGTACAGGTCCTCCAAAGGAGAGTCACTAATTTGTTGAATGATCGCCAAGATGGCCGGGCAAGAAAGGACTTGTTCGGGACTTAATTCTGTATCACAGTTTTTACAGCTGGGATATGTTCTTGTTGCATCCGGCTGAATTTTCATTCCCCTAAGGTGTCCAGTTCTCAGTCTTACAATGGTTTTGACAAGTGATCTGCTTGTAGTTTGTTCACAGATCTGATGTTTCAACTTGATGATCTTGTCCTTGAATTTTGATTTCGCCTCTGCATTTATGTCATTAAGGGTGACGAGGGGAAATTTTTCTTCATTGAGGTCTCTTGCTTCCTTTGCCAGTACATCGGCTGCCTCATTCCCTTTTATACCGACGTGTGCAGGTATCCATTGTAGAATACATTATTTGTCCATAGCATGGAGTTTGTCCAGGACTCTGTGAATGTTGATTATTTGCTTGGTGTAACCCTTTTGAATCGCCTGGAGGGCAACTTTACAATCGCTGAAGATTATTAATCCTCCAGTTCTCTCAGATTCCTGGAAACAGGAATATATATTTAGGGCTTCTTGGATGGCTAGGAGTTCTAATGAGTTTTTCTGTCAGTTTTTTCAGTCAGTTCTGTCAGTTTTTCTAATGACCAAATACATCCTCCATCAGAATCTGGTCAGTTTTTATAATTACTAAGTATTTCTTTGATCAGGATTTGGTCAGTTTTTCTAATGACGAAATATCTCTTCGAATAGGATCTGGTCGTTTTTTATTAATAACGCTGTATCTCTTATCAAGATCTGGTCAGTTTTGCTAGTGACGAAATATGTTTCCATCAATATATAGTAAGTTTTATTCTAATTACGTAATATCTTTTTCGTCAGGATCTGGTCAGATTTGCCAATGACGAGATAACGACTCGAGGCAACCACCAGGAGGGTTAAATCTTGATTTCTAACATGAAATTTTCTCGTGTAGAACTTTAACTCAGGCCTCGAAATAGATTTTTTATTACAGGTGCACCTTGTGCACCCAAGTTTTTAAATTAGGTGCACAGGTTATATTTTAGGAGCATATTATAAAAAAAGCGAAATATAAGAGCATTAATGTAATGTAAACTACATTATTAGTTGGGTATGTTTAGATATATAAGTAGTAGATGGTAAATAAAAATATTTAAACATCTAAATTCTCCGGCGAACGGTTGGCACGACAGTCGCTTCAACAGAGCCATCTGGAAAATGTTTCGATCATCGGAAAGTTCTGGTGGCAGTGGCACAAGTAAACCTTCCTCCTGTATAAACCCGTTACGGCCCAGCGATTTTGTTTTCGCATAGTGTGTATTTAGGAATTTTAATTACGTTCCTTTAGAGCGAGAGAGGTCGATACTAATATTTTGTACAAACATCAAAATAACATAAAACCCACCCTTTTTTTTTAACGTTAAGTGAATTGCGTGCACGTAGAGTAAAAAAAATTAGGTACACAATTTTATTTTCATGTGCACAGTGTACCTGTGCACCCGGGTATTTCGAGCCCTGCTTTAAGTGAAACGAAAATTGTTCAGAACTGAACTATATAAACATTAAACTAAAAGTTTCGTTACACCACGTTAAGAGCTAAAGTAGTTCCTTCAAAAGTATTTTAAATTTCTACGCTCTGATAGAACAGAAGGGATTACCATAAAAAAAGGGGCACGGTACATTTTCAAATCAGGACGAAAAACATCCCAACTTTGATAAAGCTATGTATATCACAATGAAACTTTGAACAGGGTTTTTTACACTCTATATAATAGAATACAGAACCATTAGGTTAAAATTTTAAAATGAAGCAAAATTTTATTCTAATTTATCTAAACTGAATATACAAGACACATATTTACAAGGACAACATACGAATAACTTTCTGTGTCAACTCATGTATTTTCTATCAAAATAATGCCTGAAATAGGTAAGAGTATTGTATACGTTTTAAATTAAAACAAAAAAATGTAACTAAAGCCGAAGTTTGTTTAAACCAAGCATTGTTTTTTTTTTAAAGACGTGAAATGTAAGCAGACTGAGCATTGTTATGAGAGGATATTCATAAAGTGTGACCAACATGTTTACTAGTAGTCACTTGACTGCTCTATAAAAATATGACTTCGTTGGCTTGTGAGGTATCTTATCGCCTCGTTTGGCGATATAAATCTTATGACAGGTTATATGTGTGAATCCGTATTTGTATAGAGTGGAGACAGATATGGTGAAATCAATGAAGTCTACTACTATCAGATGACCAATAAACGGACTAATCCGATTATAAATGAATAATTGACGTCTTCTCTCGTTCTATGGACCAATAAAATTATGTACGTTAGGTTTCCCATCATATGAAATTAGTCTAATGGTCACATTACTACTAGTTTCGGTCACATGATCCAGGGCACATTAAAAGTTCACTATTGTATACTCTTCTTTCATACTTTGTCTAAGATTTTCTGCGTGAACAAAATAGACTTACGCATAAAGAAAGTTTTACTCCCACAGAGATAGTTTCCAAAGGCTAGTTACGGAAAACGAATCCTGCACCACATCAGGCCATACACAAATGAAAAGTTTTACTGTTACAGATGAGAGAAATACATCCAAGTTATTTAAAGACAGCAGATTCCTAGCGCAGTGTGGAAGCAGCGCCGTATGACTCTTTAAGTTAGATATTTTAGAATTGCTAAATGTGTTCACATTTTCTGTAATTGAAGGAAGAAAATTTGCACAATCACGCCTGAAGGTTGGAAACTTTCTAAACAATAAGTTAACAGGTAAGCTGATGCAAGTGACATTTATCGATTCGTTTATAAAACGAAAACTACGAACATCATTCATGATTTAGATTAATTACAATTAAGAATTTTTTTATGGTAGTGATGAAATTGGGATTAATAATTACATATATATGTTAATTTTAAATGATGCCACTCAAGTAGGTACATTTTGAACATTCACCCCAATTTTTCAGTTTAAACATTGTTGTAACACATAGTCACTATACATAACATTTTTATTACATTTATTTACATTATTTTTTCAACCTATGCACTGAAATTGTTATTCATTCAGTTATTTACACCAAGGATCTTAGATAGTTTGGTTTAATAATTGGAAGAATATACACTTTCGTCATTGTTCTTGCTACGTACAATTTAAATGTAAACAATAAGATTTGTCAATCTCTTAAACAAACGTTTACAAAAGTAAATTAGATCCTTTTAAGATTGTAGAACCCAAAATAGTTGAAGTTTTTGATTCTTTAAATGTAAACTGTTCAATTTTATTTAGTGCAAATGTATCAATATATGTTGTTCTCTTGATCAAACAGACATTTGAACATATAAAACAGTTTCTTTTTAACATAAAAGAGCCTTAGAAATTAAAGATTTATTCTTAAAATTTAAATTCTCATAACAGTTTAATGCAAATAGCAAAATTTGTGGATATCTTGATCATACATTTACAGGTATAAATAATTCCCTTTAATTTAATAAAACTTAAAACGGGGAAATGCTTAGTTCTGAAAGGTAACTATCGCATTCAGTTTAATAAAAATAGCCCGATTTATGTTTATTTTGACCATACATTGACAAATGAAGAAAGAAGCTACTTTTAACAAAATAAAACCTTAAAAGTTAAAATGTTTTTTTCGTAAAAGGTTTGTAAACTGTCATATCAGTATTTTGCTAAAAGCAAGTTTTGTTACTCTCTAGATCAGGCATTTACAAATGTTGAATATTTTCCTGCAACATAATGAACCTAAAGTGGCGAAACGTTTGATTCTAAAAATAAAACTGGTCAAAATCAGTTTAAAATTTTAAAAAATATTAATATTTCTGGTTCTCATACATTTAAAAGTATTAAATAGTTCCTTTTATCAAAATAGAACCATAAAAGTTAAAATGTGTTATTCGTAAATGGGGTAAGTTACCACAACAGTGAAATGTAAATAGAAATATTTGTTGATATTTTTTGGTGGTGCATTTACAAATATTTAATAGTTCACTTGAACATAATAGGATCTAAAGTTGTGAAATGTTTGATTATAAAAGGCAAACTAAACTACCGTATTTAGTTTAATAAAAATAGAAATATTCGTTTTTTTTATCATAAATTTACAAATATAAAACAGTATCTTTTAGCATAGGAAAATGGTTCCCTTTAACATAATATAATCTAAAAGAGTGAAATGTTTGAATCTGAAAAGTAAATTGGGCACATTCTGTCTAGTAAATTGTGATTCTTTCAGCCATACATTTAAAAACATTTAATAGTTCCTTTCTACACAATAGAACATAAAGAGTTTAAAAGTTTGATTCTAGAAAGGTAAACAGCTCAATGTAAATAGCAAGATCTGTGGCTGCTCGAATATAAATATACCCCGGAAGAATATATCCCTTTAAGCAATAACTCTCTGTGATGATGGAATCGAATAACGATGATTTATATACGAAAAGCGCCTACGCGTGATGAATTTATTGCGACTTTTCCTCTTTTGAGGACCGAAAGTGGCTGTATCTACCGCACTCTTCGAAAGGTGTATATCTGAAAACTCTTTCAAGTGCAGAGTGCGGGTTATTGATTTTTGCTGAAAAATATCGAATGTGTTGCTTACTCGGTGTTAGATACTGATAGTCAGGATCTGACACTCGTGAGGAGATTTTATTTAAAAGAACAGGAAAGGTTTTCAACTTCTATTTCGACGTCACTCATTTTTTGTGTGTGTTAGTCTCTTTTCAATGTAGAAATTATTTTTTAAACCTGTTATATTTAACCCTCTGGGGTTTACTAACATAATTCTAACTTCCTACTTGCATACTTTCCAGCAGGTTTTGGAAACAGTTGTGATCATGACCAATAGCATGCTATTATAAAGAAGTGAGTGACAGAATATTTTCAAGGTATTATAGTATAATTAAATTAGCAATGTAATATTTCTAAAAAATTTTATTATAAGAAAATGATCAATATAACTTTGCCAAGGAATTCTATTGTAAGGAATTAAGCATTAAACTATATCTAAATGATTATATTCTTTGGCAAGGAGAAATGGAGATAAGTCTAAGGAAATGAGAATAATGTTTTTAAAGAATTATGGTCGAAGGAAAAGAGCAACAGAATCTTTCCAATGGATTATATTCAAAGGAAAGTAAAAAATGAGACTATCTTTCATTCCAAATAATTCTTTTTTACAGAATGGACCAATGAAATCGTTCGAAAGTAATCTATTACAAAGAAAGAACTCATAGAATGTTCAAAGAAAAGAACCAATAGAATCGTTCAAAGGATTCTATTCCAAGGAAAAGACTTATAGAATCTGTCTAAAAGTTTGGAAGAATCCATTGATTCTTAAAAAGATGTGGTTGTTTAGTCATTAAGTTTGTTGTGGAATATAAACAACAATACAGAACAAGAAAATAGTGGGTCAATCAGATGGTTAACTCGCATTTAATATAAACATTTCTGTCAAGATAAACACAGGCTGCAATTGTACTTTTATACAGTAGAGTGTTTGCTGCATCTGCTCCCAACGTAACGTCACTTTGATTGTTTTCAATTAGATTAGGAGCATTTCCCCAATAAAATTCCAAAATTTAAATTCCGAATTGATTTATAATACCAGATTTCTCAACACCAAATAGATTAAATGTCAAATGTTTTCAAAATGGCAATAAACAACACTTGAAGGTAACGCCAATATACACTGAAGAGCCAAAACATTATGACCACCTTCTCAACGACGCGTTGCGCCTCCTTTGGCCTGCAAAACAGCTGCAACTCGCCAGAGCATAGATGCCACAAGTTCTTGGTACATGACTGGAGACAGGTTGTACCAAATGTCTAAGCAGCGGTCACGCAAATTCAAGATATTCGGACATGGTGGTGTTTGAGCTCTGAGCTGCCGCTCTATGACACCCCAAATGTGCCCTATCGGATTAAGATTAGGTGGCCAGGACATAAATTGGAATTCATCAGTATGCTCCTCGAACCACTCCAACAAAATCCGAGCCTTGTGACATAAGGCTTGTTGTCCTGTTGGAAGATTATATTTCCAGTTGGGGAAGACAGACGCCATGTAAGGGTGCAACTGATCCTCAATGATGTTCAGATAGTTCGCACCTTTCATTGTCAGTTCCATAACTACGGGTCCCAGAGTCGCTCCTGAGAACGAACGTTCCTCAAAGAATAATACCGCCACCGTTTTTTTTGTGTGTTCTTTAGTATTTTAAAATAGCTTTTACTGAAAACTAACTGTCGTTGACGTTATTGTTTGGGTGGTAAAATGTGTTTCGTATACGTATTTTGTAAGTGACATCACTTGGCTACACTTATAGGTGATTCCACTCATAGATGTGCATTATAAGTAAACTGTACATTGTGGTTGAGAGGAGTTTCAAAAGTAGATCAACCTACACTTTTAGGTGATTCCACTTATAGGCGTGCATAATAAGTAGATTGCACATTAGCCTGTGTACGACCGGCTATGCAAGAGGGGAGCAACTTTTCGCCTGGCAGACGGCGTACCCTGACCCGACCATCGACGTGATGAATGATAAATCGGGATTCATCTGACCAAGCAACTCTCTTCCACTCATCCATGGTCCAGTCTCGATGTTCCCGGGCCCACTGTAGGCGTAGTTAAGGATGACGCTTGGTCAACGGAGGCACACGAGTGTGACGTCTGCTGCACAGTCCCATATCCAACAGTGTCCGCTGAACTGTGTGTTCCGAAACACTTGCGCTTGGACCTGCATTGTATTGGGCCGTCAGCACTGCCACTGTCTCGCGCTTTTTACCAAGCGGGACAGTCTCCGACGTCCTTTTTCTTTGATGACGCGTGGACGACCAACACCTTGGCGTCTACTGATGATGTCATCGTCCTTTATTCACTTTCCATGACTACTAAGAACGGGAGATCGTTACATTTTAATATAGTTTATTTCGCAGCAGAACTGTAAAGTAAACTGTTTTAATTTGATTCATTAAACAAATCCACGTGACTTGTTTATTATTATTAGATGATTGGTGTTCATATCCCTTTCTAGTCACCAATACACATGGATGCTAATTCTCACGATAAAATAGATATATCAACTAATTCAATGAATATCGATGTAGGTGTAAAAGTAACTTTGATAGAAGGCCATCAAAAATTAAATAAACATAATACCCTGACAACTCTACCAGCACAGCGTCTTCTCATAGTTGCATTCTAAGGATTTACAATTGATAAAAAATTAATTCGATCCATTGCCAGAGCTACGTGACTTCTTTTCATACGTAGAGTGATGCAACCATAATGACTTTTAATCGTTTTGTGGCAAGACAAACAGTAAAGAGAATATAAATTTTCTTAAAAACAAAGCTACCTCAAATGCCTTAGTTGTAAGTTTAATTTAATTACGTTTCTGGGATTATCACACGTAGTGTAACATTTCTAAATATTTTTGATAACTTTAAGGTATTTTTGGGTTATATGTGTGTCCATTAATTTCCATGTCACAGCATTTTCAAGAAACAAGGCGCTTTAGGTAAAATTTCTGTAGACTAAACAAAATGCGCATTTCATCTGGAGTATGGAGATGAACATAACACAGAAAAAAAGAATTCTTTGAAAATTACAATGCGGAACTAAAACTTTTTGCGGGTTAAATTCAACAATTTAACACTGGAATGTCAGAAGATCGGAGTTTTTTTGTGTGTTCTTTAGTATTTTAAAATAGCTTTTACTGAAAACTAACTGTCGTTGACGTTAGTGTTTTGGTGGTAAAATGTGTTTCGTATACGTATTTTGTAAGTGACATCACTTGGCTACACTTATAGGTGATTCCACTCATAGATGTGCATTATAAGTAAACTGTACATTGTGGTTGAGAGGAGCTTCAAAAGTAGATCAACCTACACTTTTAGGTGATTCCACTTATAGGCGTGCATAATAAGTAGATTGCACATTGCGGTTGAGAGCAGCTTCAAAAAGCAGATCAACGTATCTACTAGTAGTCACGTGGCTATGCTGGTAAAAATTAACTTAGTTGGCCGATTCAGCATCTTATCGCCACATTTAGCGATATAGTATCTTATCACACTGTAGGTACATATTTTATTAACGTCGCTGTGAAGCAACTTGACGGGCTATCGACGACGGTCCGGCATCAAACCGATTCGAGGACAATACTTATCTCTACTATTATGAAAGAAGTGCTTGACTGTGTATCTGTGTAACTACTGTAGGCAGTGTTTTGACGTATCTATGGCAATTACAATAATGACACAGAGGTAGTCCGAACTTTTTGCAATTTTTGTGTCGCGCACGAATTGTAAAATTTAATCTAGAACATTTAAAATTAATTTAGTATTATTTTTTTTTCATCTTTCTTTCTTTTTTTGCGGAATCATCTTCTTTTGCGACGTCATTGATGAAAGGCGAGAATTTTGCAATTTTCGACCGCTGACGTCACAAGCGTTTGTCGTCTAAGTGCCTTGGGAACCATGTCAAGTTTTCTGATTCTAGCGTGTTTTGATTTACTTTGTTGATGGTAGTCACTTTGAGGCTATCACGGCGTGCCTGTAGAGTTCGTTTGCGAATCAAAGCAAATGAAAATACGTAGCAATCACCTGGGATTTAATAGCGTCAGCGAGCACTGGTCACACCTAACCCCAGGAAAAGAAGTATCACGGGCAACGCCGTGCTGGCCACGCAGTGGCTACAATAATATAATTTCGAAACATGGTCAGATGACGAAGTCACACTTAAACTGGCATTCCAACCTCCAAGTTTCCACGACACACCAGATCATACATTATATCTGAGATGCTCCTTTCTATTGTGTGTGGCCCCAAAGTGGTGAAATCAACAATGTCAATTACTATCAAATGATCTATCAAGGGACCAATCAGATCGTAAATCAATGGATGGTCATTTTTTCCTGTCGCCAGTCTACTTGTAGGTCGCGCAGAACAATCAAATGATGAATCGGTGGATAAATCAATGGATGGGCATCTTTTCCCTCCCCGTGGACAAACATCATGAATCAATAGATATACGTCTTTTAACGTCCCGGTGGACCACCAGATGATGGATGTTCATTTCCACCCTGCAGACCAAAGTAGTTTAAGGGTCACGTTAGTATGTTTTAAAGTTTGATTATAGAATGCTACATAACTCAATGTAAGTAACAATATTTATTGTTTGTTCGAATATAAATGTACCTTAGTAGAATATATTATTTTAATCAATAACTCTTACGAGGTTTTATCCCAGCAGGATTGATCACGATCCGTCGCCAAGAGTTATACGTGTTGCTGCAGTGCGATGTTAATTCAATCAACAACTTAATTATTCTCCTAAATTTGGCAATATTACACTACGTCAGTTACAATCCTCGTCTTCAAGTTGTTTGTGTACGCTCAAAACTCTCGTAGGTTCTATATTTGTTTGACAAAGTAAATACTTCAATTTGACAGAAAATTTTAAACATTTAAAATTGCATTTTAACCTCCAAGGGGTTTCCACAAAGTATCTCGTCCATCAAGATCTGACCATTTTTACTAATGACGACATACCTCACCATCAAGAATGCCAGTTGAATTCCGAATGAAAATACCTCTTCGTTAGATACAGCTTCGAGACAATCACCAAAAGGGAATGATAGCATAATTTTTATTGTTTCAAGAACATTTTTCCACAAATGTAATGCAAGAAATATAATTGTGTTCATTTTTAGACTCTGTAGGTTAGGGTTACAACTGCACTTTTTCAGGGCACCTCTAGGAATTTTCAGTAACAAAATCCTTTTCTAAATTGGATTATATTTATATTAGGTTCATACTCAACAGAAGAATTACTTCGAATTGATATTTCCCAAGCAAGTATACCTATGAGAGGCAACCATATCAATTCTAACAAATATTTCAGGATGTGGAAAATCAATTGAAGCCTTTCATCTTCCCTATCCAGACGAAACTAAAGAGCAGAAGAAAAAGTCTTCCTGGAAAAAACTCGATATGGTGCTGGGTCACGTAATAATTTCAAGAAATTCTTTTTGGAAAATGGGACAAAAGGAAAGAAATGACCGAGACAGATATATTGTATTTCTCTACCTAAAAATCATCATCATTGTAGAGAAATGACATCTACAGAAAGTGATGGAAGTAATATAGCATAAAGAAATTTTGGAAGTACTCCGACTCTCACTGAGGGCGCTCGACAAATACCGAATTAAGAAGCAAAGAAAACATGCACGCAAGTGGAATTCGATATTTAAAAGAAACTGCCAATCCTAAGAAGCTTTTTTATCTTATGCTTGAAGACGGAACGTTATACAACTTTAGTGAGTCGCTTTGGCATATTTGCTTGCCCATAGAGTAAAGTGGAGTGAGCAATAGTAACATTTGAATATGCTCAGAGTCATGTGACCAAAACGAGTAGTGACGTAACCTTTAGACTGGTTTCGTCTGCCAGGTGGAAGCGAACATACATCATTTTATTCGTCCACGGGACGGAAAAAGACGCCCATTAATTGATTCATCGTCTGATTGGTCCACGTAACATAGTAAACTTTTTCGATTTTACAATTTTTTCAACGCCATACACTATACATCTCTACACGAATTCGGATCATGCCGTTGAAAATCCCAGAGAGGAATGACGCCTTACGCCACAGAAACAGTCTTATCAACTGGACTAAACGTATCCTTTAACACCTACACGCGGTAGGCACTTCCTGACACACATTTTTGACATAAATGTATATCCTGAGCCCAGCTACAACCCTTTACAATTCGGCTCAATATTTTGGAAACACCCTGTAGAGAAATGTGCAATGTCATATGTACGCTGTCATAAGATGTTATATCGCCAAATAAGATATAAGATGACAAATCGGTCAATCAAGTGAAATTTGCACAGAGCTGTCCCGTGACTGCTAGACGTCGGGTTAGTTACACTCCAGGAAGCTCCCTCTCAATATTAAAACTGAGTCTACTTATATTTCACGTATCCTATATCATTAAACCTTTCCTTCTGTGTTTGACCATCTACGTGTTTTGATCCAAGCCACTCAGTCTACCAACAAAGGCTTGAACCTCCAAATGTTTCGACGATATATCTGGTCTAAAGTAAGAAAAGCTAATCAGCCATTTCTGTTCTCGCCGTCCACTAACTTGGAGATACTTCGTAGAAAAGGTAATTTCAGCAATAGCAGGTAACTTCCCAGTCCTTCAAATAAGAGCATTCATAATTGCGTTAGATTCGCAGAGCTAATATGAGTCCGTTATTCCTGAAATGGTCACAACCTAGAATCTCTCTCAAAATGCTTAAATGTGGCCTAAAGAGAGCTCAAGCCGAGGGCGGATCCTGGAAATTTTCTGGTGTACTCGTATATATCAGCACCTTTTTCTTTTTTAACAAGAACCAAATAACGTTATATATCTCAGAAAGGTTATACCTTCTGCTTCCAAAACATAATATGACATACGTTACTCAGACCTACATGCACATAATCTACCTCAATGATTCATATAAATATCTTGTTAGTATGAAGAACAGTCTTTAGAGTACATTTTCTGCACACTGGAGAGACCTATTTTAGAAAACATTTTGACTGAACTATGAATCCAAAATCCATTACTCCCCTTTTATAACCCTTTTTATTCAAAATACGTGCTTTGTTTATAGAAGATATCGTGGTGCCTCTACCAAAGCACCGGGCAGATGTACCAATGTTTAATGTAATTGTTGTGACCTGTTATCAATCTAAAACTTTGCTGTAAAGTCATTTGGGATCATGATTGGAGCTTGCTAAAACGCAGTTGCTGTCAATATATACCAATTGCGTTTGTCTTATGATCACTCACTATATTTAAATTAATTAGAATGGATATTTACGCTCTAGCTTGTTAAAGGATTGAAAAAAGACAAGATTGTCTATGTGGATCACATTAGAATATTGTATGCCAGTGGGTCTAAAGCATTTTGGGTTCCCTTGAAATTAAGATGGCAACCAACTGTTGGAAGATGACTGTATAATGTCTCAGTATGAAACTCATGTAATATAGCAGTCCTAGGAACCAAAGGAATGTAGAACACGTTTACTGAAGAATGATGACTTGAGTTCACAAGTTTTTCTACTCTAGGGTTATATAGACCAAGATTTAACCTTCCTGGTGGTTGTCTAGACGAGGTATCTCATCAATAGGCAGGTGGTTAGGATTTTACCGCCCAAGGTTCAAAGGCAGAGAAGCTGCGCCAAACCCATCATTAGTAAATCTGACCAGATCTTGAGGTATAACGTCATTAGAAGAAAACTAACCAGATCTTGATGGTCAGATACTTCTTCCAAATCACATAGAGGGTTCATGTTGTTGTTGTTTCTAATCCCACTCATCTGACAGAAGTCAGACGAGCTCCAATAGGTTGTTGACATATAAAAAGTCCCTTACAGTCAAAGGGTCAGAAGTAATGTCCTGCTTTGTAAGTCCAAGACACTAGAGGACATACTCAGGCGACGCCTGATCAGCATAACATTTCCTGCAGGTCTGGTAGGTTTTTGAACCATCCACGAAGGAAAGGCACTTTATATGTCCACTTGTAAGTCTGACCAAGGTGGTTTGCGTACTTCTGTCACATTTGATGTTTAGTAGAGTACCAGGACTTTTTCTGCAGTACCAGTGATGCGTGGGTGGAGTTCGCCATGAAGTATTGAGTTTTTGTTTTTACATTTGAGTAGAGTTCTTGATATGTTAGAGAAGTAGAAGTGATCGAGACACTCTTTGAACCCTCTTTTGCTAATCCATCTGCGATTTCATTGCCATGTATGTCCACATGCGATGGAATCCACTGAAGGTGTACGTCGTGATATTGAGAAAGTGATTTCAATTTTAGAAGTATAGCAATGCTAGTAATATCGCTTACTGAAATCCACTCATTCAGATGTTGTAGCGAGCTACAACTGTCTGACAAGATCCACAGTTCACTAAGGTCACTATCATAGGTTAAAACAGCAGCAAGCCCCTCATTAATGGCCATTAGTTCACTTCTAAACACTGAGAAAGTATCAGGATTTCGCTGCTGAAGAGTAAAATCCTGAGTAGAAGTCTTAATATAAATTCCACTTCCTGCAAGATTGTCTGTTCGGCTGCCGTCTGTGAAGACTTGTATGGCATCTTCAGGAATACCGTCAATAATTTCTAGGGCCATCTGTCGGAGATAGACATTAAGATGAGTGTTCTTAGTTACAGAGGAGTTAAGGTCAAAGTGGAAGGAAACTCTCCGTAGGCCCTCTGAGGGTTCAATACAGCTTCTTAAGGTAAGAGTTTCGACCTCGTGAGAAATTATGCCTTGGGTCTCCGCCAAACTAAAAGGGCTGTACTTTTTGAGTCTTTGGTTGTTTTGCCAGCCATGTAGAAACATGGAAGTACGATTTTCGATGCATAGCTGTAGATTTTATTATAATATTTGACTAGATTTGCCTTTCTTCTTATATGTAGAGGTTGCAGATCAGATTCGTACAGGTCAATATCAGAAGGACAGCTATTTCTTAGCCACAATATAATACGAGCAGCAGAAAGCTGAACGCGCTCCAGTTTGAGACGATTTGTTTCGGAGGCACAGAAGTAGATTGGGAATCCGTATTCCAGAATAGGCCTGATAAGCGTGATATAAGTAGTTCTCAGAGTATCGGCATCTGCCCCCCCCAATCTCTTCCCGCTATATATTTAAGAACAATGAGACGTTTTCGGGCTTTGGCCACAAGATGATCAATATGCCGATTGTAGGTAAAATCTGGATCAAGAATAAACCCTAAATACTTAGGATGTTTTTCATATGTGAGTGGTTGTCCATTGAAAAGCAGTTTTGGTTTGTAGTTGTATAGATGCCTATTGGTGATAAAAAAGTTCACTATCGATTTCCCCGGGTTAAAATATAATTTGTGAGTAAATGCATACCTCTCAAGAGTCACCAAAGTGTCCTTAAGTATCCCTTCAGTAACGGGTACCTCAGTTCCCGAACTCCATAAAACTATATCGTCGGCAAAGATACCGATGTCCACATCTTCTGGTATGCTTTTTTCCAAACCGGTAATAAAGAGGGAAAAAAGTGTGGGACTGAGGACTGATCCCTGAGGCACCCCCTGGCTGAGTAGAGGGTTCATGTAAATAACAAGAAATGATAATAACAAGAGTCAAAAGCGATAAGTTAAGTAAATACGAAATTATTTAATTCGTAAGTTAAATGAACATGAAGATAGGTTGGTTGGTTTGATTGGGTTTTATGGCGCAAGGTCCAAAATTGGACAAGCTGCGCCAAACGCCGGATAAAACAATAAAATTATTGTAGATGTAAAAATATTAAAAATCAGTGCGAAAAGATTCCAGCGCAAATTATTATTTTTTTTTTTTTACGATAAAATATTTTGAAAAAAAAAATCAATAATATGAGCTTTAAATGTACCTAAAATATGCTAACCTACAATACATATGGAAGATAATGAATAAAAATATGATGTAAAATACCAAGAGTAAGAGTTATGTATTTAAAAGTATGATGGTAATATATATTATATCGCATGTAAAAAGCCAATGGCATTTAAAAATGGGAAAAGATTTGGATGGGGATTTTCACCTACTAAGTCATCCAATTTAAAAAATGAATAACTAAAAAATCTGTTACGATGAGAGTTAAAAACAGGGCATGTAATTAAAATGTGATGAACAGTAAAAGGTACGCCACACACGTCACACACAGGGGCCCTCTCTCCTAAGAAAAGATGCCTGTGTGTAAAACGTGTGTGTCCGATTCGAAGGCGCGTTAAAATCACGTCTAATCGACGAATCGTTAGGCAGGGTCGGATGGAGATGATTGGTTGGATAGCATGAAGTTTGTTATTAATTTGCATACCCCAATCTTGGTACCAATCGTTTAAAACAAGGTTTTGGGTAGTTAATTTAAGATCGTTATAAGGGATATCGATAATTATTATAGTCGTCGCACTTTTAGCTGCAGCATCGGCTTGTTCGTTGCCAGCTATCCCAACGTGACCTGGGATCCAACAAAACAATACTTCGAAACCGCGTCGAGAGAGCTGACGATGAGCATTGAGTACATCTAATGCATAAGAGTGTCGAGGATTGTTCAATAACAAGGAATCCAAGACGCTTTTCGAGTCTGTATAAATAATAAATCGACCCCTTTTGAGCCCAGCAATGTATTTTAATGCCTTGTATACTGCAAACATTTCAGCTGTAAAGATCGAAATAAAAGAAGGTAAATGGAAGTTAACAATATAGTTCCCAGAAACGATGGCGCAACCAACATAATCAGAAAGTTTGGATCCGTCTGTGTATACTGCTATATAATTTTTGTAAAAGTTTCTATGAGAAGTAAAAAGTTGACGATAGATAATATCATTTGTATTTAATTTTTTAAAACCATTAAAAAAATCCAAGAGTTTCAATTTTCTTGTTTCCCAAGGTGGAGTAGGAAAAAATGGACGTTTGGCAACGTCGATGGTATTTAGAGGTGTATTACTCAGGGGATGCCTCATCCGTAGGCTAAAAGGTGGAATACAAGACGGGCGATTTTGGAAAAGGCGATCAAGTGAATTCTTAAGGAATAAAATTTTTAGTGGATGACAAGGATGACACATGATGCGGAAATAAAATTGAAGCGACAACATGAGACGAGTGGAATCTAATGGTGATTCGACACATGTAACGCATAGGCTTTTGATAGGTGAGGTGCGAAAGGCACCCGAACATATCCGAAGCGCAGAGTGATACACAGGATCCAGCTTTCGCAAAACAGATAAACGAGCGGAACCATAGGCTGCACACGCGTAGTCCATCTTTGATCGAATGATTGATCGATAAATGCGAAGCATGGATGATAGTTCCGCACCCCAAGACGTGTTTGAGAGCATTTTTAGTAGGTTCAGCTTCTTTTGGCACGATGCACGTAATTGCTCGACGTGAGGAAGGAAGGTAAGTTTTGGGTCAAAAATAACTCTGAGAAATCTTACGTAATCCACAACTGCTATCCTGATATCACCCAGGAGAATTTCTGAATGAAGATGCAGGCCTCGAAGTCGGCAAAAGTGCATACATGATGTTTTTTCTGCAGAGAAGCTGAAACCATTTTCAACACACCACCTCATCAGACGAGTTACAGTCGTCTGCAGTTGTCGTTCAATGAAACGCATGTCCTTTCCTTGGCAATATATAGTGAGGTCATCCACATAAAGATATCCTTGGACAGTTGGTGGTAGCTGAGATAGGATGTTATTTATTTTGATCGCAAATAACGTAACGCTAAGAAAGCTACCCTGAGGTACGCCCTCTTCCTAGACAAAGGGGTCTGATAGGGTGGATCCAATTCTTACTTGGAACTGTCTTAAAGTTAGAAATTTTTCGATGAATATTGGTAGGTGTCCTCGAAACTCAAGATTATGAAGATCTTTTAGTATTCCATGTCGCCAAGTGCGATCGTACGCCTTTTCGATGTCAAAGAAAATAGAAACCAAATGGTTTCGGCGTAGGAACGCACGGCGAACTTTGGTCTCAAGAGCAAGGATGTTGTCTACCGTAGAGCGGCCAACCCTGAAACCGCTCTGATAAGGTGACAGAGCCCGAGTCGTCTCAAGGATGTATACGAGACGAAAATTCACCATCCAACATGACGATAGGACTCAAACAGGCATTTGATAATATATAGCGTATATATAAGGTATAGGGAATACGTTCAAAATTAGAAAACACAAGTTAAATTTTTATCAATTTTGTATAAAAGTAGGAAAAGAAATAACCATTTAAACAAATTCTTATTATTTCTTTTAGAACTAATTCCCACAAAATATTAAGTCCATATCAAACAATAAATCGTTAGTCACTAAGAACTAAGTTAAAGTCTTTCCATCTCAAAAATATTTTGGGACTTAGCACTCTTACGTACACGAAAAGTCTAAACAAAACTTATTCCATGTAATGCTCTGTGCTAAATTTCAATGAAACGTGTAATGCAGGATGTCCCATAAATACGCAGACCTCTTTAAAATTTATAAAATCCTGAACAGTGGAGAAAAAATACGTGTTGCCCGAAAAGGTTTTTCAGTTAGTAGAATAATTTTTTGGTGGTTGAACAAAATTAGTTCAAATTATTTCGATAGAGGTCGCTGTGCTATTGTTTCATGTGTAAAACGTAGAAATTAAAAAAAAATGTTTACAAATCTTAGCCAAACTGTTTTAAATCAAATGTTTTAAATCATTTCACGCTCTCAATAGTTTCGACTAGATATCTCATTCATCAGGATTTGACCATTTTTGCTAATAACGCTATACCTCGTCATTAAGCCATTACTCATTTATTATAATTATGGTAACTACATCCACACACATATCTGATGATATTTACTAATTATAGTTTACACCCAATAGATGTGGTTCTTTAGTTGTTGTGGATTAAATACAATAATACACTACTCTGAAATTCTCAGAGGGATCATATTCTCTTGGCTCCTTATTTTATGAATTTTTAGAAAGTTCTGTGGGTAGGAAGGTGTTTTAAACCAAAACGGGCTATTGGCGGCGGTCTGGGATCCATCCCAAAGAGAGAGATCGAGGACAACACCATGTAAATTTGAACCAAGGTCAGATGACTAGGCCAAACCCGAGTTGACATCCCACTCTCCAAATTATCACGACACCAACGTGAGGACATTTGAGGCCACGACATATTTAAAGTGCACAAACCCCATTTGAATACGACGATCCTTGATTGGATTCAAACTCGGACCCCCCCCCCCCCCACACACACACCGGTTGCTCTTCCAACAGGGCTGCCGTTGGAAAGTCCTGACTTCAAGAATAACGGGTATACGTTAATCGGTCCTGGGTGCACTCTGTTCAAGGTTCTGAGTTTGGTTAGATTGATTAATTGCTGCGTCACTTTTTTTCCATTGGAGTGGGAATTAGACTGGAACCTGTGACTTAATAGGGGTAGGGATAAGTGATATGGGAATTCAAACACATCGCGTCTTTAATCATATACTGCGTAAACTTTTTTAACACGTTCGAATGTGTGTGTTCAGACTTGGGGGAAAAATTAGTAAATTCCCACACTATCCTGGTTTCCACACTGGGCTTGCAGTGAGTTGTAAGCGACGTAGGTTCTATTCCTCTTTAGATGTATTGTATTTCACTCTTCTGTGTCGTTAAAGCTTTTCTTGTCTGTTAATTTATTTGGAGCTGTTAGGAACAGCTTGAACCTTGATTATATCATTAGTTTTTTAGATCTAGCTCATCTGTAGAGAAATGTTCATTTTATCTTTAATTTACCCCAAATTGTTAAGGAAATTTATTTCAGCCCGTTTAATCTGTCCATAGAAATTTTATGATGTCTTGATTCATGTTATTTACAAAGAATTGCTTACGAATTATGGTTGTTATGTGGTAGGTTCAAACACTTGCCCAAAGAGGTATAGAAATTTATTTCTGTCAGCTTATATCTATCCACAGAAATTCAATGAGGTCGTAGACTCATACAAATTTGTGAAAACAAAATGTATTGGGCCTACTCTAATAAATAATTAATGCTAGTAGTAGGTCTTCTGGAGAGAAACGCGCTGCAAGAAGAAAAGATTCCCCGAAATTGCATAGAAAAGTGACATTTGCTGCACAGTAAAAGACCATCAGAGCAATAGTTAAAAAAGCGTATCATTTGTATTTTGGTTGCAAGATAGACGGCCAGGACAAAGACTGGACTCCACACCTATGTTGCCACACTAGTGCAGTAAATATGTCAGTGGCTCAATGACACAAGAAAAGCAATGTCATTTGCTGTCTCCGTGATGTGGAGGGAGCCGACCAATCAAGCTTATTTAGTGTTATTTCTGCATGGTACAACCAGTTTCTGGATGCATTACCAATAAAAAGGGCAGTTTAATTTCCTAACATACCTTCTACTCTGCGTCCTGTCTGGCATGGATCTCCTGCAGATTTTTCTATCAGTTCAGATGAGGAGGATCGCCATGTGTCGGTGAAATCTCCTATACCGTCAACGTCAGCATGTGATGGCACTATGAATGATGACTTTTCGTGTTTTTATGAAACACCTGCACTACATAAACTTAGCTCGAATGACCAGAACCATCTTGTTCGAGATTTGTATCTGTTCAAAAGCGAAGCTGAATTATTGGCCTCAAGACTTCGACAGTGGAATCTTCTCGAACAGAATATCCGAGTTACTTCATTTGGCCATCGTCATCAGTCCTTTGAATCGTTCTTTGAAAAAGAAAAAAATATTGTGTTCTGCTGTTATATTGATAGCCTACTACAAGAACTCGGTATTGCACATGAGAATCACGAATGGCGGCTGTTTATAGAACCGTTAAAACTGAGTCTCAAGGCGGTTTTTCTGCATAACTGGGACCAGCTCCATCCATATTATCGGATATGCTGTCTACATGAATGAGACGTACAACAATTTAAAGCTGCTATTGGAGAGGATTAACTACAGCAAGTATGGATGACAGATCTGTACTGACCTGAAGGTAATGGCTTTGTTGATGAGTTTGTAGCAGAAATATACAAAATACTGCTGTTTTCTTTGGTTATGGGATAGCAGAGCAATCGATTTGCCATACATCAAGAAAGACTGGCCTTCGAGAGCATCTGTAAAGACTAGAGAAATGAATGTACAGCACCAATCATTGGTAGAACTGCATAAAATCATCATTCCTCCTTTACACATCAAGCTTGGCCTAATCAAAAACTTGGTAAAAGCTACATATAAGAATGAACTAGCATTCAAGTACCTGTATGAAATATTATCTCATCTTAATGAAGCCAAAATTAAAGAGGCCGTTTATGTGAGGCCTCAGATTAAACAGATCTTCAGAGATCCCAAGTTTGAAAACGTTTTTCAAAGTAAAGAAAAATAGGTTTGGGATGTGTTCTTCTGTCAAGTGGCTAACAACTTCTTGGGGAATGTGAAGGCCGAAAACTACAAGGAACTAGTTCAGGATATGTTGGCTTTGTTTCATGATTTCGGCTGCAATATGTCGTTAAAGACTCACTTTCTTGGCTCCCACTTGAATTTATTCCCTAATAACTGCGGCGAGGTCAGTGATGAGCACGGCGAACGTTTTCATCAATACATTGCTAAGATGGAGCTATGGTACCAGGGAAAATGGTCAACGTCAATGCTGGATGACTATTATTGGACGCTCATCAGAGATATTCCCCTTGTTTATCTAAAAGGACAGGTCAAACGAAAGCGAAAATCCGAAGACGATTAAGGTATTTTTAACATGTATTAATGTAATTCCGGGTGAGACGCCACACCAGTAGAGATTTCCCACATGATGTAATTTTGAAACTTTACGCTAGATGGTGTAACTAGTTCCATGAATGTTTCAGTTAGATGTTGTTTGGTGTGCTGTGAAAGTTTTGTTACATCACCTTTAGTTTTCTGCTATCACAACAACATTTAAGGAAAATCCCATGTTTTTTCTACTCCGTTATAAGATTGATGTTGTAGTGCAAAACTGGCACTAGATCATTTGGATGGAATTTTTTTATGTAAGCATTAAAAACCTGTACTCAGGAGTTGATCAGTTGACTTTAGGCAGTTTACCGCCATCTTTGCTGTCTTGTACTGTGGACAGTTGCCGAGGCATCTCTCCCATACCAAAAGGATAGACGCCCCATATATATTCCGGTGAGATGCCCCACATACATTTTCAGAGAGAGATGCCTGGCATCCCATGTAAATTGTTATAATTTACTTGACTTTGCTGACAATAATCAGATTATAACTGTATGCCTGCCAAGCCATACAACACAAAATCTTCAGCCTCTTGACAGGTTTTTATAGAGCCATTAAAATATTTCTTTAAAGATGAAGCACGAAAATGGATTATTTATCATTCAGGAAGAACAATTGGAAGAATCTAAGCTTCAGAATTGATTGACAGAGCGAGGAAAAGGACAGCTTCTCTCGACACTGTTATCAATGGTTTTCGGGAGACAAGAATTTTCCTTCTAAACCAAGCAGCGATTCCGTACCATTTCTTTGCCATCAGTGAATAATTTTTAACAAGAAGGTTGAAAATTCCCTAAATTGTTCGCAATCATCAGATTTTTGTGCTCAACAGACAACAAGTTATGCCAGTAATTATCTAGTGATAGTCTTACACTACAACATCAATCTTATAACGGAGTAGAAAAAACATGGGATTTTCTGAAAATGTTGTTGTGATAGCAGAAAACAAAAGGTGATATAACAAGACAACCTCGACTAAATTATTGCATCAGATGTCCTCTATACCCAGGCTAGAAGAAAGACCCAGAAAGAGAAAGAGAGAGAGAGAGTGTTGGCTAAGAACTTACATCCCAAGAACACATCCAAGAAAAACAGTTAAAATCCGCCAACAAACGTAACAAGGTATCAAAAAAGCTAATGGACAACAAAAGCGATCCTACATGCAACTGCCAGGAATGTGTGGAAAGCTATTATTCTACAAAATAATTGGTAGATTAGACTTAATGTGTTAAGTGTACTAAATGGATACATGAATCATGTACAATGTACTGGGATCTGTGCAATATTTGCGGGAAAGCAAAAATCAGAGAAGACAAAAAGAAAACTCTTAATTAAATATTTTCCAAATATTTTGCAATTCATTACAAAAACACATTACAAAAAATGTAGCCAATTCAGCTTTTTCTTTCACAGATTCGTATTCAGCACATTGAATTCATTAAGGTGCCTGCCTACCTATAAAACCGCATTTGTGGAGAAAAATACGATTTTTTAATTTTGCCTAACTTTGAAAGTATAGTTTCTTAGCTTTCCAAATCAGTTTAAATTTTGTTTCTATCTTACTTAGAACTCTAGTTTCTGAACTTTTAATATTAGTATGTTGACAGATTTTCAAACCGTAAGTAGTGTTCTGCTAACCAAAGTGGGACGAAAAACCGGCATAGAATATTAAAATTTGTTCGATCACATTGAATATTTAAAAAAAAGGTTAATTAATTATTTAATTAAGTTTTCTTAGTTAGATTTGTTAGCGAAATGTCTCCACGTCAAAACTGAAAACGTCAACGAGTGTTTCAATGGCGTAATTTGGCAACGAGTGCCAAAAGAGGTGTTTGTCAGCCTCAAAACTGTCAAGTTAGGAGCCTATGATGCCATAATTCAATTTAACGATGGTTTTAAAGGTTGCCTAAATGTTTTCAATAGGCTTAATTTGACAAATCCTGGGTGTTTTACAGTAGAAGGCTATAGACACTTGGACGGCTTGCGGATTCGAGATTCGAAGAATCTTTCCACCCTTGTTGCAAGGAAGCGCAGGAAACTTTTAAAAGCCATTCAGAAGAAAAAAACATCAGTTTTCAATGACCAAAAAGGTGACCTTTACAAATCAAGAGCTATTTAATGTCAGGTTTTTCAACTAATGTGTAAGTGTAGAAGTTTTTTTTTATTTTATGCTTTTTCTCAAAATCAGATTTTTTAAATTTTGCTCTTCCGCAAAACATCATAACTCATAACATTATGCTTCAAATAATTTTAAACTTTGGTAGAATATTGTAAAAGGTTTAATTCAGGTAACCTACCTTTATTTTAATTGTTTATGCATTATTTTTTAGCCTTTTGATTACATAAGTATAGAGTTGTAGTCATTTTTTAAGATTTTTTTCTATGTCGAAAGGTTTAATTGCATAAATATTTTTAATACAAAGTTTCAGTTATAAAATGGGTAGAGATCCCAGAAGAGGGTTTTGATAACACAATACAATTTACAAAAATAGAATATCTTTATTTGAATTTGAGTTTTGTTGTTTTGCTTAGTTGTTAATTTATTGAGATTTTTTGTTTATTTTTAGCAAAAAATGAAAATAAAAAATAAAAAAAACATATATAGCTATTTTATATATTATTCATAGTTTTTAGATGTATTTGATAGTATAATGCACATAACAAGTCAATTTTTGAAATATTTAAAAAAAAAGGTCTCCCAACGTAATCATTCACCTTAAGTAAGGACTATTTTCATCTCGAAAGCAGAACATTTTTGAAATTTTGTTGCCCAGTGTTATTGCAGCTGATGTTTTGACACTCTATGGACTCCTCGTTCATCTTCAGAGCAAGAGACTTATTGACACTAATACCTCATTAACCCGGGAGGACTCGCGGGGGTCATTTTATGACCCAAGATCTTGCTCAACCCCGATTCCTAGAAAACTAGCCACGCGTTTATTCCTTTCTTATGAGTATTATCGCTGAGTTTATCACCTTCATCTGCCTTTTGTGAGTAGTTAATAGGTATTTCAAGAATTTTTCGTCCCCCAATCCAAGTTTGGTCAGTTACTGGGGTCATGGAATGACCCCGCGCGTCTTTACGTTTGCTCTACAGATCAGTTACTGCTACTGCTTATCTGCTAAACTACTGCTTATCTAGCTTAAATGCTTATCTACAGATCAAAGAACACTTAATTTCCATATGTAATTGTCTCCATAAAAACAAAGTGTAACTGAAAATTGGTATGCATTTACATCTATTATTTTAAATTTAAATTAAATAGTATTAAAATTTGTGTTTGCATTGACATGATATAGAGTGTACCAATTACGTAAGAAGAAAATGTGATAAAATTTTACTTGTTATTTCTCATCGTAAGAAGCAATGGAGAAAATTTGTTTATTTAAGCAAAAAATTCTTAATGTCTTAGTCAAGGGGCTTAGTATTATGGTTCCGACAAAAAAAAATACGATTTTAACAGCGTAGGAAAGCATTTCAGTTTAGGGTCATTCTATGACCCCCGCGTGTCCTAACGTTACCTTAGGAGACGCGCGTCCTACCGGGTTACAAACAGATGTCTATATCGCTTGTTCAAACATCGATCAAAACTACATCTAGCTACATTCGCTATTACGATCTTCTGCAAACATTTTCTGATAAAACAAATCCCATTAAAGAATTGCGAAGAGACGTCAGTAAATCGAATGCTTTGAAACCCATTGCTATTAGTGTTTCGCTTTAACGCTGCAATCCTCCGTGGACAATCCCACGCACATCGCATCAAGTAATTTAAGTTACTTAAAACTCTTCTTAGAAACTGCAGTTTGCGTTGAAAAAGTTATCCAAATTTTAAATTTATTTCCACAGAACAATCTTCTATTAATTAGTCTGATTTTTTAAGCGAACATGAATTCCCAACTTCAGCTTCCCAAGTGAATCAAATGTCTTCGCCCCGTAATTAAAACATCGATTTTCTTTCACAACAGATCAAAGCGAGAGATCTCCCATATATGTTCGCGCTTCTTCCTTTGAAGCGAAAAATTTAGAGTCCATTATTCAAATAATCGATTTGGGCCATTCGTTGGGAGTTAATTGAGATTACAAAAACCCCTCCAATCGCAGAACTGGAACCTCGATTCAGTTGAGTCAGGTAACCTGTGAAAGGGGCTTAGTTGCAACTTTAATTAAATTTATTTAATCTTCAACAACCATTAAAAGTCTTACATGTAATAGGGAGAAGCGTGCCAGTTTTTCCAGATTAACTCCTTTCCCACCTTATCGAACCATCGCAAAGGCAGATTCCAGGACAGTCAGGTTGATGGAAAGGACAATGGATCGAAATCGATAGTGTGGCATTCGACAGCAAAACAGTTGGACGCGAAAGTAATGAACCCTGTTCTGATCACCATCAGATAGGGACATGATTCTAAATTAATACACAAATTAGGAGGTAATCAATATCATTAAAAAATCGACTTGCATGTTGATCACCATCGGATACAAACCAGATATTAAATTGATCCACAGTTTAAGAGGGAATCAACATTATTCAAAAGATCGACTAGTATTTTGATCACCAGATCAGATTTTAAATTATGATTTAGTTTTGGATAGAATAGAGCACAGGCCAGACATGATGGCTAAAATCACAATGGATCAAAATCATTATGGTGATTGTCAGCATCGGAACAATTTGAGACAAAAGAGATTGACCATGTTTTGATCACCTTTAGATAAAGAAAAATTCCAAATTATGCAGTTTAGCAGAAAAACTGAAACCATACGCATTAAGAGAGGCCATATTCTAAATGATGTTATTGTTTTGCATATAATCTGTTTCAGACCAGTCATGTTTACTGTAAACACAATGGATCAAAATAGTTATTATGGAGGTCAGCAACGAAACATTTAGACCCAAAAGAAATGGAACAAGTTCTGATCATAGTCAGAAAGGGACAACATAATAAATGAATATACAATTTAGTGGAGTTAATCAATATCAATAAAAATGGCTTGTATTTTGATCAGTTCAGCTTCTAAATTATGATATTGTTTTGCATAGAATCTGTTCCAAACTAGTCAAGATGGCTATAAGCAGATATTTTGATCATCAGATTAAGCAGATAAATGAATAAACATCGCACTGAAACAACACAGTGGGGCATTTGGGATTGTCCAGGGATCAATCCTGTAGGGAAATATTTGAAGACACTTCACAATTTGAACCAGGTCAAATCATTTGGCGATATCTGAGCTCATCAGATTAAGTAGGTAAGTATTTAGGTATTTTTAAATAAAATCGTACTCTAGAAACACAACGGGCTATTGACGACGATCTGGAATCAGTCCACAAGGGAAATATACGAGGACAACGCCACGTAATTTTGAACCATGGTCAGATTATGAAGCAACACCTGAGATGGCACCCTAATCTCCAAACTTCCCACACTACACCAAAGTGAGGGCATTTGAAACCACGACAGATTTAACGTGCACCATTTAGAAGATTTAACTCGCAATCTTCCGGTTGCTAATCCGTTAATTCTCCAACTAGACCACCGCGGAATTTTTAAAATATTTTAGAAAATAATATTTAGGAAATATTTTAAATTAATGCTCATGTTAACATTAGTTAATGGTAATTTTTTAATTAATATCGTATTACAGCAATACAACGAGCTATTGGCGATGGTTTGGGATCAATCCCCTAATGGAAAGATCCGAGGACAACAGCACGTAATTTTAAACCACGGTCAGAAGACCAGGTAACACCTTAGCTGGCACCCCACTCTCCAAACTTCCATACCAACCCTACACATTTT
The DNA here is from genome assembly GCA_947359465.1 of Metellina segmentata. Classification (NCBI taxonomy): domain Eukaryota; kingdom Metazoa; phylum Arthropoda; class Arachnida; order Araneae; family Tetragnathidae; genus Metellina; species Metellina segmentata. The sequence continues at coordinate 31,481,731 of OX375872.1, forward strand.
AACATTAGATGGGCAATAAACTCCTAGAGAAACATTATTTGAAAATATTGACTCTCCTTTCGACGTTCATACGATGAGAACCAGATTCTAAATACATATAATGTTCAGTAGGATGATAGGACGAGAACCTTATCTGGTAACTCAAAAGGATCTCTTGATCAGCAAGGTTATTTGGAAGGATGGTCAAGTTGGTCGATATTCTGGACAAAAATGCAACGTACCATAATTTGATCACTTCCAGTTAGAGAAAAGTTTCTCAATCAATACATAATTTAGAATATAATCAACTTTGCATTAAAAATATGGACTGTAAATTTATCACGACGTAAGACCAAATTTTAAATTATGACATTGTTTTACATAGAATAGGTTCCAGGCTAGCCAGAAACCTATCTATAACCTAGGTTATAAGCACACAATTCGATCAATATATAAGGAAAGTTTCTAAAAACGCATTTAACTTTAACGCATAGATGACCATAAATTCGCGTAGAGAAACATTATACGAAAATCTAAACTCACCTTTTGACGATCATACGATGAGAAAAACTATATTTAAAATTCAAATAGTTTTTAAAAGAGAATTTGATAAGATGAGAAACCTTATCGGTATCACAATGGGTGTTCTAGAACCGTCAGTTTGTTAGATATTCTGGAATTCAGCAAAAAAGTAAATTTGGCACAAAAGAAAATTACAGCATTTTAATCACTTCCAGATAAGCACGGGATTCTAAATAAATGTAGATATTTTAATCCTCTGCGGTTCATGAAATTTCCGAGTAATGTAGTATTGCTTTTACCCCACAATACAAACATTATGTCCAAATAATTACATATATTGATTGAAAGCATATGCTGATTCTTTGAAACATTACATTGCTTCTTTCCTTAGTATAGAATTCCTTGGAAATATTATATTGATCCTCTAATTGGAAAAAGTTCTTTGGTAATATACATTTGGGATCCCTTTTTAGAAAATGTGGTTTTTGGATTGGGAGCTTTATGGTGCAAGAGCCATATTTGATCATGCTGCTCAAGATACAAGACAGACAATGTAAATAATGGACGCACACAAAACATTTTTTAGAACAGAATCCTTTGAAAGGATTATGTTAGAGCGTTCCTCAGAAAGGAATCATTTGAAAAGATTTTATTGGACATTTCCTTATAATAGAATTATTTGGAAATATTATTTTGGTTATTCATTTAGAATACACTCCTTGTAAAGAATGCATTAGTCATTTCCTTAGAATACAATTCATTGGAAATTTGTTGGTAATTTTCTTAGAATAGAATTCTTTGGAAATATTCAAGCTAGGTCAAAACTGGTAGAACTCGTGCATGGAAGACAGCAGGTTGCAAAGTGGAACTATGCTCGTCAACCCCTAAGGGGGCTAATAGGCGAAAAGGACATAACTTTGCAACAGCGACTTACGTTTTGACTATCATAAAATAAGATGAAGGACCAGATTCTATACAACGGTATTATTTAACAGAGAATAATCACGTAATTAACAGAGAAACTATTCGGCGCAAATGAAATTATCTACATTTTGATCGTCAGAAGTTAGGGCACGATTCTAACATTATTTCGATCCACGATCCACTTATTTATCATCAGATAATGATACCATTTTCGTTGTATAATTTAACAGTATATTTTAATACATACCGGTAAATTCAAAAGACGCAATGCATGATTAAATCAATTATTATGAATGGAGAAAATTCATAACCATGCAGTTTATGAAGGAATGTGGACAAATATTCGGATTTATATATACTAACTACACGTATTACCATTAGGTATGTTTCTAAAATACATATTAAACTAGCAGAAAGTGGCATGGTTTTGAGAAAAATTATTGTACTCCAAAAATGTAACCCATACTTTGCATAACAGCACATAAGATTTTATGCAACATGCAATAATAAAAGAGGATGAGAATGTACTTGTAAAGGAACCTTATTCATACAAATTACTCAGTAATGAATTTTTATGATCAATACAAATAAATTAATACTGTCGAACTTTCCAGCAAGCAGCACGCGTTGGTCCAATATCAGTCTTATGACACAAAACAAGCTGAAACACGTATGCGTACTGACTTGTTTTCTGTACAGAAATGGTGTACACAAGCTCATGTCTGTAAATGCGTGGATCGCCTTTTAGTTAAAACACTATGAGGATTTCTCAAAAATTATTTCATTTTCAACCTGCAGCTATCCTGCATGATTTCTAAACAAGTTTGACCTTCTTGACAAATATAATCTTTACAAAGTACTACTTTCTTCAGAAAGTACCGGTATAATCCTTCCAAAGGATTCTATTCAAAGGAAAGGAGCAATGAAATATATTCACACACATACAAAAAAGTATCATTTTCTAAAGATAATACCAATAAAATCTTTCCAAATGATTATTTAATGATCTAATTAAAGGGCTAATAAAATATATTCGCAATGGACAATATTCTATGAAATCGACCAGCATAATCCTTCTAAAGGATTCTAGTATAAGGAAAGTACCAACAAAATCATTCAAAATTATTCTATAAAATCGACCAATATCCTTCCAAATGATTATTGTCTAAAGAAAAGAAAAATACGATCTTTCCAAAGGATTATCTTCTAATGAAAAGACAAACTATATTTCCAAAGAATTATATTCTAAGGAAATAACCAACATAATATTTCCAAAGTTTGAAAAATCGCATGAATAAATCCTTTCAAACTGAAATATTCGCAATTATTTTCTTGAATTATTCCTTTTCATTGCTTTCATTTATTCGCAATTATTGGTTGAGAGAATCAATCAAATACAATCTAAGACAAAAAAAAAAAAAGTTGCACCTGGAAGGAGAAGACTGGAATAAATGAAATTTGGAGGAGTGGCACATCTGCGTTGGAGAGGCAAATGATCAAATTTTTAGAATCGTTTGAGCGTGCGTCATGCGCAGGGCAGCTCTCAAACTCACTGCATACCGGGCCATAAAAGGACATACAGTAACGCAGCAAATTCATTTCGATTCATGCTGTTGTTTTTGGTTACATCGTTTCTCTTTGAGTAATGATTCGGAAAAAAGTTCGCAAGCAATTTAAGCAACTGGGAGAGTTTGACAGAGGCAGAGTAATTGGCCTCCGAGAAGGTGGATGGTCTAATCGACGTATTCCATAACATATTGGTTGTAGTGATGTTACTGTTGCACGTTGTTGGCAGCGGTGGATACAACAATACACATGCCAGCGTCAACCAGATTCAGGAAGGCCTAGAGGAACCGGACCGAGAGAGGATCGACGTCTTGTAAGACATGCGCATACTGATATGAACCTACAACCACTGTTGCAGCCATCCAACGGGCAGTGGGAACCTCTCTCGGAACATCCAATAAGTGATCGCACCATTTGTCGACGGCTTCACGACGTGGGACTAAACTCACGTAGACCGTTATGGCGACTGCCTTTAACAGCATTGCATCGCCGTCAAAGACTGGAATGATGTCGTGCCAGACGGACATGGGGCGTCGAATGGCATCGACTGATCTTCACTGACGAATCGTGCTTCTGTCTGGGTGGAGACGTCAATTGAATCCGTGTGTGGAGGCAACGTGGTCAGCGCCAAGATTCACGGTTTGTTGTGCAGCGTTACACGTCCAGAAGACCTGGTGTCACGGTGTGGGGTGATTTGCGTATGATGCCTAATCACCTTTGTTATTCGTTACGGGCTCTTTGACAGGCCAGCGTTACGTACGATAAATTTTACAGCAACTTACTCTCCCATTTTTGAACTCTCAGATTCACCTGCTTTTTCAATAAGATAATGCTCGACGCCATTCTGCTTCCGTCTCTACAACTTGTCTACAACGATATCTTATCATGGCCGGCATACTCACTGGACCTCTCACCGATCGAGAATATACCAGATGCCTTTGGACGAGATGTCACCACTCCATCCGTACCGCGTAATCTGCTGAAACTACGTTACAGGGTTCAAGTAACATGGGACAGATTGTCGTAGGACTTCATAGAGAGCCTGTATGACTGACTACCAAGGCATGCTACCTTGACATGCTGTATTATGAATAATGACATCCATACGACATAGTAACTGATACCACTTTTTTGAATTTTTCTCAAAAACGTTTGTATATTTCAGTCTCAAATTTTAATCATTTACTCATTTATAAGCACTTTACTAACCTTGTAAATTTCATTGCATTCTGAAGATGATTCCTTCTAGGTGCAACTCTTTTTTTTCTTATAATGTATTTCAACCAATAATTGCGGTTATTTAGTCATTGTAATGTGGGATAAAAACAATGATACGTACTCGGAAATCTCGTGAAGCTCAGAGGGCTAATCCAAAAAATCACGTTCTTGATTTTAATGTGTTATCTATCAGTCACATACGGTTTTTATTTAAAGCTATGAGCTTCACGAGATTTCAAGTAGTGTAGTATTGCTATTACTTAACAACACACATAGTTATTAAATAGCAATATCTGGTGACTAAAAGAATCCTGGAAAATATTATATTGCACAAGAAGGTGAAACTGGTTATAAGTACAGAGAAGACTACAGATAGCAGAACAGAAATATGCGTGTAAGCCCCTTAAAGGGCTAAGAATCAATGCTGAATGCTTCAGTTATTTTTGCTGCATTAAGCCATTCAAATAAGAAAAAGTAACCCAAAGGAAACAACTCAGTAAAACTCTCTTTCATCCATCATTCTATAAGGGATTTGTTTTGAATTGTTCTTTGAAAAGCATTAAAATAACTCACCGAAAATGTATTGGTGGACGAAAATTCGAATAGGTAGAAAACGCAAATATTCATAATGAGACTTTTATTCTTTATCTGGAGCTCATAAAGCAGACATCTTGGCTGAAAACCAAAATATTTAAGTATTGAATCACATTAATCTTTCAAAATTTTGGCCAACACAAAACGGAATACTGTATAAAAGGATATAAATTTGTCGTTATTGTTGTAAAAAGAAGAAAGCATAAGGGAGCACAACCAAGAGATGAAAACTTCAAATACCATTAATGTATTCATGAAGTAACAAAATGTATGTTTAATTCAAAATAAAATTTTCTCCGATATAGATGTAAGCGCATTATTAAATAAAACTGTTTTTTCAAACTGAAAATTCTAACCAATCATTATGTGACTTTATGTCGAAGGTCCTGGTCTAATTAACCCACGCGTATAAAAAACTGTCACCCCCTTAAAAAAGCACTCACGTTATACATAAAAAAAATTGTTGCTTCTTATAGCCAGATTCCGAAGAGTATTGTATTTTAAAAATTATTTTAAAGTTTAGGTGCTCCACACACACAAGATGGATAAGAGTTGAGACGTGGGCCTTAAAAGCTGTATAATCTGGGATGCATAATGGAAAAACCGTCCACTTTGAACAATGATAATCCTAGGTAGATGACACTTGAAAACCTAGGTAATCCGAGGAGGATAATGGCTGAGTCACCAAGCTTAAAGAAACTGAATTATCCGAGGAGAATAATCTAATTAATAATCCAGCAAACACGCCAGACTTGGAATGCGATATTTCGAGGTAGTTAGCGGGTGAGGTACCAGCCTTGTAAAACTGGATAATTTAAGTCGGATTATGATATAAGCGCCAGCCTTGAAAAAATGGATAATTTGAGACGGGTAATTACAAGCGCAAAATAATAATCCGAGGTAAATAACAACTGAAGCATGAGTCTTGAGAAATTGTGTAATCCGAGGCGGATAACGGCTGAGGCACTAACCTTGGAAAGGAAACAACTGGATAATCTAAGGTTAAAATGGGAAGCACACCAGCCTTGAAAGATAATAATCCTAAGTAGATAGAGGCAAAGGCATGATCCTTGAAAAATTGCATAGTTTGAGGTTTAATCGTAGTTCGGAAAAGCCAACCTTAAAAATCAAGTGATTGATGCGATACATTTCGATATCAGAAAGAAAGGATATCAATTAAAGAGCCAGGATTATCACCCTTCATTTTTGTCTGCAGTGTTCGTACTTTCAGAATTTAGTACGGATTATATGGATCTTAAACCAGCCAAGTCCGATTTTGGAGAAAAATATTGTGGCTTGCAATAGCTTTTCTTTATTTCTATGAAACCATCACCAGACCAACACTAATTCTACATTCCTATTTACTGATATAGATCCACTAATGTTTCTTAAAAATGCTTTTATTTGCGTGCATTTAATTTGATCTCCTAAGACTATATATTGATTATGACTCAGTAATTACTCGAAAAGTGTTGCTCTTTCAAAATTGTTATACATTCATCTTACTGAATCACCCGTCTTTAGTAGCCTGGAGTTCAATGAAAAGAGCTTTAAAAAGTATATTTGTGTCCTTCTTGGTAAAAAGGTGATATGGCCTTGCAATAAATTTCGACAAGGATAATTATGATGGCGATATTTATGTGGAAGTCTCCCCGAACTTTCGAAAAAGTCGTGTTTGAATATTTTGCCCCGTCCCCTAAAGCAGAGAGCGCTTTGCCATTTATTTATCGCATTATTTATGACACGACATATGTTCTTGAAGCTGATAACGAAACGACCGGAGACGGGCAGCAGTCGCATTATACTTGATAACTATCAGGATGATTGATATTGTCGATTCGGCCAGTTAAAATGGTGGGACTTATTTATTGATTATTCGGTACAGGAGTGGAGATGTGACTTCAAGCATTTGGAGATCTTACCACCAGAAAGGTAGACACCAATGTCCAAAGCTTGGTCAGAAAGATAAAGTATGTTGATAATTTAATTTCTGGTGCAAATTTAGGATACTATCTTAATTATCTGAGTGCTTTTGACAGGATATCTCATCCAGCAAGATGGTCCAATTTTGTTAATGACGAGACACTTCGTTATCAAAGTATTGCTGATTTTTTCGTTATGATGAGATCAAGATCAATCCAGCTTTTTCAAATGACGAGATATCTATTACATCAAGAATTTCTTAGGTTTGATAATGACAAGATACATCATGCATCAAGATCTGGTCATGTTTGCTAATGACGAGATATCACGTTCATCAAGATCCTGTCAGTTTTACTAATGATATGATACCACGTCAATACAACCACCAGGATGATTAAACAAAAGAAAATGTCAATTTTCTACGTGCCTATTAGTGCAGTATTGTAATTTTCGATGTTTCCAGTTTTATTAATCCTTCTAGTGGTTTCAACGAAATATCTCGTCCATAAAGATTTGATCAATTTTGCTAATGACGACATATCTCGTCAAAGTATTGCCAATTTTTTTTAGGAGGAGGAGGTCATGATGGGCTGATTCACTTTTTCTAACTACGAAATCCCCCAAGATCTGGTCATTTTTTCTAATGACTAGATATATCGTCCATCAAGATATGCAATCATCAATTTTGCTAATGACGAGATATATTGTCTAGGCAAACAACGATTGTGTCAATGTATATGCATCGTGACTGAGTGTATTTGCCCATTTCACTAGCAACCTGCGAGTTGATTCGATTCCAGAATGTATACTCTAGGTATATTTTTGTCCTCTGTATCAGTAAAAATTTCCGCGAGTGTGTTTCCTCGTATGTCTACTAATAGAGGTCTTTGTTCTGTTGTTTGGCACAACCTGACCAAATATGACTCATATGCCATATTAACCCATCTAACCTTATGTATATAATTATGGCTCACAACACTGCAGAACTATAGAGCATCAGTTGTGTTGGTTCTTTCTGGTATACTTCACTTATTGTTGGTTAATTTTATTGATGTAGTTATTTTTGGTGCACCATATTCTATTCCAATGAACGAATCACTAGCATTATGGCTTGAAAGAATCTACAAACGAATCGATGATTAAATGTTGATTGGTCGTTTTGAGGAACACGATTGAGAGATCAACCTCCCATGAAAAGGTAGACAAGCGTTCACTTAAGAACGAAGCCAGAGTGCAACGTGTAAGCAAGAGTATTTAAGAAGACCTAAACACAATACAAAAACCAAAGAAAAGTTTATATTAACAAGCCACAGACACTCCAAGAACTGAAAAGCACCACAGTTGGGAAAACTTACTATAAATACTAGGATGAATCATTCTAATCCAACGAATATATATTGTTGTTATAAGGCGTAAGAGAATATCCAAGCTTATTAGTGGTTAGACGTTCCATTGGTCGTTTTGAGGAACAGGAATGAATACGCGACCTTCTTTGAACAGGTAGACCACATTTGCTTAGGAACGAAGCCACAGTCAAACATGTAACCAAGTGTTGCGAAAGATCAGAGTACACGACAAAAAACAAAGACAAAGTTTATATTAACTAGCTGCAGACAGTTGAATATTCAGGTTGAAATCAGATCACTAAATACATTAAGAAATGTCAAGAAAAACACATGAGAAACGCAATGAGTACAATTGTGCGAAAAGGAAAATGAACGTTATTCAACAGATTTGATTTTTACACCTAGAGTAAATACATTTTATACTGTGATACTGTATAATATTCTACAGTATTATCAATTATAAATAAAAAAATAAAGGAGTTACATAATATTGAAACAGTTTTGTGGTTTTGTCCCTATCCTGTTCTACACCAGTATAATTCAGTATTTTCCTTCATACTGAACATTCGAAACGTAATGGTTACTAGACAAAATAAACTTAAATACGCTTTGCAATCTGAATGATTTTTCTGCATTTGAAACAACACAGCCTATTATCCTCAGGCAGAAAATTTAAATTATGAGTTGAAATGCAGAGAGACTGGATTTGTTGAGTTCAGTTGAAAATGCTTTGTACTCGACTTCAAAGTTGGTGAATGGTATTCGAATAACCCTATTTAAAAAAGTTATTGATCTCATTTAATGTACCATGAAATTAAAATGGAGAAAATTGTATTCAAATAGCATTGTTAAAAATTCAAGCTCCGAAAATGTTTTCGCACCATTGATCGGATTCACACTTAATTCCAACTCTTGCAGACTTTTCGCAAAAAGCTGGAATTCACGAGGATTATTATGTGAACCGTAAACTCATTGAAACGTATACAGGGCATTTCCCAAAAGCTGTTCAATTGCTTCCTCGAATTGTGTAATTCAAAAATTTCACCTATTTACAAAGATGTCGATTTCGAGATATTTACATAATACGTGTGTATCAGTCGTTAATTCGAACTGTAGTAACCATGTAAGCAAATCTATACAATGACTTTTAACTCAGTAGTAACTTAGTTACTTGCAATCTATTGATGCTTAGCAAAAGGTCTTAAGGCTCTGAAATGTGAAGAACGTCCTTTTGGTGTGAGTGAACATATATTCTTAATGAATTTGGGATGTTTGAATATTCTAGATTATTCGTAACTTTTAAGAAAAAGTAAAAATTAATGCAGTGTTTAGTGTTTGTTAGGGAAAGGATATACCTTAATTACAGTCAATATGTCTCAAAATTATTTGCTTTTTTTGTTGAGGTATCGACAATGGTGACTGCAATGAATAAATATATAAAAGACCTATATTTTTTCTCTAGGGCTGCGGTAGCTCGGTTAGTAGAGTAACGGATTAGCAACCGGAGGGTTGTGAGTAGTTCAAATCCAACCAAATATAGTGTACAAAAGGGGTTAGTGCATGTTAAATCTGTAGTGGCCTCAAATGTCCTCATGTTGGTGGGGTGGGGAGGTTTGGAGAGTGGAGTGCCAGCTCATGTATTACCTCGTAATATAACCTTTGTTCAAATTTACGTGCGTTGTCTTCCGATCTTCCACTTCGAGTTTGATCCGGACCGTCACCAATAGTCTATTATGTTCTTCCGGTGGTACCATGATTCAAAATTACTTCACTCATTAAAAATATGTATAAGAAAAGTAATACAAATCTGCTTTACCGATTTCCATCGCAAGATTAGGTTTCGAAACTTCTGTGATGAATCCATATAAACAATATAATATTATATGCTATATTTATCCCAAAAAGGAATTTTTCTTTAATAAGTAATCCTCTAAAGTTAGACTGGCTGCCGAAAATAGCATACCCTTTCTCTAACATTACAAATTGCCATTAAAAACTTATAAATAATGCACCCTAACATTGAGGTAATGATTGCAGAAAATAGAATGTGCCCTTTCGATGTAGTTTGATTTGTTATACAAAATCCGATTCCTAAATTTTGCTGCATTAAAAAGTATAATCTATCCTCACATAATTTAAAATGTATAAAGAAATTTACCTTTCTTTAGAGTTTTTATTTACTGTTATAAGTAGAACAGTCTGTATAATATTGGGTAGTATAAAACAGTATACTGATTGTTTTATATTAAGATAAATATACCGTATATATATAAATAATATCCAAAACGAAAAATGGATTACATAACTCTCCTTCAACATTAAATTGATATGAGATATTTATATTTCTCTAACATTAAATGGGAATGGAATTCATTGGCTTAAAATATCAATTGTTGAGAAGATTATGTCTTGTGGGATAAGTATAGAGCAGATACGTGTATAACATATGCATTAAAGTTTACACATGTTTATACATACTGACTGGCTTCGGTAACGTGGTAGAATGATCAATTAATTAGCAATTGGAGAGTTGCGATTTGAAAACTCGGTCCAAAGACCGTCGTTTACACGGAGGGCTAGTACACATTAAATATCCCGTGGTATCAAATACCCTTACATTGGTGGGGTATGGAAATATGGAGGGTGGAGGTGCAAACTCAGTTGTTGACCTCATCATCTGACAGTGATTCAAAATTACGTGGCGTTGTCATCTGATCTTTCCCTTGGGTATTGATCCCGGACATTCGCCAATGTTGCTCCAGTTCAACGTAATTAATTACGATTCACATTATACCTATTGTTGGAAGTACTGTTATAACTTTGCTATCTCATTTAAATCTATATAAATAAATATAAGGTACATTGGTAAGTTACGGAAAAAAGGGAAACACCTTCTTCATTCGAACATTTTTAACAGGAAAGAAAATTCAAAGTTTGAAAGGAACTAACATCTTCTATAAACTCAAATGCATGGAATTTGCAAAGGGGCCGTCTTAATATTAAATTGAACACCTTCTTCTTCTTCTGAATGGAAACAATCCCCTCCATACCGAGTTACTGAAAACCCACAACGGATTAGCAGGGAAGGTCTCTAATGAAAAACGAAACCCGGGCATGTGGTAGGAGTGCTAGGTGCGCCAGGTTATCCGAAACGTGGTCAGAGTCCCCCAACAGCCTGCACAGCCCCGACCAAAGCAAAAGGTGTCCGTCCCAGCTCATATTTTGATATACTCATACCAATATACAATTGAACACCATAATTTTCAATAGAAACCCTAATTTTGACACAATTTTGAATCTATATTATTATTTAACTTCAGATACGAACTTAAATGTCATTAAATCTTACCGTTTTTAAATTATGATCACTGAAAGAATGGAGCTTCTAATATTAAATCAGTTTTTTAGACTTTTATGGATATTTTCCTAAATAATGTTTCTATAGCGCTGATATTTTGTTCCACATTACGGTTAAACAACTTAAACATAATCTATTTAATATTTTATTTTAAAAATTGTTTTTTTATTTGCAATAATAGTTATTAAATTAATGTTTTAAAAACTATAAATTGGAATTTTACTATAATTTTATGAAAATTTATTCAGAAGGACTTTTAATACGACCACGCAAAGTTTCAAATCAATGTAATAGTTAGTGTTTGTGTAATTTTCCTCATTATTGCGATATTAGGGGGTAACCCAAAATTTAAAATACGTCTGACAAGCATAGTATCGTATCGTTTGTACTTGTGTAGTAAATTTTAATAATGCAATTCTCGCATCTTTTGCACTTGCATAATAAAGATAATAATTCTCGTCTCGTTTGTACTTGCGTAGTAAATCTATATAAATAAGAATGGAGTGTTTGTTTGTACATTCAATATTTTCGACCCATTTCAAGTTTTCTATCCGTTTTGGACCCTTCTGATGCCGAATCCGCCTTTTTTTCGTTTGGTGTCTGTCTGTCTGTCTGTCTGTCCGTCTGTCTGTCTGTCTGTCTGTCTGTCTGTATGTTGTGCCCTATACACGTCCACGCGGTTTAAGATATTTTCATGAAAATTTGCATACAGTGAGTACTTATCTTCATTTAGTGAGTGGCATTGGTTGCGAAAGTCTGTCTGTCCGTCTTTCTGTTCTATGCTCGATTTCGTGTTTGTGTGTTTGTGTACACATCACATGAATTGTATTCCAGATATTTGATTGAATTTTATTTTATTTTATACTTTATCTATTAGTTTAGTAAATGCAATATTAAACATTTCTTTATTGTTATATTTAGTTGAGTTTCATGCTAAAACACCTGAGTAAGTATACTTAAACCAACCATAATTTGGTAGTTTTGGAAAAATTGGAATGTCTATTGAATATTACGATTACTTCGATTGCTTTACCAGTACTGCTGAAAAAGTAATTATTCTTCAAAAAATTATTATTTTTTTATGGAATTTCATCTCTGATACTTCATTTATTTCGAGTCTTAATTTTATTCTTTGCGCAAAGAAAACGATTTCCGAATATTTGGGACAGACGATATTTTTCAATGAAACGAGAATGAACAAGATCGCGCGAGCAGTGATATTTTTTCAGATTCTTTCGCTCTGAATTAATTTCACATTTCTAAATTTTGTGCACTTTTAGTTGTAAGTTGTGGCAACTGTGCGGGATCAAGAGATAAAATTGAATCACAAATTAATATCTTTAGAACAATTTTTTCCGACATATTTTATTTTGTTTTACTTTGCTGTTTCCTGTTTTTAATATTTATTATTTTAATAAATGTGTTTCCTTCTCATCACACGCAACAGCACCACAAAGTATTAGACTTTAAAATGTTAGGTAAGTCAGTATAAATTTTCAGTAAATTTTAAGTGTAATTATGCCATTATTGAAAGAATAATTCCGTTATTTAAAGAATAATGCCGTTATTTAAAGAATAATGCCGTTATTTAAAGAATAATGCCGATATTGAAAGAATAATAATGTTTATTCATCCAAACTGGAACTTTTTCCAACATTAAAAAATTCGTTGTAATAATGACAGAAGATTGCAAAATTTCACAATGTCGCATACCGGAGGCAAGAGTGCCACAAGTAAAAAAATATTGTTTCGTTGACTATGAGTGCGAGAGCACTCGCCGTAAATCGTAATTTTAATTAATTGAGTTGAACATGAAAAGAACTTAAGAAAGGGAATTCCAAATCTTCCTATAAATCGTCTTTTATAGTAGTAACCTTAGTATCACCTTTCGTCATTTTGTAGCTTTGTCATACAGCAATTGTGCGATGTAAGTGAAATGTATTACATGAATGGATATGCATGTGTAGGATTTGTGTCCAAAGTAAGTTGTAGAAAATATAAAGATGGCGAAAGATGTTAAAATAAATTTTTATTCTACAAAAAACGTAAGTCATTATATATTTTGATCATCTCTTCAATCTAGAGTAAACCAATTCAAACCGAGTAAGGTCGGGTATTTTGCTAGTATAATAATATAATTCTAAAATCGTTTGTACTTGCATAATAAATATAATAATTCTCGTATCGTTTGTACTTGCGTAGTAAATACCATAATGTAATTCTCAAATCGTTTGCACTTGCATAATAAAGATAATAATTCTCGGATCGCTCAAAAATATGTTTGAAATTTGAGCTTCGGTTAGCTATAACTACAATAAACTTCAATCTACGAATAATTATTTTATTTTTTTCCCGATACTACGTTCCATAATTCAAATGAAATAATGTCAATCAAAAATATAAGCAGCATTTTTGTACTTTTATTGGTGTAAATCATTTCTATTAAAGCATTTGGGAAAAAGAGCACAGCTCAGTCATTTGAAATCAAATTTATTACCTGTTCGTCCTCTTCAATTGCATCCCATTCACTTGTCAAAACGATTCGGTAGTTTTGGACGTTTAAGCAATTTTCGCATTCCCTCACATATTTTCTTTTCGGCCTGAGATTTCTATCCCCCAGATTTTTCATTAACTTCTGTAATTAGTCCGCTGAAGAATTTGGAGTCCTTTCGTGCAATTTCAGCAATATTATGCAGATCAATGCCAAAGTTTAACTATACATTCATAATATACTATACAGCATGCTTAACCTTCGAAATTTGCTAGTAGAGTTGTGTTGCTTTTACCCCATATAATACAATTTAGTAATATTTTATTGGCCATTTGTTCAAAATAGAATCCCTTGAATAGTCTTTTTTGCTTGTTTCCTTGGAAATGAATTATTTGGAACGATTCAATTGACCTCTGTTGTAGAATAGAATGATTTAAGTATATTTTATTAATACGTGCCTTATATATAGAATAGAATCTTTTGGAATGATTTTTAGGTCATTTCCTAAAAATAGAATAGTTTGGACGTGTTATATTGGTCACACGCACATTTCCATCGAATAGAATGCTCTGGATTGATTTTATAGGCCGTTTCCTAAAAATGTAATAGTTTGAAAGTATTCTATTGTTCACACACACACACACAAACACACGTTTCAGTCGGATAGAGTCCTATAAAAACTGTGTTCCTCTACTTGGAATAGAAACTTATTGAAGGGTTCTATGGATCATTTACTTATAATTTATTCCTTTAGGAAGATTAAATTGGCTACGAAGGTCAGAGATTGGTACATAGGCTGTATCAGTATTATTCTGTGTGGTCATACATCCTACAGGGGACCACCTCTTTTATGTTTTGAGCTAAACTTATGCTTCATGGTACTACATAGTGCAATGCCATTACTCCAGTTCAAAGTATTTTTACTTTTTCAATTCCAATCGTGTAATCGTTCTGTTTAACTCATCTGTTCGATAACTCTCAAAGTACCTTTTGTATTATTTTCACACAGCCAGATCACTTGAATGGAAAGCAGTAGCTGAAACCTCACTGTATAAACCCTCCTGGTGGTTGTTTGGACGAAGTATCTCTTCATTAGCAAAATTGACTAGATCTTGATGGACGAGGTATCTCTTCTTTAAAAAAAGAGATCCATCAGATCTTGATGGAGGACATATTTTGTCATTAGGAAAAATAGCTCACCTGATCTTGATGAACGACAGATCTCATCATTAAAAAATATACTCACACTATCTTGATGGATAAGATATCTCGTCATTAGCAAACGAAACTCACTAGATCTTGAAGAACGAGATATCTCGTCATTAAAAACGAAACTCGTCAGATGGACTAGGTATCTCGTCTTTAGCAACTCACCATATCTTGATGGTCAAGATATATCGTCTTTGTAAAAATAAAGTCACTATATCTTAATGGAGTAGTTATCTCGTCATTAGAAAAAGTAACTGAGAAGATCTTGATTTAGTCATCATCATATAATGAATAGTATAAAGGTGACGATATATCTCGTCATTAGAGAAAGAGATCAGATTTTGTTGGACGACATAGCTCTTGATAAGAAGAAAATCGACCAGTCCTTGATGTCTTCATCATCAAAAATTTAATAAGATCTTGATGGAGAGATAGCATTTGTAAAATTGGTGAGCTCTTAATGGACGAGATATCTCGTCGAAACCGTTTGTAGGATTACGTTGGGATGGTTTAAAATCTTTTCCATGCACTTATGTTAGATATAGTTGTATTAAAGTACGAGATTGAACACGACGAAGTCACTAACACATAAGAAAATCAAGGAATAAAATAACAGAAATGCAAGTTTAATGACAAATTCACTGTGTAAAGGTAGTCTGTACCACCTGTGTTAAGCATCCTGTCTTAAAATGACCAACGCTATTACTTATAATCGCGTATAATGTCTAAGTGTTTAGTTTGGGACACAACTGCTCGTATAGATGCCATTCACCGCAAATACCACACATACATACACTTCCAACTACCAATCTAATTGAGTGACCCGTAAAATTATGCGATGCACTGTGTAATTGAATGCTCTGTTCTAGACAGAATCCAAGTAGTAATCGTGATCTACTGGATGCGGGAGATGTACTGGTGGTTTCCAAATTCTAATGTTAGGTAGTAAAACTTTCAAACATGTACAATGTGGAACTTGAATAAGTTTCTGATTATTTATATTGTTAATTAAACTACCAATACGAAGACTTTAAGATCCTTGTTTAATTTATAGGTTTGGTTAATAATCCCTGATTAATTTTTGTGTATCAATTCAGGCAAATATATCCGAATTATTGAATGTCCTATGATAATTTATTGGTTTAATAGCATTCAAATTTTAACTCATTTTGATATTTAAACAACAATGACTAAAGCGAAACGTGAAAATCCAGTGCTTATTTAAAGGTTCGTTTATTGGTTGGTTTCGGATTTTTATGGATCAAGGACCATATTTGCCATGTTGCGATAAAAACGTGAAATAAATTACTATATATAGAAAACAAAAGGTATAATGAAAGATATATATCTAGAGAGGACTCGAACCTGCGACACCAACTTCTCAGAGGTTGCTAGCGTGGCAAGAAAGCAAACTAAGTCGCAGTCACCCACACATTGGCTTGAACGCTAGCCTTTGAATAATATCAATGACTGTTATTCAAGCTATTGATTAATATTAATAGCTAATTATTCAAGCTATTGATTAATATTAATTCTTAATTAGTCAATATATTGATTAATATAAAGTATTAATTATTCAAGCTAGTGATTAATATTGATTGCTAATTAGACCAACTATTGATTAATATTAACAGCTAATTATCAAGATACTGATTAATATTAATTGCTAATTATACAATAAAGATAAGGATTGAAGATTCTAAGCTAATGTTTCGATTTGAATAAAATTACTTTTTCGCATCTTTAACTGATTAAACAATACTTAAAACAATAATTAAAAGTGAAAATTCTATAACATTCATCCGTTTCAGTCAATTAACAAAGTCATTTTTTTGGTTGTTAAACAAAAACCAGAAGGATTGAATATCCTGGATTGCCACGTCATTTGTTTACTAAGCAAAATCAAAAATTGCAGATCCTATTACATTTATTGGTTTGGATAACATGAGTCATTTCTTTGGTTATGAAATAGAAACTAAAATATTGAAGATCATATTCTAATTTATCGTTTTGAATAGTCACTAGTTCACATTTATTTTTCAAGTTAAACAAAAACTGGTGACTTGTATATCTTATTATATTTTTTCGATTCCAATAAAATCAAAGTCATTTTTGTAATTATAAGCTTCACATATCACCATCCCACCCTCAAATATAACTGACTAGCCACTGCGTGCCTAGCCCGGCGTTGCCCGTGCCCGTGATGTTGGTTTGCTTCTCGAACCAACACCACGGGCAACGCCGTGATGTAAGGTATTAATCTGGTGTAAAATTTTCCGCAGATTTCAAATCCATTGAAATGTTTACTCTATCTTTAACGGTCTAGGAGATAGAAAAAAGAACTACGAAACAAAAGTTAAAACTTTTTTTATCCTCTGCTGGAAAATCATTCCTCGGGGCAAAATGAAAGTGGAAACGGAAAAAATAAATTTAGAATCTTGTCCGAGTTCTCTGCGATGAAAAAGAATTGGCATGGTTGCAAAGGCTGACGTCAAGATCACGTGGGTAGAAAAAGTCAAGACTCGGGTTTTCTTCTTTTGTCCGGAGAAACGCGTTTGAAGCACCAGGTAGAGAATAAAACTATCAAATTCATTTAAAAATCTTCTAGATTGAATTTTAAAATTCGCCGCGACCCAAAAATTGCAAAAATTTTGGACTACCTGTGTGCCAAATCTCATTGCTGTAAGTGCCATAGAATCGTCTGGGACTTTAATCACAACAAACAAACAGACAGACCAACACTTCGTTTTATAATATTATAGATAGTAAATTTTAGCGGTAGAAAAACGCTGCTTAAGATCAATTCCAACTACAGAAACACATCGTTCTTATGAGGATACGGGTACAACGAATGTTAATAAAACAAAAACCAAATATTTAAAGATCTCATACCCCAATTTGTTTTTTCAATAACATTCACTGCTTTAGTTTGGTTTTTAAATGAACAATCACCGTCGCCTCGAAGACTTATTACTTTGAACAGTGATTACTTTCTAGTATTAATTCCGCTGTGTTGCTCCGCTGTGACGTAAATTCAACTACCAAACAACTATTGCTAATTAAACAGCAATATCCGGATGTTAGGGGATCCTTCTCAAGTAAATGAATATGCAAATCAGATGCACTGAATCTCAATTATATAGATGAAATGCTATTTTTTAGGTAATTAAGAATTGGTTATAAGTTATGCAATTTTTTGTTAACTTCAATGTTTATTAATACTTAAGATGATGCGTTTGACAAGCTAGCGATTAAAATTACTATATATAAAGCATATAAAGAGTAATGAAGATGATAATCATATTCCACCAACCAAAAATATCCCAATTCTGTTCGTTATCCATGCCCTTAAAGTGAAAAAGGAGCCTAAAATAAGGTTACGCTCCGAAAGTATCCATTATAAACAAATGTGCATCACATTTCCATAAGGGGTCGTCATCTTATTAAAAATTCTATTAATGTTAATGTTTTACATTTTAGAGGGAAAGTTATAATTACTACCGAACAACTCTGGATGGAGATATTGTAACTCCGTGATGCATTGGAGTTTCTTGGGGTTGCAATATAAATTGAAACGCGGTAAACCGGGTATGATAAAGTGAGAGTTGAGAAAGACTTTTGTATTATAATTAGAAAAGGTCAAGACTAACATTAATACCCTGACGGTCACGTGATTTCCAAGTAGTGTGAAATCGCTCTTAACTCGCAACACACACAACTACGGATATTTCTAAAGTGTAGAAACATTCGATTAGTAATTTGCTTATAATAGAATCCTTTGGAAAGATTCCATTGGTCATTTCATTAAATAGAATTATTTAGAAATTGTTTACTGACCATTTTGCTTTTAAAAAAATCCATTGAAAAGATTGTATAAATGCTTTCCTTAGAATGGAATCCATTGGAAAGGTTTTGGATTATTCTTCATCGAGGTGGTTCAGTGATTTTAAGATGCATGGGCAATAAATAATTTGAGCAGGAACAGGTTTAATATTCTAGTATTTAATGAGTACTATAATTACATATTTACAAACGAACAATTAGGTAAAAGTAAGGGGACATCCCCTAAATTCAGCACGAAGCTGATCGTTATCCAATCAATCATACAATTTCTGAAACTCAAATCGTTCTGAAGATTTCAGATAAAAGGAGACAACAAGCAGCGCCATCTGCGCGTTTTGATTGGTTGCTCATGTTTCACAACACTCCCCACCTGGACTCTATTAAGAGTACACAATTATACAGTTTTAACCATATTTCAAAACATTGCAATACTTGAATTTGAAGTCAAATTACAATACAAAATTCAAATTAACAGTTGCAAACTTAATTAAATCACAATTAGAATAAACTGAAATAAAAAAAGGTAAACATAAACACTTCAACAATTCAAAGTAAACGAAAGAATTATATATACCATTTAGATTTTACTATTAAAAATAATTCAATTCTAGAAACTTAATTCGTTCAAATAAATTCCAGACATTTTTACATTCAAACTAAATATGTAAGTATATTCAACTGTGAAGAGACAATACAGATAATTGGAAAAATTAATAGTATTAAATGTCAATAATGTTTTTGACACTAATAATAAAATATGAATATATGTGTGTAACATAAAGAAAAGCAATCACATGATATTTGTTTAAGACATTTTGAATCCAAAAACGTGTTATACGTAATTAATTATACAATATTTTCAATTTCTAAAGGATACAGCAGTTGAACTGGTTTCCGGAATAGTCCTTTAGCAGTTTTTACAACACAAGCACGAATGAGTTTATCTCTGCCATGTATTACTTCCTTCACAATTCCCATATCCCATAACAATTTTGATTTATTAGTCCCATCTACTAAAACAACATCCCCAATTTGGAGATTTCTATGCCGTTCAGGTGTTAGGAAATGATGGGCAGAATTGAGGTGAAGCAAATACTGTTCCTTCCACTTAAGCCATAACTGTTTTAACAGTCTGGTTTGGTACATCTTTCTCTTGATCAATATGTCCTTGTTAGAAAGTTTGTTCTCCAGTTCAGCAAAGTGAAGAGGATAGCTGAAATCATTCCTTCCGAATTGAAGAAAGTGAACAGGTGCAAGTGGCTCTGGATCGCCGAAATCACTTGTGGTGTAAGTCAGCGGACGCATATTCACGACGGCTTCAATTTCACTCAAGATGGTTGTTAGTTCTTCAAATGTGAGGAGGGCTTTTCCTAGGATTTTTCGTAGTGGATCCTTGACGCTTTTCACTAAACGTTCGTAAAATCCTCCCCACCATGGAGCGTGTTCAATAATATTTTTCCAGGTTATTCCTTTGTTTGAGATGAAATCCTGTAGATCTTGATCCTTTAAAATACTTGCTAAACGTTGTAATTCTTTGTCAGCTGCCTTGAAACTCTTTGCATTGTCGGAATAGACAATTTTGCAAGTTCCACGTCTCGAAAGAAATCTCCGAAAAGCTAGAAGGAAGGATTTAGTAGACATATCTGTCACTAATTCTAAGTGGATAGCACGAGTAACAGCACATGTGAAGAGTGCAATGTATGCCTTTGAAGAGTCATTTTTATCAGTTCTAACGAAGACAGGTCCCGCGAAATCTACTCCGATTATGTTAAACGGAGGTGCTTCAGAAATTCTATCTCTAGGAAGTTGTCCTGTCAATTGCCTTGCTGGTCTTAACATATATTTTTTACAAATTAAGCATTTGTTGATGGTTCTTTTTACTAACTGTCTTCCCTTTGGTATCCAAAATTCTCTTCTTATCTGCGTGAGTGTCAGCGACACTCCGCTGTGCATCACTCTTTCGTGTTCTCTCTTTATCAACAGTTCAGTGAATAATTCATTCTTCGGTAGAAGAACAGGATTGATCTCGTTGGGGTTGAAGTCGGCTTGATTGAGTCTGCTTCCAATTCGCAATAAGTTTTCTTCATCTAGATATGGACACAAACTGTAAATTTTAGATTTCTTTCCAATCTGGGATTTCTCTTTCAATGCCTTTATTTCATCTCCGTAATTCTTCTTTTGCACTTCTCTAACAAGATGCATTTCGGCTTCTCGTAATTCCTCAGCAGATAAACAGCCTTCTCGTTTGTTGGAACTTCTCAAGCTATGTATAAACCTTTTGATCCAGGCTACTATTCGGATGATCTTCCGAAGAGAACTGAAGGTTTCAATCTTTATAAGTGGCTCATTTGGAGCGGATGTGCAAAACTTCTGAGAAATGTTCATCTTTTTCTGTCTGGTTTCTGATTTTCTTAAGTTATCGTCTATTTCTGTTGCTTCTCTGGGCCATACATCGCTTTCTTGTGTCAACCAGGGAGGACCAAACCACCACAAACTGTCAATTTTCAGATCAGTAATAGATCGTCCTCTAGTCAGTCGGTCTGCAGGATTGTCACGCCCTGGACAATGTCGCCAGTCCATTGGATCAGTCAAACTTTGGATTTCGGACACTCGGTTGCTCACGAAGGGTTTCCAAGAATTCGAAGAGCTTTGAATCCAATGTAACACAATGTTTGAATCAGTCCACAAAAAAAGTTTCATGAAGCTTATCTTGAGAACGGACGTAACATGACTTGCAAGTCTTGCTCCTATAATTGCGCCCATGAGTTCCAATCTTGGTAAGCTTAAACGTTTAATGGGAGCTAATCTGTTCTTTGAAGCAACCAAGACAGTTTTAATTTTGCCGTCGTCAGTAGCGAATCTTAGGTAAATTACTGCACCGTAAGCCTTTTCACTTGAGTCAGTAAAACAGTGTAACTCTACCCTGTTTGGAAATTCATCCATCAAGTCACAAAAGTAATATCTAGGCACTTCTACAGTACTAAGGTATGGAAGTTGTTCACACCAAATGTCCCAATCTTTTTGCAAATCTTGTGGTAAATTTTGATCCCAATCGATGCCACGTTCCCATAATGACTGGAAAATAATTTTTATACGGACTGTAAATGGTGACAAGAATCCCAATGGATCAAAAATTCTACCAGATGTCTGAATAACAGTTCTTTTCGTCTTTTCCTGACATCTCACAAATTCACAAAGATTTTGATTATCTATTTTAAAGGTGTCATTTTCTGTGTTCCAAATTAATCCTAAGATTTTAAATGGAGTGGTGTCAGATGACAAATCAGGAGAGACATCAAATTTTAAAATCTTTAAATGTTCCTTCAAACCAGAAGAATTACTCTGCCATTTACGTAGGGACATATTGGCCTTGAGGAAAATATCTCTGGACTCGGTTGATAGTTTCAAAGCCTTTTCAACATTGGACGCACCTGTCAACAAGTCATCTACATACATTGAAGAATTAATCACAGAACAGGTGTCTGGGAACTCGTTCTCAAACCTCTTAAGATGATGCTTAATAACAGCTCCCAACAAAAAGGGACTTGAAGTCACACCAAATAGTACTCGCGTCATTCTAAGGATTTTGGGTTTTTCTGGAAAGTCATGATCTTGTGGAAGTTCATCTACCCACAAGAAACGTGTCACATCTCTGTCAACTTCAGCGAGACTTATCTGTAAGAAAGCCTTTTCTATATCGGCCACTACTGCGTTCTTATGATTTCGAAATTGTAAAGGCAAATCGAACAAGTCAGAGTTCAAATTTGGACCTGGAACTAGAATGTCATTTAAGGATGGCTCACAAGGCGCGTGGCACGAGGCATCAAACACGATTCGCAAATTCCTTTTATCTTTCCGAATTACAGGGTGATGGGGTAAATAGTATGTTAAATTGCCGTTTGTTGAATTTATTTCTTGCGGTTTGACCTCCTCTACAATTCCTAAAGTAATGTATTCCTGAATGATCGCTCTGTATTCTTCGAACAGTGTAGGGTTATTTCGAAATCTTTTTATTAAGCTGTCGAATCTCTTTTTTGCGGTTTCGTAATTGTTTGGAAGAAAAAATGTTTCAAATTTTGTAGGCAACTTGGTTTCATACCGATTATTTTTAAATTGAATGTTTTCCTCAAAATCTTCCAGCATTTGTTTATCGCATAATTTTCTATCAGATGGCTCGTCTTTAATTCCCAATGACTCAAGTTCGAAAAACTTCTGAAGTTGAATTGACGCTCTTTCGTCATCCTTATTTTCTTCCCAAATCGAAACATGCATTACACTTAATGAGTCATTCAGAGAGGCATTAGAAAATCTACCGTGAAGAGTCCATCCGAATTTCGTTTCATTCAAAACTAGATTTGATGATAAACGTTTATTATTTCCCGTCAAAACGGACCAATAATAATCGGAACCCAACAAAATATCTATTTGTTTTCCCTTGGCGCCCGATTTCACTTGAATGTCAGATAAATTAATTCCTAACTTTCGTATATTGTTATATACTTCCGCACTGGGTGTACTAATAACATCTGCGCAAATTTGTTCCGTTTCCAAAACCTCTAAACATAAACAAAAATCCGATGTTGAGTCTCGCAATTGAACACGTAATCGTTTTTGTGTACAGATATGGGGCTCGTTGGCGCCGAATGTGTGAATTTTCAATGACTCACTTCCGATTTGTTCCAAACATAATTCTTCAGAAATGCTTTTGGTAATGAAGGATCGTTGTGATCCCGAGTCGAGTAGTAAACGCACATTCATCGTTTTGTATAATCCGATAGCCTGACATCTAACGGTCTGAAAGTATATACAGGGTTCTTTTTCTTCAAACGACGATTGGGGAATTAATGATGTTATAACTATTTTATCTACATCCGAGGTTGAGGATTTATTTACAGATTCCGCATGTGGTTTTCTTGTTTTGACTTGTTGCTCGCAAAGTGATCTCAAATGACCTTTGGAATAGCAAATAGTACACTCAATATTTTTGACTCGACACTGTGATTGTCGGTGGAATTTTTTATAGCATCTGAAACACTTTGCTTGCTTAAGAAGAGAATTTCGTCGTTGCTCTAAATCGAGACTGCATAGTTCTGGCAAATGTTTCTTAGAACAAAATGGACACAGAGTTTCAGTCAGGGTGTTCAAAGTCATCGATGAAGGGACTTTATGTTTCGCTGTGTTAAATGTTTTTGAAAAGAACTTAGTTTGGGTTTCATGTGTAGTATTTATGGATTTTTCGCCTTTCAAATTATTTATCATCATAGTTGTTTCTCTACACTCAACTTCCGTTTTGAGAAATTTAATCAACTCCATAACGTCTAAATCCTTTGAGTCTACAAGCCTTCTATTAAATTCTAGAACAATATCATCGGGTATCAACTTTAGCAAAATTGGATAGAGTAATTGTCCGTACATGCCTGCGGTGATTTGCATGGATTCTAAACTTCTCATTTGTGTTTCACAGGTATCATAAAGACGCCGCAAGGCTTTTGTATTATTAGAATTCTTACAGGGTTCTATGTTTAACAACTTACTCATCAACGAATTAACTACTAAATCTCTCCGGCCAAACCGATCCTTTAATAAATTTATGGCGGAGTCATAATTATCAGCATTAAGCGAAAACCCAGAAACAGCATTTTGTGCAACGCCACCCAAATAAGACTTTAAATAACTGAATTTCTGCACGTTCGTCAATCTATCATTACTGTGAATAGCAGCATCGAATTGTTGCCAGAATTCCAACCAACAGGCTGGATCACCGAAATATTTAACAATTTCGAGCTTCGGCAAACGAATAATATTAGAGTGTGAGTCATAATGATCTCTACATCCCAGCAAACCGCTCCCCTCAGAAAAAGCACCTTCTGTCACTTCAAGAGTACGTAAATCCCTTGTTTCGTTTGATGCAGTTTCCTGCTTACGGATCTCACTCATTTTTCTGCTGATCTTTTGTTTGCATGATATAATTTTGTCTTTATATTCTTCAGAAGTAATAATTTCTGCCTCGTATTCTTCGATATTATCGATACTTATTAAATTCTCTATTCTATCATTAAGTGAATTAAGTACTATGCTTTTTTCCATTAATTGTGCTCGAGTTTCATCCAATTCTTCCCACAAAGCCAAATTAGCTTCAGCATCTAAATTAGTAGCGACAGCAGTTTCTATTTTCTTAATTAATTTTGTACATAGCTGTCTCAAAGTAGAACGTTTCTGTTTCAGTTTTCCTAAATCTTGCGCCATTTGCGCATTCCGGTCTGGTATTTCTGCAGTACTCATTGTTTCGTTTTGTTCAAAGTCAGTATTCAAATAAAGAAAATTTCGCTTACCCGCTTCCAGCTCAATCGATCTTACCCTTCAAGTAATCCAAATAATTCACTTCGGGAACACAAACTTCACTTCTCGGCGCGATGCACCAGATTTTGGATTATTCTTCATCGAGGTGGTTCAGTGATTTTAAGATGCATGGGCAATAAATAATTTGAGCAGGAACAGGTTTAATATTCTAGTATTTAATGAGTACTATAATTACATATTTACAAACGAACAATTAGGTAAAAGTAAGGGGACATCCCCTAAATTCAGCACGAAGCTGATCGTTATCCAATCAATCATACAATTTCTGAAACTCAAATCGTTCTGAAGATTTCAGATAAAAGGAGACAACAAGCAGCGCCATCTGCGCGTTTTGATTGGTTGCTCATGTTTCACAACAAAAGGTTCCATTGGTCCATACACTAGAATATAATTATTTTGAAAGATTTATTTATTGGCACCTGTGCTTAGAAAAAGCCATTGGATAGATAGTACGGGCACTTTCATTCGAATGGAATCCATTGGTTCATTCCTAAGAATAGAAAATATTTTGTAAAAATTCAAATATTCTTTCAGTAGAATGGAATTATTTTTTTGGTTAACCTTTACGCTGCGGCATATCTACAATTGTTACCACTAAAATTTCGTTTACATCAGCGGTATGGTATAGATCTGTGTAATGTGGATGTTATCCCCCTTTTTAATGACCGCTGTCATCGATCACCATTTACGAGCGGTCAGCGACTGACCTTCTATTGGATTCCTCCTTTTGTTCTATATCCTACCCTGTCGACCGTGGGGTGTGAATGCTTTGGGGTAAAGGCACAAGGTCGCTTTTGTGATGTCTATATCACGCGAAACGATACACCACACAATACTATGAGAGAAAAGCCTCAGTCGTAAATGCAACTCAAGGCTCTGTTGCTCAAGTTAGGTAATTAGGTAAGGTGGGATCGGACATGTAGACCAAAGAGCCGTCCTGTGAGATTGAAATATTTTAAGCTACACAGAGTAAAGGTTAAGGTTTGAGAGTGTGAGGGTCATATTAAGTCGATTTACACCAAACGTAAGACAAACAACGACTAGTAGTATACATACACACCAAATTAAAGTTTTAATGAGATAGAAACACACAGAAGATAGAAATACCACAGAAAAATCACCAAATATGATCTGACTAAAAGGTACTATTCTATGGAAAAAACCAACAGATTCTTTACAAAGGATTTACTTCCAACCTAAGGTAGGTTGGTGATTAGGGTTTTATGGCGCAAGGTCAAAAAACGGACAAGCTGTGCCAACCGCTAGATAAAAAGAAATAAAATCAATGTAAATATAAAAACATTGTAAGTAAAGGTAGATGTATGTTTTGCTCAAGAAAATTACGTAACACAAAATTTATTTTATGATTTTTTTAAAGTCAAGTTATGCATAGTAAAAAACGTATTCGTGGAAAGAAATAAAGTTGAAATTTTTGACTCAAACAGTATGAAGGAATTCTATGATTAAAATCAAGCTGATCAAAAACCTGATATACAATATCAAAATGTACGGAAATAATGGATGATATAAATATCATGATAGATAAAAACACTATATCAGATTTAAAAATACAATAAGATCTCGCAAATTCTATATTGATATTTTTTTAAATTTCAAACGATGATGATTAAAATTACACGAGTCAATTATAATATGTTTAACAGTAAAATCTGATGAACATGCATGACAGAAAAGGTGGACTCTCGCCCAACAAAACATGACGATGAGTAAACCGTGTGTGAGCAATGCGATTAACCTAATGAGGAAATTAATACTTCCGGGTAATTCTATTCTAAGAACATACGCAATACAATATTTCTAAAGGTTGAGTAAATCCATGTAGTCTCTCACCCAATACACATGATTGTTTAATCATTAAGAATGTTAAAAGAGATGTTAAGCTCCTCGGAAATCTCATGACGAACGGAGAGATACGAAATGACGTAAGACTGTAAATATTATAGCGGTAGGTAGTTGAATTTATGTCGCTCTGATGCAACACAACGGGATATTGGTGACAGTGCGTGGTCAATACCCGAAGGAAAAATCTGAGGTCAACTCCTTCTGAATTTTAAACACGGTCAGATGACCTAACCTGGCACGCCTAAACTTCCGCACCCTAGCCAACGATTGAACATTTAATATCATGATAGATTTGACGGACATCAGCCTCCACGTACACGACGAGTTTCCAACTTTTTTTGGTATATTTTTAATATATTTTATATTATTACATGATAATATTTTTTTAGTATTTTTTAATTAAAGTTGTACTAGAGCAACACAACGGGCTATTGACGACGGTCCGGGTAATTTTGTAATTAACTTCGTACTAGAGCAACACAACGGGCTATTGACGACGGTTCGGGATCAATCCCTTAAGGGAAAGATCCGGGACAACACCTCGTAATTTTGAACAACGGTTAGATGACGAAGCAACACCTGAGCTGGCAACCCTGTCTCCAAACTTTCATACACCGCCAACGTTAGGGTATTTGATGCCACGGGATTTTTAACGTGCACCAGCCCCATGTACACGACGGTATTCGGTTGAACCTAGTTTTGAATTTGCAACCCTCCTGTTGCTAAACCGTGACTCAACCAACTGGGCTACCTCTTCACCCCAGCTGATCCGTAGCCCGTAGCTACCCAAAATGCATATCCACATGGGTAACGACGGAGCCAACTACTAGTGAGTATGGACTGAAATTCAAGGAAACGAATATCCTATAGAAATGCACAAATGTTACATGCACATATTTAATATTCTAAACATGATTATTTAGGGTTAATAAAGTGTGACTGCTACTTCAGTGTTCAGATAGTGTTGGTGTTCAGTTTTGGTAAAAAACATTTGCACATTTCGAATAGGTTCTTACTTCGATAAATTTTTAATGCCACAGTAGTCCAGTCGCCAGAGCAGCGAATTTGCAATCGGAGGGTTGCGAGTTCGAATACAACCAAAGACCGTCGTAAATCTGTCGTGGTCTCACATGTCCTTACGTTGGCACAGTGTAGAAGTTTGGAAGATGGGGTCCCAGTTCAGGTATGACCTCGTCATCCGACCACGGTTCAAAATGACGTGGTATTGTCCTGAAATCTTTCCCTTCGGGTTTGATACCGGAACGTCGCCAATAGCCCTTTGTGTGTCTTCACTGGGACGTTAATTAAAATGCATACATATGACTTATGTCAATGAAGTGTATAACGGGGATATGACCTGAGAGTGTAAGAATTCTACATACTTTTTATAACATAATCGAAAATCTATATTTTGTTGCAAAGGGCGTACTAAATAAAAGGTGTGTTGTTATTGCACATATCGTCACACAAACAGCAAAAGGTCATATGGATAAAAACTATATAGATATAAAAAAGCGAATATATACCTTACCAACCCTTTTACTACTTACAATTTTCCTGGTTGTCGTAGTTCTCAAAATGGAAGAAAAACTGTTCATATTCGCTGTATATATCTTCAAATCACATTTATTTTTGAACAATGGTAGTAATAGATTTACAAAAAACACACAAAATACATAGGACACATTAAAAAATTTAATGACTCATTTTCTGTGATGGCCTTTGTTTATAATGTGAAATTTCACGGTGCATTTGAAGCCTAATTGACTAAAATGCTTATAGTTCTTATTTAATTTTTGTATGGTAGATAACAAATGAGAAATACTTGGGAAGTATTTTAGCGTAACTAAACGAATAAAGGATTTGGGACTAAAAAAGCTCAACAGTAATTTTTGATATTTTGTCTGCAAAACAAATTCCAGATATGCCCCAAAAGTTTAATATCTCTCTTTTGCACGAGCAATTATTTTTCACCTCATTAGTTTTCCATTTAAAATCCATTCCCTATTATTAATTGGAGAGTAATACTCCGAAAACTATCTCTCTCTTTTTCTGATGTTGTACACTTAATGGGCAATCGTGCACAAATTTGATTACTTTTTGCCCCATAAAGAGATTTGCAATATAATTTTATTTAGATGGTACGGTGTATTCTGTTTTGTAGAATCAAAAATACAGTCAGTATCGGTTATATGGTCAGCTCAGCGGTCCAGAAAAATCAGACCATATAACCGGGGTGACCATATATGCGGAACAATACTACACTTTCTAATTATGGCAGGATTATATTCACCTATCAGAATATATTGCTCATAAGCTAATAAATTTCACTAAAAAAATATTGCATACTTCTTACTGTAGTTTTTACTTCGCGAAATAATTTTTTAACTGTTCTTAAAAGTTTAATTATTTGTTTACCTTACAAATAAAAGTACAGTACACATACGAACGTGCATCCATATTCAATGCACTTATCTCTACTATTATAAAAGGAAGTGTTTTTTTTTTCGTTATCACAGTCCTGACGAATCTACGGCACTAACAATTATGGGATTTGGCAAACAAGTGCTCCAAGTTTTTTGCAATTTTTGGGTCGCGGCGAATTTTTAAAAATTCAATCTAGAACATTTTAAAATGAATTTAATTATTATTGTTTTCTTTGGAATGGCAACAGCATAAAAGATCGCAGATTCTAAATTACTTTTTTCGATTCCGTTTTTATTTTGCGCAGAGGAATAATTTGTCAGCAAACTAAAAAAACAAATAAAATTTTTTAACATTAATGAACGTATTAATGGTATTCGTCACGTATAATCCAACTGAAACAAAATTCTATTTTCTCTTTTCGTCTCAATTTCAACGTACGTTTCAAACAGGGAGAGATAACTTCAACCAACAGACAGATGTAGACCTGTTGTGCTTGGGGAGGAAGAGACTTGAGGGAGGCTGGTAACGCCGACGATGATTCAACGCAAAAGAGAAATGGGGTAAATAAAGGCGTAAAATCAGGTTCTTTCCGGGGTTGCAAGGACCTTTTTCTTGTGGCCATTCCCTGTGTTGCTCCCCCCTCAAGAAATTTTACAATTACTATTTTTCAAAAGAAAAAAACCGATAACCTTATTCAAAAGATAAAAAAAAAACCGACCATATAACCGATAACCAGGAAAATCAAATGACTATATAAGCGGTGCTTTTTAACACATGTTCCCTATTAAGTTAGACGGGACTTTAGAAAACTGACCATATAAGCGGGCTGACCTTATAAGAGGGTGACCATAGAACCGGTACTGACTGTTTTGTGCTTTAAGAATTTTGCAAGAGCAAAGTTAAATAAACTAAAATTTTAAAAATACTTTAAGGTAAATCAAAATTTGTACCTATTTTTTACATAAATAATATTCGGCAAAATTGTTTATCCGATGTTGTACACTTAATAGGCAATCGTTTACAAAATGTATTCCTTTTTTGCCCTCAAAATAGATTTGCAATATATTTTTATTGAATGGTATTGTGTATTCTACTTTGCTGGATTAAAAGTCTTGTTTTAAGTGCTTTACAATTACAAAGTTAAATAAACAAAATATGTAAAATAACTTTTTCGAAAAGCAAAATGTGTCTGCATATTTTTCAGCATAACTAACACTCAAATAATTCAAATTTTGTTTCAATTGGTAATGGTAATTTGTAATTAACGTCGTACTAGATCAACACTTTGAGCTCTTGACGACGATCCGGGATCAATCCCTTAAGGGACAGACCCGAGGACAACACCTCGTAATTTTGAACCACGTTCAGATGACAAAGCAACACCTGATCTGGCACCCCACTCTCCAAACTTCCACACCAATCCAGCGTGAGGACTTTCGGCCACGACAGATTTAAGGTGCACCGGCCGCCTCTACACCATACGCTTACAAACATCCATGCCCGGATCCGGATTGCAACCAGGAACTTTCCTATCTAGAGTGTTTAAAATGGATTTCATAAAAATTCAATTATTTCATTCAATTATTTTAACTGCAAGTTTTATTTAGATTCAGTTTTAACTCTCCAAGTGGTTTCGAAGAGATATATCACCCACCAAGATATGGCCTATTTTGCTAATGGCTAGATATCTCGTTATCAAGAAACTGTCGATTATTTGGTGATGAGTTGTTGAGTAGATTAAGATCTTGTCAATTCGTGTCTAAGGACGAGTGAATCTGAAGAGTTTTCTTCTAATGACAAGATCAAGATCTGGTCAGTTTTCTATGAACGGCGAGATCAAGATCTGATCAGTTTTCTTCTAATGACGATATCAAGTTCTGGTCAGTTTTATTTTACTGACGTGAACAATATCTTGTCCATTTTCATCTAATGACGAGATCAAGATCTGGTCAGTTTTCTTTTAATATCGAGTACAAGATTTAGTCAGTTTCCTCCTAATGAAGAGATATCTCGTTCATCAAGGTGTTGCCAGTTTTGCATGACGAGATATCGCATCCATACATCCACCAGGAAGGCTAGTATGTAGAAATGAAGGGAGAAAATAAATTAAAATGAATGAAAGTACAAAGAAAATAAATGAATAAAATTCCCCATTAGAATCCCTTAAGAAATTATCATCTTTCATTGACACAGACAAGCTTCATAACGTCGGAGGACATTTAAAAACACGTTTAGAAAAGTAGGTACAAGACGAATCATTTCACCAATTGACATTTTATATGTACTACATTATTTGACCATCCAAGCGTTTGCCCGAGATATGTCGTCCAAAATCGGATCAATTTGTGTAAGGACGAAACATCTCGTCAAAGCGAAACTACACTACTACTCCAAGGGAATGAAAATCCCAGTAGGAAAAACAAATTGTTCATTAAACTGATGGGGTCACTTTGAACAAGATTTTTGCACCAAACGCTGGCCACTAGAGTGCAGTTTTCGCGATACCACCAGATAGGGAGGTATTTTAATTAACGTCCTACTGGAGCAACACAACCGGCTATTGACTAGGGATGCGACACTAACAGCAAAACATCGATGTTCAAAATTAAAACATCGATGTTGATAATACATCAACCCAAAAACATCGATGTTTTTAAACATCGATGTCTTTAAATTTAAGTGTATTTAAACTCTTTCCCACATTTCTTAAAACTCGTTTATCAACTTGTGGTGCCACGCTGACAGCAAAACATCGATGTTTTGAAACTTTGGTGTTCAAAATTAAAACATCGATGTTGATAATGCATCCCCCCAAAACTATCGATGTTTTTAAAATTCAGTGTATTTGAACCTTTTCCCCCATCATTTCTTAAAACTGGTTTAGCAATTATTGATGCGACATCGACAGCAAAACATCGATGTTTTTTATAAATCATCAATGTTTTGAAAACATTGACATCGATGTCGCATCCCTACTTTTCAGACCCTTCACCCTTGGTCACTTTGGTCTAAAAGCATGTTCAATTTTCTGGTTATAAAAATTATGCTACCTAGTTATTTTTTAAATTTTTATAACGGTACTTTTTTTATTTAAAAATAAAACATCGACAACGTAAAAACATCGACAAGTATAAACATCGAAGTTACAAAAACATCGACCCCAATACATCGATGTTAAATACATCGATGTTAAATACAAAAAAACATCGATGTTTTCAAAACATCGACATCGATGTCGCATCCCTACTATTGACACGATACCACTAGGAAAATTAAAGAAAGCGCTCAGCTTTATGAAAGTGCTCTCAAGAGACAAAACCCTCCAATAGGTTTCAACGTGATTTCTCGTTCATCAGGTTCGTAATTGTCGTTGATCACTGGGTATGTCCACAGGTTCGATTCCTGTTATGTGCATTCTTCACTGGGTGTAAATCTCTCTTCCATGTCAGTAAAACTTTCATTGTATGTATGCCTATTGATTTATTGATATTGAATGTCTGTCTGGTGTAGCATATGGCCAAACATGACCCTTGCGTCATAAAACCCAACAATCAGGATCGTAACCATTTTGCTAATGACTATATCTCGTCATCACGATAGTGATAACTGTTTGGTGATTTCGGGATTAGTATCTGGTGAATTATTTTACTAATGACGAGATATCTCGTGAATCGAGATCTGGTGAGGTTTCTTTCAAATGAGGAGATATCGCGTCCATTGAGTTTTGGTCAGTTTCTCAAGAATGAAATACCTCATCAAGACAACCAACAATAAAGTTGGTATTTAATTCAAGTCGCACTAGAGCAACACAACTGGCTATTGGAGACTGCCCGAAATCAAAACCGAAGGGAACGATCCGAGGACAATACCACTTAATTTAGAACCCCGATCAGATGACTAGGGCACACCTGAGGTGACTCCCCACTCTCTAAACTTTAATACCACGCCAACACAACCACCAGGATGGTCAACAAGAATATGCCTGCTCTTAAATATGTACGCTGTAACACTCTAAATGCAGCTTATCTGATCAAACCGACATAAAGCAGACATATTCTTAATTGGAGATCATAAAACTCCTTTCTAGTGATCAACTGTCTATAACTAACTCTGGAAGGACTGTTATAGCACTCAATTTGACATTACGTCGGTCATAATGTTTTGGACACTTGACATAAACCCTCTTCATCTGACGTTACACTGACATTACGATCTCCTAAATTTCACGCCCCTTGAGAACACTCAAAATTCCATCGACAGGTGTTTTTCAGCTGAAAGGGGCCTGAAAGACGCTGAAAATGCCAGAGACCATTGAGACCTGAGAGACCGAGGACACGCTCGCTAACCTCTGCCGAACCCTTCTTGTCCCAAAATAACTGTAATTTTGCTGTACATATCTGTAGAACTGTAGGATGTTAGAATAAATGTTGTAGTCGTGAAATCTAAAGTTCTTGTTATTTTACGCTACCATTTCTTAATGTCATCACACCATTCCATCTAGTACATCGCCAGTGTTAAAATATAACCATATAACCTAGGGACATAAAGTAGAATGGGTTTTTGTGAAGCTCTTTTTTTTAAAAAGGATTTCTGCTTCCAAATAGTATTTAAAACCAATCCATAGTTTTTACATCGTACTCTATTCAACAGTAACATGCAAAAAAGGTTCCATTATTTTAGGAACAAAGCAAATTGTTTCTTTCTACTTCAAAGTAATTTATTTTTAATCAAAGGAACTGCTGATTGTAACATAATTATTGTGGAAAAAAACTAAATCTAATCCCCTAGAATAAGTTGAAATTTTAAAAGAAAAGGAATAATTACACATACAATGCAATTATACATTGCGGTTGTTTTTATGAACGGAACAACTACCTATAATACGATTTCCATCAAGAACTGTCTCATCTTTTGCTTAAAATAAAATCACTGTAATTTCTATGATTCTGAAATTTTCGGTCTATTTTTTATAATATTATATTATATTTAATAATGCTAGTTTATTAGTAAATTTTAAAAGTTTAACAATACGGGCATATGCTCGACGAAAGGCCTAACAGAAATACTTCGAACGTAGTCTACGCGGAATACCAACTCCCAAGGTTTCGATAAACACTGAAATGACTAATCCATGTGTGCTTCTTTCACTTGTCTAACACAAATAAGTTCTGTACTCCAACGAAATGTGTTCACCTAACACCGTGAGGTCACAGTAGCTCTGTTGGATGAGTAACGGATTAGCAACTGAAGGGTGGCGTGTTCATATCCAACCAAAGACCGTCGTTTCCAAAGGGGGTTAGTACTCATTAAACCTGTTGGACCTCAAATATTCTCATGTTTGCGTGGTGTGGAAGTTTGTAGAGTGGGGTACCATTTCAGGTGTGACCTCGTCATCTGACCGTGGTTCAAAATTACGTGCTGTCCTCGGATATTTCCCTTCCGGTTTGATCCCGAACCGCCGTCACTAGCCCGTAGTATTGTTCATGTGCGACGGTAATTAAATACCTACACTGCCGACTTTATTTTTTCCTTTGTCTTGAGAACCACACAATTTCTCTATGCTTATTCCTGAAGTGAAATAAATTCATTCACCAGCTCTTAACACATTTTGAAGGACCGTGGTATCACAGTTGGAAGACAAAGACCGTCGTGTATGTGAGGGCTGGTACACATTAGTGATGCGACATCGACAGAAAAACATCGATGTTCAAAATTAAAACATCGATGTTGATAATACATCGCCCCCAAACCATCGATGTTTTAAAAAATCATTGTATTTAAACTTTTTCTCCCACTTCTTAAAACTGGTTTACAGCTAGTGATGCTACATCGACAGCAAAACATCGATATTTTGAAAATTTGATGTTCAAAATTAAAACATCGGTGTTGATAATACATCGCCGCAAAACCATCGGTGTTTATAAAATTCAGTGTATTTAAACTTTTTTCCCCATTTCTTAAAACTGGTTTAGCAACTTGTGATGCGACATCGACAGCAAAACATCGATGTTTAAAATTAAAAAATCGATGTTGATAATACATCGCCCCCAAACCATCGATGTTTTTAAAATTCAGTGTATTTAAACCTTTTTCCACATTTCTTAAAATTGGTTTAGAAACTAGTGATGGCGACATCGGCTCCAATACATCGATGTTTTTTATAAAACATCAATTTCAATCATCAATTTCAAAACATCAATGTTTTGAAAACATCGACATCGATGTCGCATCCCTACTTTTTCAGACCCTTCACCCTTGGCCACTTGGGTCTAAAAGTATGTTCAATTTGCTGATTATGAAAATTATGCTACTTCGTTTATTTTTAAATATTTATAACGATATTCTTTTAATTTAAAAATAAAACATCGACAACGTAAAAACATCGACCAATATAAACATCGATGTTACAAAAACATCGACCCCAATACATCGATGTTTTTAAAAAAACATCGATGTTTTGAAAACATCGACATTGATGTCGCATCCCTAGTACACATTAAATCTATAATGGTCTCAATTGTCCTCATGTTGGCATGGTGTGGAAGTTTGGAGAGAGGAGTGCTAGCTCAGGTGTTCCTCGGAATTTGATCACGGTTCAAAATGACGAGGCGTTGTCCTTGGTTCTTTACCTTCGGGATTGATCCCGGACAGTCGTGTTGCTCCAGTGCGAACGTCCAGTAACTACTTACCTACCACGTCTTAAAAACTATCAACCGAAAAATAAAACAACGAAGTATCTTAAAATATGCTGTATATTGTTCTAACCCAGACAATATCGTGATAAAGCATTATTTGTATTATTTTGGCGTTGAGTGAAGGCCCTATGCTTCCTCTTGCTTTCGTTAAATTAATCACTTTATTTAACAAAACATGGGTGTTGGCAAAATCTTGTATTTCTCATTTGCATTTCTAACACATTAAATATGTTAGACAATGCCCTCTATCGCTTATATTTGGAACTAAAAACTTTTTTCACCACCCATAAAAAGTCCTCCTTGTAATCCTTTCTTGCAAACCACACCTTAATTTTAATTTTACTCATTTACCGTATTTGATTTTTTTGTGTATATGCCCGAGGAGAAGGATATTTTCAGATACCTCTATTATTAGGTACAAAGCAATTTAGAAAGGACGCGTTCTTCCGTTTCTGATAAAAATTTAATTACAAGTTAAGGGGGTGCTATTTTTCATAAAACCCAGAGAAAGAGATAAACGGAAAGAATATTTTTGTTAGTAAACTACTTTGGGGATGGTCTAGTAACAACGCAGACCTGAAAGATCATAGAAGTCTACAGAACTTTTAACTAACGTAAAAATATATTTCATTCTATGTATGAGGAAAATAGTTTGAAGCTACTACCCTTTCCCCCCGAGAGGTTTTCATTCCGATTAATCTGTCAAAGTGTCGTTAATGAAATCTGGTTGAAGACTTCAATATTTGTTCCAACCTATTGGGTTGGTCAGAATTATGTATGATAAGTAACGAAGTACCATTTTCATGGTCCTTATAAACTTTATTGATACACCTATTGACCGTTTGGTTACAAAATCTTCTGCCATCTCTCAGGCACTTTCTTAAGTCCCTGCTCCCAAATTGCTTTACCTTTTTGGACAAATAACTGTACCAAGTGTCATTTGAAGTCTTCCAATTACCTTGTACTCCAACGGGTTTTGTCATCCTGACTAGTCTATCAAAGTATGTTAAAGGAATTATGAGTGATGACTCCTGAACAAGTTCCAACCTACTGATATTGACCGTTTGGTTCTACTATATTCTATTGTCTTTCAGGCACCTTTATAAGTCCCTCCTTTTACAACGTTTCATCGTTATCGGCTAAGAACTGCTCCAGGTGTCTTTTGCAGTTTTCAATGCACTCCATGTATTATACTCTATGTTATTCTAATGTATTTGTATTCGAAAAAAATCGTATATTTTCATAAAATTGTCAATCTAAACTATCCTTTTCTTGATGTAAATAACTGAATAAATAAAAATGGCAACAAATAAGTTGTCAAAATAGCATTATAAATAAATGAAAAAGAACTGGTTCGTATAGTTAGTGCGGACCAACCGGTATAGTGGTTAAGGTGTTAGCCTCTAGATCGGAAGGTTCCTGATTCGAATCCGGGTCCGGGCATGGATGTTTGTAAGCGTATGATGTAGATAAATCTGTCTTGACCGAAAGTACTCACGTTGGGTTGGCGTGAAAGTTTGGAGAGTGGGGTGTCAACTCAGGTGTTGCTTCGTCATCTGACCGGGGTTCAAAATTACGAGGTGTTGTCCTCGAATCTTTCCCTTAAGGGATTGATCCCGGACCGTCGTCAATAGTCCGTTGTGTTGCTCTAGTACGACTTTAATTAAAATTACCAAATTACCTATCGTACAGTTAGTGATTTTGTATAGAATATTTCATTCCAATTTCAGGGGAACAACGACACAACTGTAAAATTGGGGTGAGTAATAAAATAGACTTATATGAGTAAAATTATTTAAAAGCAAAATAAATATAGTATTATTAACCCCTCTATAACCCTTTTAATGGTTTTCTAGACAAAGTATATCCGTTATTGGAAGAAAGCTGTCCTGACCTTGATTGGAACGAGATATCTTTTCACTATAAGAAAACTGGATAGATCTTGAACTTGCCACTATCAAGAAGCTGGCAAAGTCTTGATGACAATATATATCGTTATGAGCAAAATTAGTCAGGTCTTGATTGACGATATATCTCGTAGAAACTATTGTACATAGAGGTTGATTACCATCAAAGTTTTTCACATATTGTAATTGATATTTGTCCTAAACGTTATTCTTAGTTTTCGTTTTCTGAACAAATCGATGAACTTCAGTTGAGTTATTGTATTTTTTGGAACAGAGAGAGAGAGAGAGAGAGCTATCTATGAAGACAGTACATTTTAAACTGTTGATTTTACAAGAAAAAACAATACTAGTACGTAACCAATTACTATCTTTTTTCAAACATTTTAAACATTTGTGAAAATATCTAAGAGGTCGCTTTACCAATCGCCCGACGCGAAAGGAATCGTCATATCGACAGTTAATCCTTTTAAAAAAAGTGAGATTCATAACTCCTAAATTGAACACGAAACGCGAATGCAAACTGACAGACTGAAATAAAAACAATGCATCACCTCATTCCGATACCCTTGACAAGTTTGATGTTACGTAGCGTTTAACCAATTCCAAAGTATCCAGAGAGTCATAGATTGAACAATGCAGAAATAAGTAAAGTAAAATGCCTCATTGAGGACGCAATCACATTTTATTCGATGGATCCAATTTCTTCTGCACATCCTGTATGATTTATGAGTTCCACACTCTCATCCGCTGCTTTTAGCGAATTTGGAAAACAACGCACAAGTTGACAATGATAAAAGAACCCAAATGATTAATGGAAAAATATCAATAGCGGTAAAATATTCGTGAATATCCGCTCAGAGACGTATTCTTTTGGCACTGAATCTCCATGAGTAATTTCTCTTTTTCTGCTCAGTTTGGTTTGCTTCAATCGGACATATCTCGGTTTCAAGTCTTAGAGGAAGCCTCGAAGCAGTTAGGAAGGCTTAAAATGTTTCATAGGAAAACTTGAATTGTAATAGCAGATATGATAAATCGAATTGACCTGACCAAGTTTTGCTTTGCCCTATTTTACGCTCTTGGTGGTTTGTCTTGTCAAAAACTACCCTGTAGTAGACAACATCTGATACAAAAGCATGTTCCATACTGTAACCAGTTTTTGTAAAGGGTTAATACATTTTTCTACTAGTATATTCATTCCCCTTGGAGTAATATGGAAGTTTTGTCTCGACGAGATATCTCGTCCTTAGCAAAATTTATCAGCTCTTGAAGAAGATATCTTATAAGATATCTATACTAAAGATATTAAGTATTTCCTTGTCTGCTTAGTTTGGTTCGTTTAAAGGGGCATATCTTGGTTTACAGTATTAAAAGAAGCTTTTAAACAGCTAGGAATGACTAAAGTATTTTAACAGAAAACTGAAATTGCAATAGGAGATAAGATAAATCAAATTTAAATGACCAAGTCTAAACTTGCCGTATTTTTCTGTCTTGGTGGTATTTTTCCTGTATTTGTCAAAAACTGCCCTGTAGTGACCAAATCGGTTCCATGAGAATCAATTAAGTCATGCATTGATATAGAAATTTTAGTATCCGGAGCAAGAAATCGATGCAATTATACTTCAAAGCGACAGATAGATTTTTTTTTCCTGTTCAGTTTGGTTTGTTTCAATGGGACATATCTTGGTTTTCGTTCACAGATAAAAACACAAAACAGCTAGGAATATTTGAAATTTTTCTTCGGAAAACTTGAAATTGATTAAGAGATAAGATAAATCTATATGTTGAAAGAATAAATCGATTATTTTAACCTTATCGATTATTTTAAGGTAGCATGTCCTGATCCTATCTCAGAATACAATCCTTTGGGAAGTATCTATTGTTTCTATCCTCTAAATAGAATCGTTTGGAACGAAACTTTACGCCCATTCTGTAAAATGGCATTCCTTAGAACGATTCTAGTGCTACTTTCCTTAGAATAGTATATTTGGCGTGATTCTATTTTCTGTTTTTTTTACAATGCAGCCATTTGTTAACCCATTATATTGATCTGTTCCTTGGAATATAATCCCTTCGAAAGATTAGTTTGCTTTTTTTTATTAAAATAGAATGCTTTTGACTTATTTTATTCATTCTTACTTCGGAATAGAATTATTTGAAACGATTCTTTTAGCCATTCCCTTAGTATAGATACTTTTGGAGATTATATTGGTTAACAATGTCAAAATTGATTAGAAGTGCTACAGGCTTAATTGGTTTTGTTTTATGGCGTAAGCGCAATATTTGTGTATACTGCGCCAGACACGACATACAATGTCAAGTAATGCACATATACAATTAAAGTTTTACTGACACAGGAGTCATTCCACGTGAAATGAGCAAAAATCAATAAAATCCTGCGTTTGTTGGCAATGGATTTTCATGTAATTTGGTAATGGTGTTTAGTTTATACATAAATAAAGATATCCAAAAAATTTTGGTTCAAAATTAAATAGTTTCGAAATTGGAGTCATTTAAAGGACTTGTTACTTTGAAGAGCAGTTGTAAAATCGCATAATGGTAGCATGTTTGAAGTTCTGTTTAACAAAAACTATTTAGCGAAGACAAACATGTTTTACATCTTTAAAATCTGTACAAAATTTTCTTTTTTTCACTTTTGCCAACAACAGTTTTAAACATCATATTTAACCTAAGATTTAGTTGCAAAAAATGTAAAATTGTCGTTTTTGACAAATTTAAAAACATATCTATGGGCTAAAGAAATTTTAAGACATCGTTGAATTTCATGCCAGTTACAGTAGTAGTTATGATAATATTACATATAAAGTATGGAAGTCGCATTTTAATTCTTTAATTTCCAAAATAGCTAACGAAAATAACAAAATGACAATTTTATACTCTAAATAGGGCATAAGAAATCAAATGAAGAACAGCTCTGATAAAACTGACATTTCACAAGAATACAGTTTAATATGTTTATTACTAGTAAAAAGAAGTGGTATTGTAATCCGAGTCCTGAAGTAACAATAATAAAATCAAAATCACAATATTTGCTTCCTAGTCTATGTATATTACGAGAATTTAATTGATAATAGTGAAATTAAATACAGATAATGAAATCCTAAATCAAGAAAGGAATACCAAATCATTTTTAACTTAAAAGTGAATTCTAAAAGCAGAAAAAATCAGTGTTAAAACAAGCTTAAAAATTTCAACTAAGTAATATAGATATTATAACTTTTAACTAATTACCTTTTCAAATTCATTATGTGGTATAACTTTCATATGTTAAATTTTGCATCTTCTATAATTTAAACGTGTTTTTTTTTTGTGCAGCCGAATTCTTTTTAAACTGTTTACTTCTTTTGCTGGTGATTATGCTAAATATGAAACACGAATTTGTGAAGTACAATTGGGAATAAGAATGTTGCAATGATAGTTACGCGTTCCCGTAATGGCTGCGTTCACTGATGGAACACTTCTGGATTGCCACTAAAACATTAGCCGGTGTTCAAAGTCTTTCGGTTCAGCAAAACATTATCAGTATAGCAAAGCAAGCACATTTATAACCATAATTCATGTAACAGTGTTTGTTTATTCTATTATCTGTTCTTGAATGTGATAGCATCTCTTTCAAATGCGGATATGGATGTATTACTGGCGTGTTCCCGCCTGTTTTGATTCATCACGCGATAAAATAAAACGATAATTTCCATTTAGTTAATAACCTTCCTGGGACGAAAGTAAACAAATAACAATGATGAAAATTTCATGACAGATAATATACATCTGGACACAGAATTCTGAAAATTTGTGAGTTTTTCGGAGTTGTTCTTCACTATAAAATTTGTATTTAAAAAATAGAAAAATCGCCGTTTCCAATTAATTATTTTACTTTTTCACTATTTATTTTCTTTAATAAGGAATAGAAATAATCATTAAATTATACCAAATTTTAGATAGAAGTGTTTTGTTAAGAAATGTTTTTAATATTTTCTTTCCATTTTTAGAGGTACTAGAGTAATTTGAAATTTGTATCATATTAGCGAAATCTCTCATTTCGCCGATCCCAAAGAGCGAGAAGTGCCGGATATTTAACTGCATTCTCACATTTCCTAAAATAACTTTTACTAAATACTGTAATAATATAAACATTTATAATTTTTGTCAATAACTTTTTGAAATATAGGGTCTCAAACAGGTTATTTTTAATGCTAAAAAAAAAATCTCTATTTGTGTCACCTTGAACTTTAAAATTCAATAAAAAATAAAAATAAAAATAATTTGGACATCTAATATTTGGCATTTCCTCCTTACTATAT
This sequence comes from Metellina segmentata, assembly GCA_947359465.1. Taxonomy (NCBI): domain Eukaryota; kingdom Metazoa; phylum Arthropoda; class Arachnida; order Araneae; family Tetragnathidae; genus Metellina; species Metellina segmentata. Next base: position 31,524,275 of record OX375872.1, read on the forward strand.
GTGATCTATTTAACAGCTAATTTTCATTAAAATTGGTGATATGTCAGCCACAGCCGATTTGCTCATTTTGCATGGCATGACCCACATAAGAGCTTAATCTGACCAAGGTCCAAAATTAAGTGATATTGTCATCGATTCTTTCAATTCGAGGGATGATCCCATATATCGTCGCCCATAGATTGTTGTGTTGCTCTAGTGTGACGTTAATAAATACCGACTTACCTCACACAGAAGAGATAAATACAATAAGGGAGAAATGCACCTGCCATCAAATTGATTTGGATTTGTATGGAGTCCCGTCTCCTGACATAAAAGCCTGAGTGGTTGCTTGGAGGATTTTAAGGCGCAAAGGCCATATTTGGCTATGCTGCACCAGACACAAAATATACAGTATCAATTAACAGACATGAATACACAATGATAGCTTTTACTAACACAGAAAATAGAAATTCACCTAATGCGCCTGACAGTGAACCTGTGCTGCCTACAACTCGAATGTTGCTAGTGCAGTGGGTAATTTTTTTAGTTAACGTCGTACTAGAGCAACACAAGGGGCTATTGACGACGGTCCGGGATCAGTCCCTTAAGGGAAAGATCCGAGCTAGTGCAGTGGGAAAACCCACGAAGTGATACAGAAAACATTGTAGGTTTCAAGGATGAATGATGCGTGTGAACCTTCAGAGGGTTAAAAATGTCACACTGCCTTGATAATGAATGAGGAGTGGAAATCTATCCTATTCGTGACGAAGTCTCCAATCCTTAAAGGTAATCAAAAACGTTATGTTAAAGTAAACAAATACAGAGGACATCCACACATTTTATAGACAATGTATATTGTATTCACAAAACGGAATTACATAAAATTCTTGTGTTTTAAATGTTCTGTTTGGTAGCCCTTATTCTGAACTATCTTTCGACACCGTAATTTCCAGGATAATAATGCCTTTTGAAGTGTCAGAAGAGGTATTATTTACCATTCCTCCTGAACAGCTTTCCAGAGTCCTGTAAGGGTTGTGGGACGACGTTTGGATAATGCAGATTTTAAAAGTCCGAAGCACAAAAATCCATAGGTGATACATCGGGAGATTTAGTAGGGATATCAATGAAGGGTATAGACTTGATACCGGTTTTTTGTTCCATTTCTTTTAGGAAATTTACAGTGGATTTTGATGTGTGACTGCTAGCTTTGTCTTGATGCAGTTCCACAGATTGATGGCACTGTGGGTAAAGCGATGGTATTTCATTCAGAAAAATTGGGGATAAAATATGTACCTGATAGTATTTGGAGTTAATCTTGACATTTTTTTCCGCTCTCTTTATTTTTAACTTGCCATTATATGAAAAACCAGCAACAATCATGAATCCCTTAGAAAAACTTTCTTTCGATTCTGTGAACCATGTACTTAAATTTTTTTCTCCCCTTTTTTGATAATAAATGTCTCTTTTTCTGCTGCAATCATTTAAATACACCCATGATTAATCTATTTTGACAATTGTTTTCCATTTTTCTTTGGATAAGTGTTTCTCATATAGAATTCGGCAGCGTGTACTGTGTTCAGCGATATGCTTTGAAGAAAGACGATGCACATTGCGTTTTTTCGCTTTCTTAAGATTTAAATCAACGTTTATCATTTTGTTTACAGTGGACACCGAGCATTTTAATGATTTTGCAACTGTCCTTTGACTAGGGGGATTTTCTTTTAACATTAAACAACGTACTTTTGCAACTGTCGAAGATGTCCGTTTCTTCCTTGGATACTTGTTTGGAATTTTAGTTCCACTTGAGGCTCCAATTTGACGTTTTTTTCCTTTCTTGTTGACGATATTACCTATCGACGCTTTAGATATCACAAAACAATGACTCTCACATCGTTTTTGGATAACGGAATATGAATATTTCTCTTCGGAAAGAGCATAAATATAGCCTTCGAACCACTGCTTCGTTAAAAACGCCATTTTGAATAAAATTAAACCTCTCAAGCCGCAGACGATAATTTTGACTTTTAAAAGCATAGTACAACTGCAATTATTTCTTTTGTAGCAAACGATTTTTTATTACCGCTAACCAAAATCGTCTAAAAAATGTGCGAACAGCCTCTGTCTTACACAATACACACAGAACACAATAATGAAAAACTCAACAAAATTTTGTTTATGTAGTAATGGATGGCGGTAGCCCGGTTGGAGGGAGGTTTAAAGGGAGCTGGTGAGCGTTAATTCAGTCGTGGTGTCAAATGTCCTCACATTGACGTGGTGTGGAAGTTTTGAAAGTTGGGAGCCAGCTCGGGTGCGTCCTCGTTATCTGACCGTGGTTCAAAATTACGTGATGTCATCCATCAAGATCTGGCCAATTTTCTGCTAATGACGAGATATTTCGTTCATTAAGATCTGGTCAGTTTAATTCCATTGATGCTACTTGATGCATTGATGATTCCATTGATAAGATGCCTCGTCAAGTCTGTCACCGGGAGGTTTAAGTGAAATGGGCCGCCTTGATCTTGTTATCATCAAAACGTGAAACGATTTTGCATTAATCAAAACATAGGGAGCTTCTTGATGGCGAAATATCTTGTCGAAACTACCTAAAGAGTTTAATAAATTACGCATACTTTACATACTTGAATACAATTTACGAATTGCATTACTGTAAGAAACAGACAATTAAGTCAAACGCGCGAGAAACATCTCCCAAGATACTCTACTTCTTATCAACTTTATATTTCTTATCTCTGTAGCTGTCATCGTATTACGTTGTACGAGAAGTTTCAAGAACATCCAAAACAGCCTGAAGAAGTATGTGTCACGTTCTACCTTTCTTCTATCGCTTTCTTGCCTTTACTAAAAACTCAAAACTCTCCCCTCCCGCTTTCCCATGGGAATTGGGATTCATCTTCACGTCCTTGGGGAACTCGTGAAGGATTCCGTTAAGCCACTCTGCCACCACTAAGTCTCCCCTGATAAAATGAAACAAGTAAACAATAATAAAAACCATTCGGGAATAGTAACAGCTTAAAAGCTAAACCATGCTGAAACAGGAGGGAGGTGTTGCATAAAAATTCTTTCATAACCTTAGAAAAGTAATGTTTCCGAGTACTTGTTTAAAAGCGTGGAACTACACGTATCGTGGATGTTCCCCCAGCCTCATAAGTTTTTGACGGATCCTTCCATTGAGAAGTAAACAAGTTAACTTGTTTACGTGCGATGAACGTCTAAGAGCAAACAACTTACCTTGTTTAGGCGGAGACGTTAACAACTTGTTAATGAAAGGTTACTCTTAATGACTTATTTACTTATTGATGCAAGCATGTGTAGATAGTGTAAACCTGAGGCAAACAAGTTGTGAAGAATGATGTAGAGTAGTGAAGAATGGTGTAGAGTAGTGAAGAATGTGATGTAGAGTAGTGAAGAATGGTGTAGAGTAGTGAAGAATGTGATGTAGAGTAGTGAAGAATGTGTGTGATGTATAGTAGTGAATAACAATGTCGAGTAGTGAATAAGCCGATAAGAACCTTAGCCAAATTAATAGTAATAATTGAATACACCTCAAAGCAATGCCAAATAAAAATTGAAAGCTGAGAAAAGATCGTCGAAGGCCTTTTCGGTAGATCACAACGTCCACAATCATCGTTACGGAAGGAAGTCACAAGAGAAAACGCAAGTTTGAATATTCTATTCTAAAGAAAAAAAGTTACAAAGGCTTCTAATCTAAGAAAAAAGCAACAATTTTTCCAGTGGATTCTATTGTAAAGAAAGGAGTAATACAGGATAATATAAACAGGATCTCGTTCTAAAAAACTCCATTCTAGGAAAAAATGTCAATAGAATCTTTCTACAGGTTGAAATAATTTTTAATTTTCTCATTTATTATAAATTCATTATTGAATTCAGTATGGAAGTCATGTGAGTATATACATTGAAGTGCCAAAAGTTACGTGATACCTCCTAATGTTGTGTGGTACTTCTTTTTGCCCGTCGAATTGTAGCAACTTGAAGTGGCATTGACTCAACAAGTCGTCGGAAGTCCCCTGAAGAAATATTAGGGAATATCTTGATTACGAGATATATCGCCCTTAGAAAAATTAGTCGGGTCCTGATGGATGTTATTTCTTGTAATTTTAAAATTGGTCGGTCAGTTCCTGATGGACGAAATATCTCGCTATTAGAAACTTGGTTGGGTCCAGATGTTCGAGATAGTTAGCTTTTAGCTTAATTGATAGGATTCTATTGCAACCATACTTTTCACAAGCTCTCTGTAAGTATGTGTAGGAATAGCTCGTCATGCCTCTTACAAGGCTGTGAGAAGACATTGTTGTGAAGATGGGTGTGCATAGCGGTGTCGTACTCGTCGCTCCAGTTTGTCCCACAAGTGTTCGATCGTATTGAGATAGGGGCTCTGAGCAGGTTAGTCAAGAAAATTCCCCTCATTTTCAGTAAACCAGTCAGACACAAGTTTAGCAGTAAGACGTGGTATCCTGTTGGAAGAAACAACCATCATTGCCGTAGTATTGTCATAGTGTAGGAAAGGTCGAATCATCCAGAACGTCGAGGTACACGTCAGTGTTCATAGAACCAGGTACGTAAAGCATTAGGCCGAGGCCTAACCAGGAAAAACAACCTCACACTATGATGAATTATCCTTCGAATTTATGCAGTGTTCAAATAATTTTGTCGATATAGTGTATTTTCAAGCAATGGTTTCTCGGCAATAGGAAGCAAAAGATAAAATGTGTTAGATGACGTATTAATCATGAGATTTAATGAAAACGTACAATTGAAGACCGAAAAGAAATTGAAAAGATGTAAACAAGAAAACACCACTCGATAATAATCCGCTTACAAGTACACAGAAATATAAATCAGGAATATTATCAAATCTGTCTCAAGTGAATAGTTTGATCAGATATTGCCTAAGTCATTTAGAATAGTTATAAAATGCGGTGCATGTGCGCATTGTTAAGTCTAGTTTAAATGCACAGCTTAGGAATTTTAAACAATAATTTTAACAATTTCCTATTTTTCAGGAGTGATGAAGGGTATATTTTATTGAACTACTCTTGTTAAATACTTGATTATTACACGGATTCATCTTTAATTTTGTAAACAAGTTTAGAGTGATTGTAATTTTAAAAAAAGGTAGGTAGAGAGAGATGTAGTTAATTATAGTCGTACTGAAGCAATACAGCGAGATATTGGCGATGGTCCGGGAACAACTCCAAAGGAAAAGGTCCAAGGACGAAACCTCTCGATTTTGAACAACAGTCAGATGACGAGATCAACACCTGAACTGTTACTCCACTCTACAAACTTCCACACCACCCCGACGTGAGGACATTTGAGGCCATGAGAGATTAACGTCACCAATACGACGGTCTTTGTCTGGACTAAGTTTCAAAACCATCTTTTTGCGAATCCGTTACTCTTTCAACTAGGCTGCAACGACCCGATTTGATTTAGAGTTTTATGGCACAAGATTCAGGAAAGAAAATGTGGGACTTGCATGTCACAAAGCGGAAATGTGCCAGAAACTAGGGATGCGACATTGATGTCGATGTTTTTAAAAAAACATCGATGTATTTAACATCGATGTATTGGGGTCGATGTTTTTGTAACATCGATGTTTTACTTGTCGATGTTTTTACGTTGTCGATGTTTTTACGTTGTCGATGTTTTTACGTTGTCGATGTTTTATTTTTAAATGAAAAAAGTACCGTTATAAAAATTTTAAAAATAACCAAGTAGCATAATTTTAATAATTAGCAAATTGAACATACTTTTAGATCAAAGTGACCAAGGATGAGGGGTCTGAAACGTAGGGATGCGACATCGTTGTCGATGTTTTCTAAACATTGATGTTTTAGAAAAAAACATCGATGTATTGGAGCCGATGTCGCGTCACTAGTTACTAAAACAGTTATAAGAAATGGTGAAACAAGTTTAAGTACACTGAATTTTAAAAACATCGATGGTTTGGGGGCGATGTATTATCAACATCGATGTTTTACTGTCGATGTAGCATCACAAGTTGCTAAACCAGTTTTAAGAAGTGGGGGAAAAGTTTAAATACACTGAATTTTAAAAACATCGATGTTTTTGAGTCGATGTATTATCAACATCGATGTTTTAATTTTGAACATCGATGTTCTGCTATCGATGTCGCATCCCTACCAGAAACAGCAACCATCAGCACCTCTAGTCGCAATATATACATTATTTTACAAAAAACGTTTATTACGATGTTCCCTTGAAGTTTGCCCAGAGAATTTCGATTCACAATGGAAGAGTAATGTTTAATACTCCATTATAAACTTTGAAAGCTTTTCTTCATACTCTAAGTAAGTAGGTATTTTAAGGTGTATGTACGCACTAGAAATCCTGAAAATCGAACAGAAAGTCAAATTTTTTTTATTGCACCAAACTATTCTTCAATTCTTTAGCTTTCAAGCGATTCCAAGACCTTGCAACTATTCGAAATAGTTTTCTAGTTACAAGGGTTATCGTTAGGCACAGTCATTATGAACAGACATGCTTCCAAAACTTTAAACTCAATTTCTGAATAAACAAGTTTTTGCAGTTTGTTACTTTGTTCAAACAGTGATAACTCAACCACAAATTAATAAATTAAAATTATTTTTGTATCATTATAATCAATATAATACAGTGGATGTTTTGACCCCCAATCAATGTTATTAGTTAAGAAATAAATTTTAATGGATTTTTAAATCCTAAATTTGCAGAAAAAATCTTGATTTTTTATGCATCATTGACGAAAAAAGTTGTAACAGAAAAAAAAAAACTTTTCTCTCTAGCAACTTGATTGAGGGTTAAAACATGAAGATTAATATCGGAAGTAATTTCCAACTAGAATTGTCTTTCTAGACATATTAGAATTTGAGATATCACTGTTGAATAAGATGCCAAATAGCTCATTACTTCTTAATTAGCTAATTAATAATTAATTTAATATTATTTTTTCTTTCTGAAATGGTTTTAAGCATAAACCAAAGACCTACTGTGAAAACTGGATTTTTTAATTTAAAATTTAAAACAAACTTCTAGAGTGCATGCACGCCTTAATTGACGACGCATTGGAGAAACACAATGGTACATCAACTGTCCTGGACAAGTTCCCAAGAGCAAGATCCGAGGACAACACCATGCAATTTCGAAACGAGTTGAGATGGCGAGGTCACCCCCTGAGCTGGCCCATCACTCTACAACCTTCCTCACCATACCAACGTGACTACATTTGAGGTCATGACAGATTTAAAGTACACCAGTTCCCTATGTAATTGTCGGTCTTTGGTTGTATTCTAACTCACAACTCTCCAGTTTCAAAATCCGTAACTCTTCTTATCGGGCTATCGTGACCTCCAGATTCTAGAAAAGAATCAGTCGTTTAGTGACTAGAGAACGCCAGATTTGAAGTTTCCATACTTGGTGGTGATCGTGCCATTGATTGAAATCCGATCTGTGACGATGTTTAAGCTTCACAATGTATTGGGGTGTAGATAAAAAATAAAGACAGTGATGGATCGTCCTGAAATAAAATTCCATGCACTCGAGTTCTGACGCATATTGACCTTACAAACTGGAAAAAAAGGCCTGTTTTCGACGCTTAAAACTGAGAACGGCTCTTATATAAAAGGGGAAAATTCCGAAGTGGGTTTCATCTTTTGAGTGTCTCGCAAGATGGAATCATTTGGGTGATTATGTTGGCTTATTCTGTATATGGTAAGTTGTTAATGAACGTAGCACTGGAGTAGCATATAGACTATTGGCAACAACTCATAATTTTTAACCACAGCCAAATGATGAGAATAACTCTTGAGTTGACACCACACTCTCCAAACCTCCATACCACGCCACCCGTTTTAGCTGGTCCTTCTTTCTTCGGAATAGTGCTGTGGAAAAATTTTATTTCCCTATTCTGTAGAATATGATCTTGTCGTACGATGCTATTGCTCCTTTCCTCAAAATAGAATGTGGCATGGAAGTTTGAAGAGAGAGTGTTTGCTCAGGTCTTGTCGTCTGAACATAGTTCAAATTTGCGAGATGATTTCCGTAGACCTTTAACTTTAGTGATTGATCCTGGACCCTCACCAATAAATATCCTGCTGTATTCGTGTTCTCCTGTAGTCTAGACTACAGTAAAAAGTAGAAGTGGAAAGTAGTCTTGACTACATGACGACATAAAACGATATTGTCGTGGTTGGTACATAGATGGTCTTGTATGCCAATACACAAAAATATATCGATATTTTTCCTTTAAATGTCATTCTATAATGTGTTTACTTAAAATCTTTCCTTAAATATACTCTGAAATGTTAATTTACAGGTATTGAGAAAGCAGATAATTTTTACAGGTATTGAGAAAGCATGCAATTTACAGGTAATTAGAATTTACAAGTATTGGGAAGACCAGTGACTTAGAAGTTTTGAGATTGGTGAAATACTGTTATGGAGAACATCGGTGATTTGCAGGTATTGGAAATATCGGTAACTTACTGGTTTTAAGAATTCAGGTAATTTACAGGAATTGAGAATGTCGGTAATTTTAACTAATCGGAGATCGATGATTTAGAAGTATTGATAAAGTCAGTAATCCCAGATGTATTGAGAATGCATGTAATTCTTCAGGTATTGAAAGAGTCGGTAACTTACAGGTATTGAGAAGACAGAATTTACAGGGATTAAAAATGTCGCTCATTTGAAAGTAGAAGCATGCAAAAAGCAGGTAATTTTCAAACCCTAACGTACATACATCACCCACTTCTCTACACGCTGTTTAGTTTACTTTCAAAATCCATTTCTGATTTTCTTGCTCCAAGTAGGATGCACTCTTCTCTGAATAATTGGCACATGATTGAGATCAAGGAAGAGAAGTTAAAATGAATGCAGGTTTATTTTTGAATATAACTTCGGATCCAAAGTTCTTACCTATTCTCTCTGGGTACACCACTCTTAATACTTAAAGCTCTAAAGTACAAGCCCTCCAAAACCCCTTCTTTAATCCCCCAGTCCATCTTTATTTCTCGATGGTAATCCTCTTTTAGAAGGACAAAGAGTAAGGAAAGTGATAAGAAGAGAGTTTCGAGCGTAAATAGTGTAAAGTAAAATTGCCTTCAAAAATCCGGTTGCTATTCCCTGTGCTCGAACACGGTACACAAATCCTTTTCGGGTGGAAATTTAGATGCCTTAAGTGGGTATTGATGATCCCGAAATCCTAGAAAGGTGCATTAGCGAGTAAATGGTAGTTTAACTAGAGAACGGCGGAAAATGAAGTTTGGTAGATTCTGTAGGAAGGTATGAAGTGACAGACGTGGGGAAAAAGAAACCCTTTTTTTGACAACATAGCAAGGCAAAACCATATTAAAGCAAATTCAAAGGTATTATTCATTGGAGATTAAAACGTATTCTTTAACTAACACATATATTCACTAGGGTATGAAACGTATTATGTAATTAATTAATATGCATTCAATAGGGAAAAAAACTATCTGTATTTTCTTCATATGCATTTATTAGTGAATAAATCGTATTCTACAATTAGCACATATGCATTTATTAGGAATTAAATCGTATTCTATAACTAGCACATATACATTGAAAATGAATTCAAATTTATAATTTAATTAACACATATGCTGTAAAATACGGAGAATGAAACGGTTTTTTTAATTAAAATTTATACATTTAATAAGGAATACAACATCTAATTCAAATGCATTAAATAGGGAAAAAAGTATATTCTATAATAGACTGCATTCAATAGAGAATAAAACATATTTTATATAATTTACATGCCCTCAATAGCGAATACAACTTACTGAATTAACATGCGTTCAATAGGGAATACAACGTTTTATTTAATTGACACACATATATGCATTTAATAGGTGATAAAACGTATTCCTTAATCAAATCATATACATTCAATTAAGAAAAAACGTTAAACATTACTTTTCAAGAATATGAAAAAGTTAAGTGAAGGTAATCATGGATAGTTATTTTAATATTTATAAAAACACAGCACTAATTACATATAAATTGTAATTATTCTCAAAGCTAGATTGGTTACCTGGGTTTTTAGACATAAGAGCCGCCTTTGGCTAAACCGTGCACAACAATGTCAAGTAAATAGTTGGTTGGTGTTTTAATGATCCAAGAGCCATATTTGTCAAGTTGTACCAAATAGACATACACAGTTGGTTTTCTTGTCAAGAGCCATATTCGATCCTGATGAGCAAACCTCAATTAAATGGACATACACAAATTGTACTGATACTAATGACAAAAACACCCTGGGAGGACCATTACTCCGTCAACGACAACGGTGCAGTGGACAAACTCACTGAACTAAGGTCACCCCATGCATTCAGGGAAAGTTTTAATGACACAAAAGAGTAAAATACTCCCAAGAAGGAATTGAACCTATTTTAAAACTGAATTGAAGCATGTAACCGATAAATATACAGACACGGGGAAAAAGAAGGAACAAACTCCTTTATTTCAAGCACTATTGATACTAGGGCAAATTCGAAGACATTATTCAATCCGAAATAATATCATCTATGTATTCAAATTAAAAAAATTTAAATAAGAAAACATCTTTATATCAAATTTTATTCAAAAAGCGCAATTTCTAATGGAAACACTACGTTTTAATGTCATAATCAGATTCTGTATCGTTAAATTAGTCTAAATATGAAATTTCATTACTACTACTTTTATATCCCGAGATGTTCAATCCCAAAATTGATGCAAATTTCAGGGATCATCTCGAAATTGAAAGTCGCTATTTGTAAATCGATTTGTAGTTATTGCTACCCAAAGTTGACATTTGAACACAATTTCAAACATATTTTTCAGCGATCCGAGGATTTTTAGAACTGACACAATGAAACAACACTAATCAATGTACACTCATTGCCATAAAAATTTGCGCACCAAGAAAAAGTTGTCAAAATGAAACGAAATTTTACGCATGTAAGTACTACTTTGATATAAGTAAGTGATTAGAAAATCAAAGAAAAAGGATCATTTTTATTGCAGAAAAAAGTACAAATGAACGGAAATTTTAGTACTCTGTTGGACCCCCTCTAGCGCGAATGTACGATGCCATACGAGCGGGCATTGAGGCATACAAGTTCCGTATGATGTATTGTCCGGAGACATCTCGTTCCACAGTTGCTGTAAACGCGCCTCTAGTTCGACCACACTCGTAGGGTGTCCAACTTGCAGTCCCAAATGATCTCAGATATGCTCGATTGGCGACAAATTTGGGGATCGAGCAGGTCAGGGAAGGGTGGTAATGTGGCGGAGGTAGTCTTGTGACATCCTTACTGTGTGTGGCTGAGCATTGTCTTGTTGAAAAATGGCTCCTGGGAGCCCTGCCATGAGTGGTATCACATGTGTCTGAAGGATGTCATGGACGTACCACTGGACTGTCAATGCGCCATGGATCAATATTAGGGGTGTCCGTGTATCGCAAGCCATGGCACCCCATACCATCACACCAGCTGTGGGAGCGGTGTGTCGCTGTAAAGCGAAGGCAGGATTGAGGCGTTCACCACGGGGCCTCCACACACGAACACGATTGTCATCACTGGTCAAATTGAATCTAGATTCGTCGCTGAAGACTACCTGGTTCCATTCCGTTGCAGACCAATCCCGTCGTGCGCGACACCACTCCAAACTGAGGCGTCGGTGGGTGGGTGTCATTGGCAGCACACGTAATGGGCGCCGCGATACCAGATGTCCTTCAGCCAGTCGCCTTGCGAAGGTTCGGGAAGATACAGGGGCTCGTAGTGAAGGTGCTGCCTGTGTCTGGATAGCGGCGAATGAGGCAGTTGGCTCTACAAATGCGTTTCGTATGATGTGACGGTCTTCTCGGCGACTGGTCTGTCGAGGGCGTCCTGAGCCTGGTCGCCGTGTAAATGACGTCTCTTCTGTCCACTTGTCCCAACACCTCCTCACAGTAAAATCAGAACTGCCTACTTGACGATCTACTCGCCGAGTTGCTAAAGATTAAGTACACTCAAACAAGCTCTGCTTACCTGTTTTATACTCCAAGGAGGACGAAGTTCAGCGCCCTCTAGTGGCATTACGCAATGCGCAATAACGCTGCATTTCTAATCATTTGCATATCTGGCCGACATGTACCTTCATGCCAAGTTTCGTTACGATCCTACAATTATTTCTTGGTGCGCAAATTTTTATGGCATTGAGTGTACTTGACTACAGTTACTAAATGTTCACTAAGTACTCATTAGTTTATAAAAATGGATGTATTTATGTTAAGTAAGGATACATAATTTGAATCCATATAAAGGTGTTTATAATTACAACTATTTCTATAATAATTAAACTAAGCGAAAGAAAATATAATCAATTTCATCATATGCTAATTATTAGTCAGTTTTGTAAATGAGATAACTTGCCCATCACAATATGGTCATTTTACTTATGACGAGATACCTCGTCTATTGTAAATGTATTGTAAATGACGAAACTCATCATCCATCAAGACGTGATTAGCTTTCTAATGTTGAGATACCTCGTCCATCAAGGTATGGTCAGTTTTGCCAATGGCGAGATAACTCCAAGAGACCATTGCCAGGAGGCATAAGTGGTTAGGACGGATTTTTTGGAAAAATAAATTATGTCTCATTAATTTAAATCGTGTAAGAGCATCTCCATTAGTTTCCATAATTAAGTCTCTCTTATTCCTTTTACAAGCTAAGTTTAAATCAAATCATCCATTGGAAATTACATCTAATAGAGATTATTAGAAGCTATCTAGCATTAATTATTCGATTTGGAAAACTAAATTTAAATCGTTGTCCCCCATCGCTAGTTTTATATACAAATAAGAAGAACGTTATTTTATTAATAAGATAAAAAAAATTTGACTTTTAAATATAAACTCTGCTACCTGCTATTACAAACCGCAGGTTCTTTCAAAATTATTCCGCCTTACAAAATATCTGGCCAAACGTCAATTCTGAATATATTGATATTTAAAGCTTGTAAGTTAGTTGTTAAGTTATTTAAATTTCTACTTAACCACTTAAACCTAGACCGCAATTCTGTATCGAAAACTTGAAAGGTGGTCTAAACGCTATATATATAGAATACATTAAAAAGATAACATGTAAACGGATTCATCCCCTTTCGTAATTTGCCATCTGAATCTTAATCACAATTCCTCGTCATATCACTGTTCCGGAAGAACAATGACGCAAGTACAATATATGGGTATCTTCAGTTCAATGCAGTATTAGGAAGGAGTATGGCAAATATATTATGGATGAGTTAGGTGGAACCCCCATGTATTATAAACAAGCTGTCCCGTTCTTTGGCTTCGAGGAATTAGAAGCGAGAGCTCTCATCATTTTAAACAATTTCCATTGTTGAGATTTAACAATTGACAGCTCAGGACTATTTGGAAATGGAAAACGAAAACAATTCCACAGACATTTTCAAATTCCTGTGAGCTACATACTCGTCAGTGGCGTATTTTGGCCCCTGAAGATCGAAATGTGCTCCGAGGTTTGTTCACTTAGGATTTAATTAACGGCTTCCTATATACGGATATCTGACATTTTTGAAATAACCATTAGCATAACATTTTGAGACCTTATCAAAACAAGGAAGATTAGAAAAAATATGTAAGGAAAAAACGTATTGTTGAAATCGAAACAGGAACTAAATTATATTTTGTATTAAACACAAAAGTAAGAGATTTCCACTTGAAAAGGTTAATACTGAATATAAACTAAAGAAACACACAGTTATATTAAGACTATTTAATACTTCAATAAATATGGTAATCATTATAATATCAACTCAAGTCGTCTTGCTTTTACCTTAGCAAATCGATCTAAATTTGTTACTGGTGAAATTTCAATATAAAAATGTATTTACATTCAAAAAAACCAAACCCACTATCCGATGTAATCTAATTGCGTTTCAGAGCCATGTCTTTAATCGTTTTGTTGCAGTAAGCTACGCTTGGTGGTTGCTACAGTAGTTGGTATACAAGTACTTTCAATAATACGTAGATCTCATGGTACACTGCAGGATCACAGTTTTTTAGTGCTTCAAAAGCAGACTTGTGTACTTTGCCGGTATTGGTATTTCCTCGTATCCTTTGGTTCTCCAATTAATCACCTCAACTTGATGTGCGTACTGCACATTTCTTCCTCTCCCGATTCGGGCATTCTGTGATACTTCTTGCTTAGCCCTATCCAAGATGCGAGGAGTGACACTTAGTCCGTTTTAATTTTCTTCAAGAGTCGATGGCAGTAAATCTTGAAAGTATAAGACATCCAGATATTCCAGTGCGAATCGGTCTTTTAAGTCTACTTGGACGGAGTTTAACAAAGGCAAGTAAACATTTAGTTTATAATAATTTTAAGGAGTTATGGCAGGAGCATTTGATCTATGAACTTAGCGTCCAACAGTACATGGGATTTTCTTTCAATTCCAAGACAATTACTCATTTGCTCAACCTCTCTGCGTATATTCCGGAATTCAGATTCCACATTTTTCTGAATTTACTAATTATCGTGATTGCATCAGTGACAACGTCTCGAGCTTTCTTGAGGTCCAAACATTCGGTTTGTAAAAACATATGTTGATGACTTAAAACATGTTACGTTTAAGACTTTTAAGAGACTAGGGCAAAAATAAATTCTGAAGTTCACAATGAATAAATTAGATTTCGCTTTGGGTGCTCAATTCGGGTCGTGCCACAAGGTGATATCTCCTCTAACGCATCCAAGATCTTAATGAGATCTGCTTTAAATTTCATAACACCATTGTGTGTTTCAAACCATCGAGTTTCCGTAAAGACTAGAAAGTTGTCCTCAATGTTTTTTTCAAGACGTTATTTCTTTTCGCCGAACCTATGAAAAAACTCACAACTTGTTTGATGATAGCAACGGAATTATGCATGCTTGAAACGGACGAAGATTCCGACCGTTTCAAATTCAGTCGGTGGCTGAAACATGGACAGTGGATTGCATTTACAGCAATTTTTTTTAACTTCCTAAACAGCATCGCAACGATTAGATGTTATCACACTACACGAGTCTGTACCAATACTAACCATTATGGAAGAATCCATTAACCTTAAATGCTCAACTATCTTAACAACTCTGGTGCCAAACTTAACTCCAGTTTACTTTTAATTCAGCCGAATTTCATATGGTAGTGGGCTTCTTTGGGAGTACTACTATTTTTATAAAACAGCAAACATATCTAAAGACGTCAAGAAATTTTCATGAAATTCCATTCTTCTTGCTTCACCAGTCACGAATCCTAGTACAAATGTGAATAGAGAAATATGGGAAATATATGTAGTTTCATCCAACACTGCGATATACACCTGTTTCACGAACTTGTGCAAATATATGACTGGATATTTCTATGGAAAAACAATGAATAATGTCATTTTGAATGGTTTTGCGTATAAACTGAATTTTAGAAGACTCGAAATGTTTACTAAGAACTTTGTCTCCAGTAAACATTCTGAACCGCAACAAAGCACGAAAATGTCCTTCATTTGCCGTTGATGCCAATGAAAGTCCAATGTTACCATCGTCTCGATGAATATGCAAAGCTAGGTTTTGCCTGCCATACACTTGAACCGGTTCAATAACTATTAACAAATTTTTTTTATTCCAATCGATTAATTCTTGGTGATAAGTACATATTTGATTACCAACATCTCGAGACGGATTTTTGTACGTTTTAATAAAGTTTAAGACTGCCTCTGATGCTTGCTTATGAAAGTGGGGCTCACCTCCTTCAAATAAGAGGAGACGGACATCTGAAGGAAGCGGTCGCTTTTTAAGATACTCCGATTTGACGAGCCTTATGGCTCCGTGGCAGATTCGATCCATAATAATGTTGTGTCCTCGTACTCTTTAATGAATCTTAACTTCTAAATAATTTCGTAATTTATCTTTGAAATAAAATTCATTGTTCTGTAACCAGTATAATCGCTAATTAAAGACCATAAACGTATCCGTGGATAAAATGAGGAAGGGATAGCAATGCCAAAGTCTCAACGTAATGATATTTTAATTTTTATAATTTATTTGAAAAAACGTCGGCGCTTGGGAAGAGCAATCGCCTTTATCGCCCCTCCTGAAATCCGCCACTGATCCTCGTCATCTACATATTTTCTCTAGTTTTCCTATCCTCCTCCCGAGTAAGTGATACTCCGCGAGCACTGGATGGACACTCATTGTATGCTGTCATCCAATGGCTGACCTCATGACAAGAAATACGCTACCGCTAGGGTTTCGATGAAATGGTTGACGCTACAATCGCTTTGATTCCGTATCCCCTATTTCACATGGCTGATACATGGCTTCCTGATTGCGTATCTAGTATATCACGTAAATTTAGCGAAATCCAAGGTGGACCAAGCGGAAGCCCATCACATTACATCCACATTGGTTAGTGATTCAATGGGTCCAGATTCATTAGAGTAGACAATCTCGTCATCAAAAAGAAAATAAAGATCTCCCCAAAGGCAGTTAGTCCTTCTGTTACTTCCCACTTCGAAACTTTTAATAAAAGAGTTGTTCAAATACCGCCAAACGAAAGCCTTGACAATGCTGCCAATGATAAATCTTGGGACTACCTTCTTTCCACCAATGACGTCCTACCAGACTTTCAAGAAAGACTTAAGTTGCTGAGCTGTGTTTCCTGACTGGTCATGACTGCCTGCGTGTAAACTTTTTGTATTGTAATATTGTTGACTTTCCTAACTGTATTCTGTATAATAGTAGACAACCCATGACAGCTCAACACTTAGTCCCAAACGTTAATCATAAACGATATTTTTGTTTCTGAACGTATTTTGAACGAATCAATATTGTCAGTACAACAACGAAAATATTAATCTCAATTAATGACTGTTTCTACTTAAATTCATTTTCTAGATCGTTATACGATGTTTTATGCAGCAAATGCCCAGACTGAAATGTCTTATGTTCTATCCACACCACAGCAAAATAAAAATTTTCTTACAGTATCATCAGTTTGTTGAGTCGTGGATTAACAACCAGACGGTTGCAAGTTTAAATTTCTATCCAACAAAAGACCAGTTTTTACGTATTGACTGGTACACGTTAAATCTGCCGTACCATAAAATGTTCTCACATCGACGTTGTACGGATATATTCATGATGAAGTTCTTTGAAGATAAGTGGACAAATGAGCTTTATATTCTCCCTTTTTCTGTATTAGTACTGTATTTTAACGGAAATCATACTTATTTCATTATTTTCTTTAATTTACCTTATCAGGTCAAATTCCCATCCGAATCCAAATTACAAAACTCAGTTTCAATATTTTATTGTTTATATTATCCAAAAAAAGTAATATGGCTGAAATAGGAAATTTTGGATGCGTTTCGTTTGTATAAATGATGTGGGTTTTAATAAATTGGTAATTTTAGATGCATGTCATCTTGTGACTTGTATAAGTTATGCGGGTTTTTATGCATACGATTGAAAACAATAGCGTTAGAAAGTGGAGGATATTGTACTTATTCTAGGATTCAGATCCACTAAAAAGAATTCATAAACAATTCAAAGATAGAATCCAGCCAGAACATCGTTTTATGTTTGTTTCGTTGTTAAAAGTTTGTTGTCTTCTGATCTGATATACTCATCGGTTTTCTACACGCACAAGCGAAGTATTTACGTGAATCCCACAGTTTCTTTTTCCACGGAGTGGTAAAATTCTCAAAATAGAAATGGCACGTGGAAGGAAAGGAAATCGTAAGTTCGAAAAAAATCTACAAAAAGGCACTCTAGAAATAATTTTCTTCGCGATGCCATCTAAACAGTATCATAGCAGCACACGAAAAGGAATCGATTTACAATTGACTCAAAATTCCATTTCTTTTGTTATTTATGTGAAGAACAGAAGTAAGAAAATGTCTGAAAACTCGAAAAGTCACTTTGAGGAGGAAAACCAGAATTGCCTATTTAAGGATGGTTATAATAGATTTATGAAAAGCAAAATTTTTTTTGTGTGTTTAGCTAAATATTTCCAGTTCTATTTTATTGAGAAAATATAGCGAAGAATTCAGAAGCGTTTTGATGGTTTGTATCGAGAAGCTTTTCGCCATACTTTTTACACTTGTGAATGTTATATTTAATAATTTTTGATGTCAATACGAAATTTTGAATGCGACAATTATAATTGTGTGTGATGGTTTGGTTAATTTCATAGCGCAAGGGTCAGTTATAGCCAATCTACGCTAAGGAAGTTTTCTATCGGGTACAAGGACATACACACAATGTTGGTTGAATCATTAGGGTTTGAGGCTAAAGAGTCATATTTCGCCAAACTGCACCAAGTAATGTAATTTTCTGTCAGTTAAAAGGACATGCATTCAAGGTTGATTGGGGAAACAACAAGTGTCATATTTGGTCAAACTGCACAAAGGAATGTTTTTTACTCTAGGTGAAATAATATACACTCAAGGTTAGTTGATTGGAGTTTAGGGCGGAATAGTCATATTTTGCCAAACTACACCAAGGAATTTTTTTCTATCAGCTAAAAGGACATACACACAAGGTTGCCTGGTGGGGATTACGGAAAAAGAGTCATATTTCGCAAAACTTCGCCAATTAATGTTTTGTCTGTCAGGTAAAAAGACGCACACAAGGTTGGTTAGTTGGAGCTTACAGAGCAAGAACTATTTTAGTTAAACTGCGCCAAACAACGTCAAAGTAAATGGGCATACACAAAAGGAAAGCTTTACTTATAAAGAGAGAAATACACCCTAGGATGAATCATACCAACATGGAAATATTTACAGAAATAAGAAAAAATGCACCAAGGTAGTTACTGAAATCAAACCTCCGCCATCTACAGCTTGAAGACTGGTAGCGAAGTGGGCATACTCACTGAACCAAGGCGTCTCCCGTATCAGTTTTGGTTCAGTTTGTAGCTGCACAGTAACTTTTTAAACATTAGAACAAACTTGATCAGAACCTACGGCTTAAAATAGAGCCCAAGTAACTAGAAACACCCATACCAAGATAGGTATTCAAACCCAGATAATGTTAAACATAGATTTTTAGTAAGTCAATCGGCTAGCGTATTAGAAAGGTAGTTAAATTAACGTTGCAATGGAGTAGCACAACGTGTTATCGACCCGATCAATCCCGAAGGAAAAATTCCGAAGTCGACATTCCTTCATTTTGAGTAACGGTCAGATGACGAGGTCACACCTGATCAGGAAACTCACTTTATAAACTTCCCCATCACGCCAATGTAAGGATATTTGAGGCATCCACGATAGATTACACGTGCACCAGCCCTCACGTACGTGTAAGTACTTGTACAAATTGTTGAACCATTTTTCTAGACTTCTAATGACGCTACGTTACGTTTATAGCCTAACAATGTTTTTAGAAGCACACATCTGGTATCTCTAGCTTTTAAGCCACTCACTTACGGAAGATATTTTAGATATAACGATCTAGATTAAAAGGGTTGTTCATTAATCAGCCAGGAGTTGTTTACAGTGAAGAAAAAATGCCCAGTTGAAAGCTCCCCAAGCCAAGCTTTTATTTTTATCAATGTTATCCGACATATACGCTGTCTACTCGAAAAGTTTTTATATTTTCTACTGAAGTGATAGCTCTTTTCTTCTATGTTTTGAATACGAGTATTTTTAGACTGCAGTGAATTCGAATTAATATTTTTTTCATAAGTATGCCACCTTCTATATACATTTTCTGCTCTATAATTAACAAATGCTTTTTAAATATTTTTGAAATACGATTTCTTTAATTTGCTTTCAAATTTGAATCAATAATTTTTTATTTCTAACTAGCCACTGCTTGGTCAGCACGGTGTTGCCCGGGACCGTTCTTTTCAGGGGAGCAGGTGTGACCACTGCTCTCAAACTCTCGCCAACCATTCATTTTAAAATGTTGTAGAAGAAATTTTGAAAATTTCGGCTGGACACAAAATGTGCAAAAAATTAGGACTAGCTGTGTGCCAAATTTCATCATCATTAAAAGAAACAACAATAACGCTCTCCAACTCCCGGTGATTGCTACTCAATTCCAAACACGATCGCAATAGTCCATTGTGTTGGTCCAGTTGTTGTTGTTGTTGTCTTGTCCATGGATAGAACACTTCAAATAGGGCCATGCACGGTCCACACAATCTCAGCTATTTTAAGGCAAATGTCCGAGTACAGGTCCTCTAAAGGAGAGTCACTAATTTGTTGAATACTCGCCAAGATGGCCGGGCAAGAAAGGACTTGTTCGGGACTTAATTCTGTATCACAGTTTTTACAGCTGAGATATGTTCTTGTTGCATCCGGCTGAATTTTCATTCCCCTAAGGTGTCCAGTTCTCAGTCTTACTATGGTTTAAGCAAGTGATCTGCTTGTAGTTAGTTCACAGATCTGATGTTTCAACTCGATGGTCTTGTCCTTGAATTTTGATTTTGCCACTGCATTTATGTCATTAAGGGTGACGAGGGGAAATTTTTCTTCATTGAGGTCTCTCGCTTCCTTTGCCAGTACATCGGCTGCCTCATTCCCTTCTATACCGACGTGTGCAGGAATCCATTGTAGAATACATTGTCCATAGCATGGAGTTTGTCCAGGACTAAGTGAGTGTTGATTATTTGCTTGGTGTAACCCTTTTAGATCGCCTGGAGGGCAGCTTTACAATCGCTGAAGATTATTAATCCCCCAGTTCTCTCAGATTCCTGGAAACAGGAATATATATTTAGGGCTTCCTGAATGGCTAGGAGTTCACATGTGTAGTTCGATGCAATTTTACCAGCACCAAGTTTAAACTGTTTAGCAGTACCGTCTGGGAAATTAAACTTGATACTCGCTTCTCTATTTTCCAAAGTTTCGTCTGACGATCCGTCAGTAAAGGCACAGACAAAACCTCTGCTCGAATATGATTCGATGGTTCTAATTCCTTTATCACTGATATTAGAGGTTAGTTCTTTTTTGGAGCATGGTTCAAGGAGATTAGTTACAATTTTGGTATTTTGGGGAAGAAGAGAGTGGAGATGTGTCTCTTGTAGGATCTCATGTGTGTGATGTTCGAGTCCAATTTCATGTCTGATAGTTTCGTCGTACTGTAATGTAGAGGATCGCTTGAGTCTTGCACTTTCGCTCTTCTTCTGGAAGACTCGATTGCCAATATGGTCCTTCTCACAACTTCTGATCTTGTCGGTGAGTTTCACGACACTGTATTTCCTTTTGTTTTCGAGAAGCTGCAGACCGCATTCCTTTTGTGACTTGATGTTGGTTGTTGAGGAGACAGCTCCAGTGATTATTTTAGCGGCTCTAGCTTGAATGTTATAGATCTTTTCTAGTGCCGATTTTGAGGCGTGAGACCAAATCGATGAGGCATATTCCATGATAGGTCTGATTAATGTGGTGTAAGTGGTTTTTAAGGTTTTTGGGTTTGCGCCCCAGTCCGTGCCGCAGATACTTTTCAAGATCTTTAGTTTTTTAAGAGATTTGTTGGCACATTTCTCTTAATATGTTCTGAAAAACGTAGTTCTGCGTCGAGAGTGAGTCCTAAGTATACTGGGTTTTCAGTCTTCATTAAAGATTGATTATTTAGGACCAGATTTAAAGAGAAGAGGCGTCTATGCTTTCTATCCGTAGAGAATATACCGTACGATGTTTTCTGTGGATTGATTTTAAGAAAATCAGATATCCAGATCAAGGCATTACCCTGGATTCCCAATTCATGAGAAATTTTTATAAGTTTTCCCCTCCAGACGGTGTTGAAGGCCGATGTCATGTCGAGGAAGACCACTGGGGTCTTTTTGTGTGGTTTGTCTTGTAGACCATCAATGATGGATAAAAAAGTCTTGACGTCACTGTCTAATGCGCCCATATTCGTATGGTAATTGGTAATTTTTTAGTTAACGTCGTACTAGAGCAACACAACAGGTTATTAACGACGGTCCGGGATCAATCACTTTAGGGTAGAATCCGAGGACAACACCTCGTAATTTTGAACCACGGTCGATGACGAAGCAACACCTGAGCTGGCACCCCACTCTCCAAATTTCCACACCAACTCAACGTGAGGACTTTCGGCCACGAAAGATTTAGGATGCACCAACCACCTCTCCACCATACGCTTACAAATATCCACGCCTGGACCCATATTCGTACCAGGAACCTTTACCACTATACCGGTTGGTCGGCCCCATATTCGTATGAAAAATTAAAAAAGTTATAGTTGAAAAATTATTTATTTAAAGAAAATCAAATGTAAGGTACAGATATGTTGTAAAATTTTCGTCAGATTTCAAATCCGTGGAAATTTTTAATCTATCTTTAACGATCCAGGATATAGAAAAAAGAACTCCAGAACTCCAGTGAAAACTGTTTATTTATTTTGCTCGTCAGCTGAAATTTTTTCTCGAAGAATGAAAGGGAAAAACCAAATTTAGAATTTGATCTCTTTATACTGTTGTCATTCAAAGAAAGTAAATAATACTTAAACATCAATAAATGAATTAAAAAATGTTCAAATAACTGGACACAAAATTCGCAAAAAATTAGGACTTCCTTTGCGACAAATTTCAGAATTGTGAGTACCATAGATTCGTTAGAACACTGCATACATTCAGACACACAGAGAAACATTTCCTTTTATAATAGTAGAATGTATGCCACGTCTCGCGTAAGAATATGTATTGTCCCCTAAAGTTAATATTCGTTTTCAAAGCACTTGAGTTGTGATGATTTTTAAGTTGTTTTGAATTCGAATCAACATATTTATATCTTACATGTCCTCTTAAAGACATAAAACAATATATGTTCTTCTATAGTTAACCGTTTTGAAAACACATTTGAGATGCAATTATGAAGTAAGCAAATATAAGTTACTTTTAATGTGAATCAATATTGTGTTTGTACTGTTTTCTTTTTATATCTCTGTCGTCATCTGAGAGCGGTTCAAAAGTAAGAGGCGTTGTCCTAGGTTATTTCTCTTTGGGAGTTATCCCGGGCATTCGTCAATAGCCCGTTCTGTTGTTTCATATTACATATATCGTATACGCCGCGTCTTCTACCATATGCATTGTCAATTTTTTTCGAAGTTAAATATTGTCAAAATAATTTTCTTGACTAGAGATAATTTATAAACTCTTTTTAAATCAAATTAATATTATGTCGTGTTCTTTTCATATGTCACGTCTACTTGCTGAATTTTAAAATTTTCTCTTAGAATAAAGAAAACACTATTTCAAAACACTATTTTGACATGTGATGGTCTTTAAGTTGTTTTGAATTCAAATGGATATTTTGTCAATTCGATTTTTTCTGTATCCCTCATATTCGCCTTACATTCTCCAAACTTCAGTGTACCTTACTACTAGCATGGAATATCCATCTCCAGGAAAAAATTGCAATACTTCATGACTGTGAAAGTTTTCTGCAGTGCTGTGTATTCTTCTACGAATTCTGGTAGCGCAGCTGATACAACGAAGATGCAGGTTCTTTTTCTTGAAGAAACTTGTTGATCTTGTAGAACACGTGCAAGAATTACAACGGGCCACTGTCAGAAAATATTACTGTCAAAAAATAATTCTTAAAATAAAAAATAATAAAGTCCTCGAAATTAACTACAATTGCTCCAAATTGGGCTATCAGGTAGCAATTATACACAAAATGAAACTCAAACCATCTCCATATGCTATAACCTACTGTTATACGCAGAATCCTATTTGACGATATTTCACTAAAAATGGCAACAAATATACGAAGAATCATTAATAGATCTTTCTCGTGCTTAGCACCTAAACTTTAAAAATTGGCGTCATTAAGATAATATATATTATTTCTGACCAGTAAATAGGAATAACAACTTTTTTTTCCAAGTGAAAATCCGGAAAAGTTGTTGAAAAGGAATCCGGTAGGTCTGTACGTGTTAATTACCAGGTATTTGTAAATAAGTAACTGTATGGCCAAAAAATTTAATCCTTGTTATAAATCTTTAGAAATATTTTCATAAATAAACCTGCGTTAAGTGATATTACTTGTAGCATGTTATTTTCTTCACTCAATAAAAACCCAATTGTGAAGAAGCAAAATTCTTCTAGGAAAGAGGCTAGATATCTAAGAAATTTGATCCAGGTAAGCCCATTTAATCCCAATTGTTTCCTGTACATAAGCCATATTTATTAAGCTTTTATCGAATCAGTAGTTTTCAAAGCAATGTTAATTTTCCAAGGATAAAAAAACCTGCTTATCGTAACACTTTTAAACGTTTGCAATGAAAACTAAGTGATATTATTAAAAGCATTGGTTTCAAAAGAATAAATAAATATTTTTACTGCCTCCACTAAGCTTAATTAAATCCTTTGAATGATGCTTAAATTGAAATTTCCCATTAAAAAAACATTATTTATGTAAATGCTAACAAAACATCTCTATACAGTCAAAGTATACATTCATGATATTCGAATGTAGAAAGGTTTTTGTAATTCATTAATTATGTTAAGGTCAATTGAGTAAAAGAAATGCTCATGAATTTAAAGATGAAAATTAAATGAAGACTACCAAGATAAGGTTTAACACACTGTTCTATTTCCCAAATTCAATTTAAAGCATGTTTGTATGTACAAAGAAAACAAAGTATTTTAAAATATGCTTGCTATAAATATTCTTCATAATTAGTTGAAAGATTTTTTCGACTAGTATAATGTTCCTCTTTTACATATTTAACGAATATGTTTCAGCTAAGGTTTGCCATCATAACATGTACTAATTGAATTAAAGCAAAATATAAAGGTTATTCATAAGGACTACCATTTTTTTTTCTTTTCAGAAAAGAAAACTATGGCTTAGGTGGTTGAATTGATTAATGTAGAACAGTTTCCTTGACACAAACTTCATTATTGCATAATTTTATGTTTTTAATAATGTTCTTAAGAAATATACCCTCAAAAGCTTGGTTGGTTGGTACTGTTTTAATGGCACAAGACATACAATATCAAGTATTGGACATACACACTCAAATAAAGTTTTACTGGCACTGAAGACAAAATATATCAATAGAAGAATCTATTAGGAATCGAACTTGTGCCCCACGACCCGCAGCTTGCTATAGCAGTAGGTATATCCACTAGGCCCAGACTGTCCCTCGGAGGCTTTACTGGAATTATACTAATTACATGGCCAGAGATTGAAACTAGTAAACAATAGCCTAAAATATTCAGAAACTAACTTTTCCCAAAACATGTCACCTATTACATGGCGATAGAGTAAAAGATGAAACCTCAGTCAAACTAGTGGTCAATATCCTAAGGACTTTGGGAAATGGCTAATTCAGAAGATATAAATCACTCATTACATGACGATTGAGTACAAAGTGTAAAAAAAACATTACCAAACAAGTCTAAAAGCATCAAAAGATGACTGAAAATATGTCAGTAATTACATCCCTATAAAGTAATCTTAACACCAGTGCATATTCCTATGATGTATGTGTTAGTTTACTCTATGAAACCTTAGTCAAACTTATAATCAATTGACCAAAAGATTCAGAAAATAACTAATACAGAAAATGTGTCAGTTATATGACGATAGAGTAAAAGTTAATACCTCATAGCGAAACTAGTAGTTAATAGTCTGAAAACTTCAAAAGATGATTATATGTAAATAGTTATGATACTATTGACGACGGCCAGGAATCAATCCCTTATGGGAAAGATGCGAGGCTATGGGGATAGGTAGAGTAAAAGATAAAACCCTGCGCCAAACTAGTAATCAATAATCTCTGAAAGTTCAAAAATGACTAAAACGATAGAAACAAGAAGGAAAGATAAGATATTTAAAGTCAAATATTTCCTGTAGTTTAATTTGTCGTGATTAATAGTAGACAATTGGCTGCATTGAATTAGCTTTGAGGGTATAGGTACAGTTTTCTCTCATCTTGTTTTTATATTTTTATTACTAACTTTTGAAAGCATTTCAGACCATGGCAGTTATTTAATCTAACATAAATATTTTATACAATTGAAGTCTTCAGATTTTTTTCAAATCTACCAGAACTATTTGTTTTTTAATCTCAAATATAAAATCGTCTTGAAGTTTGCTTTGAAACCTTAAACTTTCTGTATGAAATCCGATAGCCAATACCAAACATTGCTGTGCAGAGGAAATAATATTTTGACTTCAGTACAGAGGAATTGTGAAAACTGACCTGAAAAAGGGATTCAAGAATATATGTATTCAAATATTGCAGAATAAATTGAAGTACCAACCATCTATTACATAAATATATTCATACAAGATTGAATTTATTACCCAAATTCTGGTATATGAAAATCATATTATAACAGAATATTAAACCATACAAAATTCTACATTAATAAACATATATGCACGTGGCTCAAACACTGGACAATTCACGAAGTAATGCAAGATATAAATATTATTTACCATGCATGATATTATATATATATATAGTTTGTGAAAACTAAGAGAAATTCTATAAATATCAAATTTGACTAAATTTGTTTCCCGAAATGTCTTAGACTATCTTGAATCCTCAAATTTAATAAATAATTTTTTCGTTTGACTGGTTTTCGCTTCAGAGGAATTCATCTTGTTGGTATTTAATAAAAATTGTGACACAATTTTAATACGTTTTTCTGCATCTACTATACCATTTTTGATGATTTCATTAAATGTACGTTTTCAACACAATATTACGTCTCTCAAATATGTTTATAAATGTTTAATACTATTCAATGATAAGTAGAGCAACTTTTTGCAACAAATGCAACCTTTTTTTCACACGTTCAACGCTGCATGTAAAGTACGAAAACAAAAATTCCTCCTACATTGTATGCAAGTTATAACCGCAACATAAATGCAACTTTATGCCTAAATGTAACTTTTTGCATGAATGCAACGTTTAAAATGTTGCTTAAAATTAAATAATATGAAATTATGACATTATTGCCCTTTAATTCAACCCTTCGTTCACGTGTGTCTGATCTTGTGAACGCCAAAATATTGCGGATCAAACACGAAGTTCATGAAAAGACGGTGTTCGTCCTAAAAGACGAAAGTGAAATAAATAGCAAGTAAATTAAACACATTGGCTGGCACACTTGATTATCCAGAGGAAACTTGCGTAATCGACTGCAGAGTTTGCGAGGTGAGTGTCGATCATCAATATGTTGTTCACCTTGTAGATGACGTTTTAAAATCTTTGAATGTTAAGGAAAAGGATTTTGCGCTTCTGCTCTGCGATGCAGCATATTATATGACTGCGGCTGGAAACACACTCAAGGTGCTTTATCCGCGATAGCTCCAAGTTACTTGCGTGGCATACTAGTTTCACATCTACAGAAAAAGTTTACGGATTTTTCACAAATGTTACATTTTCTTCGCTAGTGTTAAGGCAGCCACAGTACAAAATAAAGTTCCGAAAAGCTGCTTTTCAGACTATCGGTCAACTGCCTGATCCAGTACTCACACGATGGGCTACGTGGCTTCAGACAGCATTGTACTATGCCGACCACCTTCCTAAGATCGATGGATTTTAAAGAAGATCCTTGCAACCTTAAAGCGTATCTTAAAAAAACGATTGAAAAAGAATACTGACCTGATGATTATTGCTACACTTTCCGGAGATGATCCCACCCCTCAAGTCAGTATTTGCTACTACAAGAATGTCAAGCAACATCAGTCTCTGTTAAGCTAAGTTTTTCAATGTTAAAGCAATTACTGGCCAAAGATCGGCCATTCAGTGACATCAACGTTCTTCTGTATTTAATGATGTATTATAATACTGTTGTACACGACAAAAATTGTCAATAGATTTTAAATTTTTTTATTTTTTACGAATAATTTTTTAGATTTTAGTGTATTAAAAATAAATGCAACTTTATTTCCATTAATGCAACTTTATTTCCATTAATGCAACTTTTCCCATTTTTACTGCAATAAAAAAGTTACCCTAATGATAAGTAATTTATATGTTCAAAAAGCTAACGAGATTTTCTTCCCCAAACGTAGAATGCTCGTTTAAGTTATTGATTAGAAACGTAAAGAATAATTTTAGTTCGTTTGCTTAATAGCTTAAAAGAATGTCATAAAGAGTTTAGAGACTACTTAAATTTAAAAAAAAATAACGGGATTCTTTTGATAAAATGTTTAAGTGGATTTGTCATAAATATATTATCTTTCAGTAGTATATACTCATTAGGGTAATTGAATGTGAGTTACGATCTATCGAAATATTTTTTAACCATCAGAGCTCCACGAGATTTCCAAGTAATACAATTTTGATTTTACACCACAACACGTACCATGACTGCCCATATCTATCGGTTGAAATAACCCTAGAAAAATAATTTTATTGATCAAGAAGATCAAAACTAGTCCAAAGCCATGGAAAACCTCATATGCAAACCTCATAGAGTTTATTAAGCACTATTTACTCTTGTTATTCATTTTTCGGTGAAGTTTCAAGGCAAGCATATTGTATATTGGCTCGTATTAGTTTGGTGCCGCTCAATTCCTCAAAGAAAACTGCGAACTAATACCTGAATTTTCTGATTGTACACCTTTTTTAAACTTTGATATTGCTCCTATATATATATACATATATATATATATATATATATATATATATATATATATATATATATATATATATATATATATATATATATATATATATATATATATATATATATATATATATATATATATATATATATATATATATATATATTTATATATATATAAATATATATATATATATATATATATATATATATATATATATATATATATATATATATATATATATATATATATATATATATATATATATATATATATATATATATATATATATATGTATATATATATACAGGTGGTGGACAAAATAATAGGAACAAATGTGAAAGAACGCAATATTTTATTAGAAGGGCATTGGGCCACCCTTGGTCTGAATTACAACTTGCATCCGATGTGGGATTGCAAATAAAGGTCTTGCACAATGTTCAAGGAAATTCGCACCCAATCTTCATTCAGAGCGGTCTCGAGTTCAGATATTGTGCCGAGATATTGTACCTAGTTTCAAACTCCAACCCCTTGGTTGTTTATCTGCTGCTCCTCCAACAGGGCCACCGCGTCCCTTCTATTCTCTTTCTCCACACACACACACACGCACACGCACACGCGCACACGCACACGCACACACACACACACTGTATTAAGTGGAAGTTGTTTTTTATGCATTTGTTACAACAGAAGTTTGGTGTTAGCGTTTAGTTGGACTGGGTAATTGGTGCCATTTGGTGGTGATTTTCAGGCTTGGTGTTGTTGATCTCCCGGCTGCTGCTACGGGTTATATTTCGTTTTGATCCTATCTACTTTTAGTGTTGTTTTTTTGCTTTTAAATCGTGTATATATATATATATATATATATATATCTGTGTGTGTGTGTGTGTGTGTGTGTGTGTGTGTGTGTGTGTGTGTGTGTGTGTGTGTGTGTAGAGAAAGAAAATAAAGGGCCGCGGTGGCTCTGTTAGAGGAGCAGCAGATAAACAACCAAGGGGATGGAGTTTGAAACTAGATCCAATCAAAGACTGTCCTGCAAGTGGGGGTCAGTGTACGTTAAATCTTATGGAGCCTCAAATCCTCACACTGTCAAGGTATTGAAATTTGGAATGTGGTGTGCCAGTATAAAGTCTCGACTTTGTCATCAGATCGTGGTTCACAACTACTTTGTACTGTCCTCAGAGCTTGCCCATCTAGACTAACCCTTAGAATACAATCGTTTTGAAACAATATTTTTATCATTCCACTTCAATAGAGTTATATAGAAATATTCTATTGGTCCCTTTCTTAGTATATAACCATTGGGGGAAGTATTCCATTACTCATTTCCTAAGAACAGATTCATTTAGAAAGATTTTATTTATCAAGAAGAGAGAGAGATCAAAATTACTTAGAAGTCCTTCAAGAGAGACTGCAGGTTGATATATGGAATGACGCAAGCAAACCCCTCAAGTGTTTAAAAATGATGCGATATTTTTCATATTTTGCGGGGAACATCAAAACTTTTCAAAGAATTCCCATCCATATCCGAGTGAAAAATAAAGATAAATCCCAATACAATTTACTCAAATTCGTTCATTTCGAATATCGTTTTTCAAAGGAAAGAAATCACCCCCTCCTCACTTAAGCGGTACAACTCTCTCAGAAACGGATGGGCCTTCACTTTCCAATTTATTCGAGAATCAAGGCAGTAATGAGAAAGGAAATTGGATGATACAGAAAGAATTCAGAAACAACAGAACACTTAGTTGCACTCTCAGCCATAGTATCTATGACCCTTAAGAATGGGACTTCGAAAACAGAAAATTGGAGGTTCGTTTTGAGAGGATTCCTTTATACATATACACGCCCCTTTAGGCTACAGATATCATTGCTTTTGTTAATGTGATCCCAATGATTTTACAAATTGGAAAAGTTTAATAAAAATTTGAATAGCCAGTCATTCTGAACTAATACTTTATTGAATGCAATTATATCAAGATTAAAGTCAAACTGAATAGTTATTGATGGCTTTTCGAAAAAGTGGTGTGTTATGTTCCTCCTTGTGTGAACATTAAATTTATCCATATATTTTGAACGATTGATGAAAAGCTAAAGCGTCAGGGGAGTTTTTTTTCTAGCGATGTTTCAAAAATAGTGCTTTTTGTGAGTTGATTGATGATATTTAAATGGAGGATAGGGAAATAGAAGGTTTCTTTATAGTCATTAAGGGAATGACAAAAGAATCACTTGAACGGGAACGTTCCTACTGTAATATCTATCGAGTTGTGATCAATGGTATTTCCATAATGGAATAACGAGGCGATGAAGTAAAATTTACGTTATTAGAAATGGCTAAAATACATTTGTACACCCCCACACGCTTTACTCCAATCCCCAGAAAGACTAAAATTGCTGGATAGCTCAATACCGTTCTGTAATAGTTCAACATTCAATGGAGGAGGGTCCATTGCCCCAGGTTCTTCAAAAAGAAAAATACCGTCCAAATACATTTAATAATTATTTACAGAAATTAAGTCCCCACCATTAAAATATGAAGCTTCTCTGCTTATGTGGCTTAAAATTTTGCGGATAAGTGGTGCGAAAAAATGCAAAAAATGCAAAACTTTCATATACAAGGTGTACGTACACACTAGAAGTTTATTTTTTTAATTTTAACTTTAAAAATCCAGTTTTTTCACAGTAGGTCATTGGTTTATGCTTAAAACTATTTCAGTGAAAAAAAATCATATGAAACTAATTATTAATTAACTAATTAAGATGTAATGAGCTAATTAGTATGTTTTTTGAATAGTGATATCTCAAATTCTAATTAGCCGAGAAAGACAATTCTAGTTGGAAATCATTTCCAATATTATTCATCATGTTTTGACCCTCCATCAAGTTTATTGAGAGAAAAGATTTTCTGTTACAACTTTTTTCGCCAAGAATGCATAAAAAATCACGATTTTTTCTGGAAATTGAGGATTTAAAAATCCATTAAAAATTTATTTCTTAACTAATAACTTTGATTGAGGGTCAAAACATCCGCTGTATTATGTAGATTATAATTATACAAAAATAATTAAATTAGATTAATTTATTGTTGAGTTATCACCGTTTGAACAAAGCATATGATTGCAAAAACTTGTTTCTTCAGAAATTGAGTTTAAAGTTTTGGAAACACGTCTGTTTATGCTGACAGTACCTAACGAAAACCCTTGTAACTAGAAAACTATTTTGAATATTTTCAAGATCTTGGCATAGTTTGAAAGCTAAGGAATTGAAGAATATTTTGAAGCAATAAAAAAAAGTTAGACCTTCTGTTGAATTTTCAGGATTTTTAGTGTGTACATACACCTTAACCCGCCAAGTGGTTTGGACGAGGTCTCGTCTCTCTCCGTCAAGATCTTATCAAGTTTATTTATGACACGATATATTGCCGTCCTGATCTTGCTAAATTTTGGATGATAACTTGACCAGGAGTCTTTATCAGCAATGACGAGATATCTCTTCCATCAGTAACTGATCTGTCTTGTTTAAGACAAGGAACTCAGAACAGCCTCCAGCATGGTTAAATAAAGCAGCCATTGTATTCCGGTGGTTCCATTTGGAGGATGTAGGGATAAATCAAATAAGTTTGAAACTTTAAATTTTACTGGAGAAAGAAAATATCTACTTCAAGGTTAAAACTTTCTTATCATTACTAGAAGATATATTATTTAATTTCCAACCATCTGAACGCCACGAGCCATAGTAGTAGGGTTGGAAAAGTAAAGGATTTGCAACCGGAGGGTAGCGTGTTTGAATCCAACAGTCGTATACAAAGGGGGGCTAGGGAACGTTAAATATGTCGTGGCCTCAAATGTACTCACATTGGCTGGGTGTAGATGTTTGTAGAGTTTGTTGCCATATCAGGTGTGACCTCATCATTTGACTGGATCTAAAATTACGAGGTATTTTCCTGTGATCCTTCAATTTGGGTTTGATCTCGGACCATCGCCAACAGCCCATTGTGTTGCTCCAGAGTGATGTTAATTAAAATACATACTACCTTCCTGAACGCCACGAGATTTCCGATTAATGTGGAGTTGCTTTTGTCCCACAAGTTGATTGAGGATGACTAAATATCCACATCTATGACTTGAAAGAATCGTAAGATTGTCAAGGTCAAAACAGGTTAGAAATCATGCAAGGAAAACTGCAAGATTCAGAACGGATTTATGCATGTGAACACTTCAGAGCGTTGATTAACCCTTTGTAAGTTTAACCTAAAGGTTTTATAACATTAGGACATAATTCAATCAGTCTATCATTTAATGTAACGACCACTAAATTTTTTTTGGTTCTGCAATTGACTTTAGAACTTAAATTTTTCATTGAACAAAATAATTTTAATTTGAAATCTAACTGCTTGGAACCCTCTAATTATTATTCCTTCTGGTGGTGTATCTTCGAAAGGAAAGATCTGAGGACAACACCTCGTCCTTTTAAACCTAAGTCAGACAACGAGATTAACACATGAGGTGTCTCTCCAATCTTGACTTGCACACCAAGCCAACAGGAGGATATTTGAGGCCAGCACAGATTTCCCACGCTCTTCTCCAGTGTACAGGACAATCTTTAGTTTGACAGAGTTTTAAACTAGCAACTCCAGTCCCAAATAAATGTGTGTAGTTGAATTATCTCTCTCCTTTCCTCTCAGCCCCCTGTCTCTCTCCAAATTATTTTCAATTCAATTTTGATTCGATTCAGTTAAATTCAATTCAAAGGAAATGAGAAATGAAATGTTTCGAAAACCAAAAATCGAAACAATTGCATTCTATGGTTGGTAGGTGATTATACTTTACACATCTCTCCTAAAAAATGCCAATTTGCTAATTACACTACCCTACAATAATGGATAGGACGCCAGCGGATTTGCATAAAATCAGAGTACTTGTTTGGGGGTGTTTTTCATGGTATGGCCTGGTACCTTTGCATACTGTTCCTGGTCAATTAAACGCCAACGCTTACATGAACATTTAGGCCAATCAGGTTCTTCCTATGATCTGGCAATTTTATGGATTGGAGAAATGTTACTTCCAGAACATCAACGCTCCATGTCATATTGCAGCCTCTGTCAAGAATTGGTATCAAGATATGGATGTAAAACGTCTTCCCTGGCCTGCTCATAGTCCCGACCTAAACCCTATAGAACATTTGTGGGACGAGTTAGAGCGACGCTTGCGGACCAGGAAACCACGTCCGAAATCTACAGCTCAGCTGGCGACATTCTTGCAGCAGGAATGGACACAAATATCCATAGTTGTGTATCAAAACTCTTGTTGAAAGCATGCCCAGAAGGGTTGCTAGTGTAATTGCAGCACTTGGGGTACCATCCTCCTATTAAAGCATGTATTATTTCCCTTATACCATCACATCTTCCTATCCGGTCCGTTATTGTAGGATAGTGTATATCTAAATTAAATAATTGTTCAGAAACTTAATGGGATGTTTTCACACTGACATTTTTATCCTTCTGGTCGAAGTACCTCGTTATAAGCAAAATTAACAAGATAATAATTTTGACATCAAAACATCGATCTGTAGTATCTTGATGATGAGATATATCATTATCAAAATTGGTTCGATCTTGATGGGCGAAATATCTCGTAGAAACTACTTGGTGAGTCAAGCATAATCCAAAAGGACCTATTATAAAAAACTGGTATTTGAAGTAAATATTAAAAAATAAATATCATAGTGCATATATACACCTTAAATTGTAATTACATATTCCGTAAAATCGAATAACAAATACTTGTCGCTAACTTATATTTTCTCAAAATTTGTCTTTAATATTAGGCGTCTTTGATATCTAAATTAACTAAATCAAAAAGTAGTAGGTTACCAAATACTGCAATACTTGCGGAAAAACTCAAAATTAATAGATATTAATTTGCAATTACATATGTATAGATAATAACGATCACTAAATGGTATTTTTCATACCTCTCACAATTTATCTTTAATGTCTGCCTGCACTGGCATATTTGCAACCAAAACCTACTAACACAAAAGTAGTTACCAAACGCAAGCAGTACCCGCTGAAACAAACACCAAACCAGATACTTTTTCACTCGATGTTTATCCTAATATCAGATGGAGCTAAGGAAGATAAAAGTATCCGAATTGGTATTCAACATTCTACAACTATTCAAAAACCAAAAGGAAGACCCGAATGAAAGGAATTCACAATGAAACTGGGAACAAATAGATGTAAAAGCGATTCTCGGCTGGAGTGCCCGAAAAAACGTCACTTTAAAAGAGAAGAAACAAAGTTATCGTCAAAAGTATCTGCATCACTAAAAATTCCGGACGAGTCCCACAAAAAATATCGACGCTCACACATGCCCCAAACCTTGCCCGAAGACGACTCTTCCTTAGTTGTTGGCGGGATATAAAGGTGCAAAAGCCCAGGTCCTCGCGAAACGAGATAAATTCGACTCTGAAAAGTTTGGAGGAACAAAACGCTATTTGTAGCAAAGCAACATTTAGCCGCGATATCGTAAAGCATTACGCATGCGTTAGGCTTGGAAATTCAATCAAAGCGTTGCTCAGCTTTGAAAAAAGAAGTGAGAAGTTGAAAGACGTAAAAAAAAAAGAATCGGCTTCTGGAGTATGGCTCGCATCCCTGGTTTTTATCAGTGCGTATTTCGTCGCTCGCGCTGTTGCATAAAAAAGGTCTTTCTTTTTTAGGGTTTGACTTTAAGTTTGTTATTAAGTATTTTCTTTTTTCTCGTGAACATTCTGCCCTGGAAGGAAACTATGTTCCAGCATAAGGAGCGGAAATGAAAAAGCAAGTTTGGAGTGTGCCAAGCTGGTTTTGTCAAGGATCTTTCTTCCAAGGTAGACTTAAGAAAAGCAAAAATTGATCGTATATGGAGCTTTAGGGCTCAGTCTATAGGTTATTTTAGTAAAATCCTTCCAGTATAGAAATTTGAACTTCTATGTGACACAAATTGAATGAAATTAGCATAGTTGGTTGGGTTGGATTTTGTTGTGCAAGGGATTTATATTGGCCAAGCTACGACAAACAGAAGCTAGACAACGTAGGTAAGGGACACAAGGAAAGTTAAACCCTCGAAGTGGTTTTGACGAGATATGTCGTCTATTAAAATATGACCAATTTTGCTTATGATGAAATATCTCGTGATCAATATACTGCCGACTTTTTATACTGATGATATCAAGATTAGGTAAGATTTCTTCTAATGACGAGATATCTTTTCCGTAAGCTGTAGTAAGTTTTATTTTAATGACTAGATATACTATCGAGAAAATCCCCAGGAGGGTTTACTGACACATAACAGAAAAATGCACGAAAGGTCAGTAACATTAAAAAAAGTTGGAAGGTTTTTACAGAATAGTGACCACATATTTGGCTATGATTTGTCAAACACTAGATAGAAAACGGGAAACGAGCCAATGAGCCACGGCAACTCCAATGAGTCAATAGGAACGAGAGTAGAAAAGTTGTTTTTCTAAGTTATGTTTGGTTCTCTCCAGACATATTATTGTTGGCGTTTTTGGCGCAACGGGGCCAAATATGGTCCTAATGTCATAAAAACCAATCAACCAGACACTTTAGAAGCACATTTAGTTGAATTTCATATTTCGTCTCTGAACAATACAGATGGCTGCATAATAGTAAAATTGACTATTAAAAGTAGCAATTAGAAAATTTGCGGTTTGATTTGAATTTTATAGCGCAAGGATCACATATTTCGCAAGAGCCCTATACTGTGAATACTTCCGTAACTCTTTGCAAAGTGCTTAAACCTCTACGTGGATAAGTCGGTGGATTAATTTGTTGGGTTTTAAACTATTTAATGGGCTTATTTGTTCTGGGGAGCGTTTAAATATAGTTGGGGCTCAGGATCTGTTCTGCAGGGTGTTTTAAACTATCTAGGGATCTGTATGTGATCTAGGGGTCTATCTAGGGTGGTTAAAACGATTTTTTAGCTCCACTCCCTTATTGACCCTTTAAAGGGTTTACATACATAATTCCACTTCACAACATGGCGTCTTCACTGCATGCCTCCTAAATATTTTGACATTCTTCACGAAAAGAATCTTTTGAAAAAATTATTTCCTAAGGATAATACCAACATAATTTGAAAGAATTATATTCTTTAGAAAATATCACTTCTATCCTTCTAAAGGATCCCTTTTCTAATTGAAGACCGGTAGAATATTTCCAGAGGATTCTATCATAAGGGAGGGAGGTAGTTGAAGGGATGTCGCACTGGAAGAATGCAACGGGCTATTTTCGACTTTTCGGAATCAGTTCCGAAAGTAGTGTAACTCGTATTTATGAACCATGTTGGGATGATGAGATCACACCTGAGCTGGCACCCTACTCTCCAATCTTACACACCACTCCAACGTGAGGACATTTGAGGCTACGAAAGATTTAACATCCACTTCCTAGATGGTCTTTGATTATATCGAGTTTCGAACCAGCAATCCTCCGGTTGCTAATCCGTTTTTTATTAGAACAGAGCTTCGGCGTCCCTCAATTCCAAGGAAATAACCATCATAATATTCTAAGTGAATGCTGTTCTAAGGTTCGTTTGCCATATGTAGTTCATCTACATCGCACTGGAGCAACACGCCCGGCTATTGGCAATAGTCTGGGATCAATATCCAGGAAAAGATATCTATTCTAAGGAAAGCACTACAGAAACATTCCCAAAGGGTTCTATTTTAAGGAAAGAAGCAATAAAATATTTCCAATGGCTGAAAAAAATAGTAGATTATTTCAACCAATGTGATGTTTATTTAGTTATCAGGTTGGTTGTGTGGTAAAAAACAAATACTACACTATTCTGACATTTTGGGAGGTCATGGAGTTAAAAATATCTCTAGTCTAAACCACTTTCTGAAAACGTTCTCCATGCCCCATTTGAAGTTAACGTTTCTTTATGACATACTCCAGTAAACTTTTAAACATGGAAAGCATTATTTCCATTCTTGATACCACTGGGACATATTTGAGATAAAATACGTCACAGTTCAGTCTCGTGAAATTTCAGCAAGGGAGAAGTTTTCTAAGCGTTAAAATAAGGATCATGAATTCGTGAATTTCAGGAAATTTCATGCGATCCATTCTTTCTTAATGTAAAAAATGTAAAATACATGCTAAAAAATGTCTTAAAATGTTTTAAAAAATGTCTGTATAAGCTGAGACAAATTTGGAATGAAAATAACGAAATATCAGCCAGTTTTTATGAAACATTTTCATCCACGTGAAAAGTAATACATCTCTTCAAAATACTACGATACAAAAATAAAACTAAAAAAAATCCTAACTTTTAGAGTAGAAGATAAGCAACCGCACAGGGTTACGAGTTCAATACTCAATTCTATCAAAGACCTTTGTGTAAACGGGGAGATGGTGCACGTTGAACCTGCCGTGGACTGAAATATCCTCACGTGGGGGAAGAGTGGAAGATTGGAGGCTAAGGTGACAGCTCAGGTTTTGACCTCGTCTTCTGACGAGGTGTTGTTACTCGGAGCGTTGCCTACTGCATTGATCATGGATCGTCGCCATTAGTACGTTGTATTACTAAAGTGCAACGTTAATTCAACTAAAATCAAATCTCATCTACGTCACTAAAGCTTTCCTTATGTGTGTATGACTTAGGAAAAAGTTTTCTTGCACCATAAATCCGGAACCAACAATGACCGCGGTAGTCCGGTTGGTAAATTGGTAATTGGTAATTTTTAGTTAACGTCGTACTAGAGCAACACAACGGGCTATTGACGACAGTCCGGGATCAATACCCTAAGGGAAAAATCCGATGACAAGCCCGGTTGGAAGAATAACGGATTAACTACCGGGGGGCTGCAAGTTCAAATCCAACCAAAGACCGTCGTGTACAAAGTGGTCTGTTGCACTTTGAATCTGTCGTGGCCTCAAATGTTCTCACGTTGGCATGGTGTAGAAGTTTGGAAAGTGGGGTGTCAGCTCAGCTGTTACCTTGTCATGTGACCGTGGTTTAAAATTACGTGGTGTTGTCCTCGGATATTTTCCTTTTGCAATTGATTCCAGACCGTCACTACTAGCCCGTTATGTTGTTATAGTGGGACATTAATTAAAAAATACCTACCTACCGGAACCAACTAGTCTAGTTTATGCCACTTTTATTAATTCAATTATTTTAGGTACATATTCTTAATTCGTCTACCTCTTCAAAAGATCACCGTGCACAGGGGCTGATTACGCATACTGCTTGTGAGTTAGTTGTTTGTGGCCCAGGTTCCATTACTCCCCTAGGTGTAACTTGTCTTGTGTGTGTGTGTTCATTACTTGATGTAGTCTGTCATCTGTTTGGAACAGCATGGACATATGTTGCTCGTTTGCCATAACACCCAAACAACTTTTCTGGTCAGAAATAATTTCCTAGTGTGTGCATGCTTATTTGTTTAACGTTGTTTGGTAAAGTTTTTCCGAATATGAGCCTTTCGCCATAAAAACCCAACCAAACACATTTCCAACTTTTATAAGAAAATTAGTTGCTTGGTTGATTGGTTTTAATGGAGCAGGGGCTGTACTTGGTCAAGTTACGTGAAACACAACACATGCATCAAGTAATGAACATACACAAGGAAAACAGTTTAACTGACACAAAAGAGAAATACATGCAGGGAGGAATCGAACCTCACATGTGATATGTCGTTTGAATAAAATGTTTTGTATCGAATACAAAGTAATTGAATACTAAAGTATTCAAATACCAAATTATACGAATACCAAAAGTACTCAAATACAAAAGTACTCAAATACAAAAGTACTCAAATACAAAAGTACTCAAATACAAAAGTAATCAAATACAAAAGTAATTAAACACAAAAGTAATTAAATACAAAAGTAATTAAATACAAAAGTACTCAAATACAAAAGTAACCAAATACAAAAGTAATCAAATACAAAGTAATCAAATACAAAAGTAATCAAATACAAAAGTAATCAAATACCAAAGTACTCAAATATATACAAATGTACTCAAATAAAATCCAATACTAAATTATTTGAATACCAAAATATATGAAAACTGAATATCGTTTAATTGAATTTCTATGTAATCGAATACCACAGTATTCGAATATTAAAATAATTGAACACCAAAGCACTCGAATGTCAAAGTATTTGAAAATGAAAGTACTCTAATAACGAAGTACACATGAACAAAAAAAATTCAACTACCAAATTACTTGAATACCAAAGTAATAAAATACCAAAATAATAGAATACCAAAATAGTCAACTGCCAAAGTAATCGAATACCAAAGTATACGAATACAAAATATTCGAATACCAAAATACTCTAATGTCGAAGTGTTCGAATATCAGAGTACCAAAGCACTTGTTTTCCAAAGTACTTGTATACCAAAATATTCAACTACCAAAGTACTCGAATACCAAAATAATCGAATACCAAAGTACTTGAATATTAAAATATTCTAACACCAAAACTCGTGTACATAAATATTCATCTACCAAAGAACTCGAATACCAAAGTACTCGAATACCTAAGAACTCGAATACCTAAGAACTCGAATACCAAAGTACTTGTATTCCAAAATATTCAATTATGAAAGTACTCAAATACCAAAGTACTCGAATACCAGTGTACTCAAATACCAAAGTACTCGAATACCAGTGTACTCGAATGCCAGTGTACTAAAATACCAAAGTACTCGAATACCAGTGTACTCAAATACCAAAGTACTCGAATACCAGTGTACTCAAATACAAAAGTACTCGTATGCAAAAATATTCAACTACCAAAGTACTCGAATACCAAAGTATCCGAATGCCAAATATTCGAATGCCTAGGAATTGGAATAAGAAAATTGTCCGATCCAAAACAGTGCAGTACTTTGGATGATACATTGGTTAGAGTTTCTTTCAAATTTTCCATATTTGGCCAAGCAGTGTGAAACACAAAATATACTAAAAAAAAGAGCCTTCCTGACACACAAGGAGACAAATACATCCACAGGAGTAATTGAACATGCGCTGCCTGCAACTCGCAGGTCTAAAAAGTAAGGAAACATCTGACAGAAATATAAATTTTGGTTGAACAAACAAGAGACATGGCTGTTTTTTTTTACAGAATTAAAGAAACCTTACTCTCACTATTAAATAGCAGCAAAACATTTAAGCCGAATCGTATTTCATGAAAAGGTCTCCCTACTTTTTGAGACAAAATTATCTTCAACCTCTAACAGTTACACAATTTGGTTCAAGGGAATAAAAATCTTACCGAGATAGAAGGGCATTGAATATAACGGATCTTTTTGCATTAACAGGAAGACCGGAAACTCCCTGCGCAGCGACATTTCGAATGCGTTCTTAAAAGATAGTTTCGGATTAATTTTAGAAGAATGAGCCGTGCCAGAACGTTCCTCACGACAAATCTGCATTTGAAAGCACTACAAGGTCTGTAGTGGAATTTGAAATTGAGCAGGATATTGCTCGACGTGTGTGTGTGTGTGTGTGTGTGTGTGTGTGTGTGTGTGTGTGTGTGTGTGTGTGTGTGTGTGTGTGTGTGTGTGTGTGTGTGGTGCTTGCTACGGAGGTATATTTCCGAGAAAAACCTGTTTGTGAATGGGAATAAAGTGAATGAAAGAGGCATGCATCAGCAGGTAGAAGATTTGAGTCTTTTGAAACAGAACTTCGGTTGAATTCCATTCCACTGATATTGGCCATGATTAGAAAATGTCGATACTTTTGTCGAAGAGTTTTAGTTGTACTCGATCGTTTTCGTTGTATTCTACTTACGAAGTATTAACTCAAAGTACTCGGATACCAAAGTACTCGAATGATAATATACTAGAAGATCGAAGTATTTGAATACCAAAGTACTCGAATGATAATGTACTCAAATATAAGTATTCGAACACAAATGTACACGAATGCTAAAGTATTCGATTATTATGGTATTCAAATACCAAAGTACACTTATTCCAAAGTACTCGTTTACTACGATATTCAAATAACAAAGTACTCGAAATGAGTAAGTACTCGAATGCCAAATATTCGAATACCAAGTACTCGAATATCCAAGTACTGGAATACCAAAGTACTCGAATACCAAAATAGCACTGTTGCATTACATGCTTATCCGTGTTGGTTAAAATTGTTTGCATGTATAATAAATAACAATACAACCAACCGTCCAGTTGTTGTTGTTGTCGCTTATCTTCTTTAAAAGATCTGACATATGTCAAATAAACTCCAGTAGGTTGTTGACCACCAGAAAATCAATAACTATAAGAGGGACAGGTGTCAAGTCCTCCTTGGAAAGTCCGACGCAACTCAGTATGTGCTCCGGAGAGGCTGGATGGTCACAGCATTTTCTGCAAGTGGGATGGATCTTTCTGTCACGTTCAAAAGAAAGACACTTAAGGTGTCCACTTTTAAGCCTAGCTAGTGCAATCTGGGAGCCACGATCACAATTAACTTCCAGGGGATGTTCCAGTGTACCACGGGTGTGCAGGTGGATTACGCCATTTTAAATTTAGTTTAGATCTTTCATTTGAGTACAATTCTTGGTAAGCAGGCGAAGAGCCAGTGGCCGTTTCGTATTCGTTACCCTCTTTAGCCAATCTATCCGCTACCTCATTACCACTAATGTTTACATGTGATGGAATCTATTGGAGATGGACGTCGTGGTTTAGAGAAATCTTCTTCAGTTTAAGCAGAATAGATATGATGGTTTCATCGTATGCAGAGGACCAGCCACTAAGATGTTGAAGAGCACTGCGGCTGTCCGATAGTATCCATAGTTCACCAAAATTAGAATCATAAGATATGATAGCGTCAAGCCCTACATTGATCGCAATTAACTCGCTCCTGAAGACAGAACAAGTGTCAGGGTTACGTTGTTTTAGTGAAGTCTCAAGATGAGGGGTTCTAATATAAATACCGCTGCCAGTACGATATTTTGTACGACTACCATCAGTATAGACCTGCACTGCATCTTTAGGAATGCAACTAATAATCTCCAGGGCCAGCTGCCTAAGATGGTCGTCAATATGAGTTTGCTTGTTTGCAGTGGAGTTCAGATCAAAGTGGAAGAAAACTCTTGGCATCTCTTCTGAGGGGTCTATACACGATCTTAAAGATTGTGGTTCAACCTCACGAGAGATCAGGTTTTGAGTTTCCGCCAAGCTAAAAGGGCTGAATTTCCTTAGTCTTTGATTGTTGTGCCAGGTGTGCAGATACAAGGAAGTACGATGTTGGGGGCCGTAGTTGAAAATTTTATTAAAGTATTTTACTAAGTTGGCTCTTCTTCTAATATGCAGTGGTTGTAAATAGGCCTCGAACTATCCGAGACCGTCCATTTGTTCCATAGTCTTATGAGTTCGAACTTTAATCCACGCTGTCACAATACAAAGATGAATGGTTCTCTCTGTTGACTAACATTTTTGTGTAGATGTATTCGAATACATAATCGATACTTGATTACCCTCGAATACCAAGCATTCGATTCTTAAAAGTAGTTGATTCTACCCATCACTCATAAGAATACTGACATGGAATGCAAGATTATCTCACTTATTGGACACTTATGTGGCACAAAGTTGTTTGAAGGGGAACAGAGGGACATGGCAGCAAAACAGCATAGGAGATTTTAATCTATCGAATAAAACTTCAAGGTTGAAATACGTTGCACTCATTTTAGCATGATTAGAAAGTATATAACCATATACAGCTCCAAATCAACAGATAAAATGATAGAAGGAATCAACTTTGAAGGAAATGTACACAATCTTAACATAAAAGTCATGCAAACGGTTTGTTAGATTTGGTTTTATACGGCGCAAAAGGCCATATTTGGCCAAGTTGTGCCATCCAAAGACATAAAAATACACATGCAAAAGGAAAGAAAGAATAATCCTACAGTTGGTTGGATTGGAGTTATGGCGCAAGGGGCACATTTGGTCAAGCTGTGCCACTGTGTCTATTAAATACCGTATGTCAAACACAAAACATACTCTATGTAATAGACGAACACATACAATGAAAGTTTTAATGACACACAAGATCGTAATACACGGCATAAGGTACAGTAACCGAATCTGCTCAGGAATATAGATTCATTATTCCTCCTCCTTCTCATACATTGTTCCATGCTACTACCTTTCAGTCAGGATATTACACCCAAGAGACAAAATGTATAAACAAGAAATAAAGACAAATGTGACGAAGCACTATATGGAGATCCCAAAGTGACAATAAAAATACTTTTAGCAGTAGAACTATGGAGAAGTGTCTATTTAAAGGGGGCGTTTTCTGAAAAGGACTAAATTTAAACTTAATATGTGAAGTATTTTCATTTTTCTGGTTGCACATGCTTTGATCAGACCTCGCACATACATTGTGTGGAGCATACTACCACTTAAAAATCTCGTGATAATAACGTTTAAGACAACTCAGGTAGGTTAGGTTTTG
This sequence comes from Metellina segmentata, assembly GCA_947359465.1. NCBI lineage: Eukaryota > Metazoa > Arthropoda > Arachnida > Araneae > Tetragnathidae > Metellina > Metellina segmentata. Next base: position 31,568,388 of record OX375872.1, read on the forward strand.
TGGTGCAAGGGCCATACTTGAACGAGATGTATCAAAAATTTGGCTGTCGGTTGATTGTGTTGTGTTGCTAGCTGCTGCAAAAAGTTCGTACTTAGCCAATGCAATATTTTTAGAAAAACATAATGATGTCTTTTTTTTCACTCTCTTTTGCACATTTTTTAAAACAACATTATGTGTGTTTCATCGTTAGCCGAAAATATGTAATTGAAAACCCCAACGTATATAAATAAGGTTTCTATTACAATTTTAAAGCAGTATCAGACATGTTAGTTATGAGTGTTACCTTATAAGTTGATGATATAACATTGACTTCTCTAACGTAAATAAATAAGTTACCTATTATAATTGTGTAAAACAGTATTAGACAGAAATTATGCATGTTATATCGTAATACAATATACCATTGACGACCCTTAACGTATATCAGTAATTGATACACTTAATTTAAGACAGTATCATAAGTACAAGTTGTTTGTGCTACCTCATAATTCGACAGTAAAGCATTTAAAGGGTTAGGTACCTTTTAAATTTTCAAGAAAAAATAAAAAAAATATTATGATTTAATTTTAATGCTCTGTTTCTTAGCAACGTTTTAAAACAAACTTGGTGTAAAATTTCACTCTAGAACGGAAGTTATGGTTAAAAGAGTGAAGCCCTTAATCAAACATTTAGAGCCAAATGGTTTGTTTACATTTTGTACTTTGTCGATATCAGTGATCACAAAAATGTAATTTGACTACGCTCTATATTGCTAAAGCCATCTCCATGTACATTGTTAAATTAATTAAATTTTTTATCTGGGAACAATGTACTTTGAATTCTACTTTTAGTTTCATTTCCTTCCTTTAATGCGAAAGAATTTCACAAGCGAATTGTTTTTAACGACGATATCTCAAAACTGTGATTTTACCACTTGCGCGCAAGATTTCTCTGAAATGGTTGGTTACAATTACATGTAATTTTAATTGAATGTGTAAACCATATATATGTTTAAAATGACCAACTTTTTTGTCGATCTTGTTGAAAGTTTTGCAAAAAAGGTTAATTTTGTGTTGAAAAGTTGATCTTGTTGAAAGTTTTGGAAAAAAGGTTAATTTTGTGTTGAAAAAAAAAGAAAAAAATTAACTTTTTTTTTTATTAAAAATTTTTTTGTAAGAAATTAAAAAATAAAAATACAAGAGTTTGTTATTGTAATTATATTATGTATTTTTAAGTACATAAAAAAATTCAGCTCAGAATAATAATTATTTTGCCCAGAATACTGCGCGCAATGTTACCATATAATATTCTAACAACAAAAACAATGCATTTCATTTTGGTCCAATTTACAATATATTTAAGGGGTAGAAATTTTTTAAAAAATAGTTTACAAAAGATAAAGGTAGTTAAAATCTGCATACAAAATTTCATTTATGTAAATAATTTATTCATGGAGATATTAAAATTCGAAATGTAGTGATTTTTTTTGCATATTTTGACATTTAAAAGGTACCTAAAGAAACTGACGCACATAAATAAAAATAAATATTAAAATTATAAAATAGATTAGACTTATAAAAGTTATGTGTGTTACCGTGTAATCCGATATTATGTAAACAGGTTATCTGTAAAATTTTTAAACATTATTAGACTTATAAGACATGTGTTACCTCATAATACAACAATATAACATTGGTGACCCCCTAACATATATCATTAATATATCTATTACAGGGGTGGTCAAATAGCGGCCTGCGGAGAGTTTTTTTGGTGGCCCGCCAAGACAGTCAAAAAAATTTATCTGTGGTTATGAGTTCCACAACCTCACATATTTTTGTTTTTTCGCTCAGGCATCGTTGGCCCATGAGTCGGCTATCTCCCATTCATCGCATCTTCCATCTTCTGATTTCCCCCCCGTTTTCCTGATGCATACATCTCATTCGATGTCTAGAAGACTTGCCTGTTGGAACCACCCTTTGAATCAAGTATAAAGCGTTATCTTTTCCACTTCACAAACAGCAGTAGCTGCAGACTAGCGCGTCTTTCTAGTAATGGCTCTTCGTTACGTGGACGATTCTATTTAGGACCGTGGGGAGGACAGGCGCCTCAATCCCATGATAGTACTTTACGCAAGTCCAACTTGATCGGCTAATCGGATCACATGACCTAGATACGTATGTCATCAAGGTTTATAGTTGTTGGCGATTTATCACTTCCTTTCTGCTTTCTTCTTTTCTTTTCAGATCCATGGCTATGGGTGGGTAGAGGTGCGAGCCGAAAATTGTATCATTTTATTATATAAGTTAATAATTATATAAGTTAGTGTTTTATGTATGCTTTTTGTTACATCAGAATGGTCCTAAGCCAGCGGTGGATACGACACCATCATCCTAAAGCAAAGGGGACGGCAGAGGGGCGGAAAAATATCAGCTGGTAGTGAGTTCAGGAGTGGTTCTTAGATTATTTATGTAAAATCAACGGAAGCTTGGAAAAATATGAAAAGGGTATTAAAAATTAGGAAAAGTAAATTTGAATGAAAAGGAATTAAATTGGAATTTTTTTTAAATAATTTGGAGGATCTAAAAATTTTTCCGCCAGCTGGGTTCGAACTCGGGAAGTCATCCTCCGCTGCCGACGCTAATCTGAAGGTGGGTGACTTTAGCCATTAGGCCAACGTTGCTTCACGAAAAGAAGCTCTTTAAAGTATAAGTACACTTCCATCAATCATACATTCCATCAATCTGCTTTAAAAAATCATAGAAGACACACAAAAAAAGACTACCAGACAAGTAAATAATCATAGCTCACTGTAGATCAAATGATCAAAACAAGTTACGAAAGAATCAAACTGAAGAATCGATTCACTTATCACGAGTTTAATATCTACCGACCTCCCTACGGTCCTAAATAGAATCGTCCACATAACGAAGAGCCATTACTAAAAAGACGCGCTAGTTAGCTGCAGTGCTATACGAGACACAACCACCCACGTTGGGTCAACCAGGCGACCGTTTTGTTTTCGCCTCGCATCATCCGCTTGAAGAAGATCAACCGGGCGACCGTACCTACCCCCCTACTCGAAGCATTGGGTATACTCTCCTCTAGTTCTGGTCTACGTCTTTGATCTTCTTTGCAACAGTAAATTTCCAACTTTAGTCAAACCACGAACCCTCCGAAAAAACGTAGAGTCGGTGAGGAGTGCCGTGCGTTTAATGGACAAACAAATATTTATTTTTAATACAGGGAATAATAAGGCAGTGTGTCTATTGTGCCAAGAAACAATTGCCGTATTCAAGGAGTACAATCTGAAACGACGCCATGAAACAAATCAGTGGATTGACCCCCAATTTTCCAAAGAAGAAAACAAAAACGAACTGCAGAGTGTGTGAAAAGGCTGAAAAAGCAATTACAAAGCAATCAACACTTCAAAATAGTGCTACAGAAGCAAGTTTTATGGTTGCCTACAACCTTACTAAACGCAACAAGTCTTTTTCGGATGTCGAGTTTACTAAGCTGTGTATGATAGAGTGTGCAAGCATATTGTGTCCTGATGTGAAAAACAAATTTGAAAGCATTTCGTTGTCAAAAAGGACTATACTGCGGCGCATTGAATTAATTAGTGACGAACTCACAGAACAGCTGAAGACTGCAAGCAAAGATTTTGTTTCGTTTTAATTGGCACTAGATGAGAGCACAGATAACGAAGACACTACACAGTTACTCATATTTATCCGTGGAATTAATGAAAATTTCGTCATAACAGATGAATTGCTTGGTTTAGAATTAATGAAAGATAGAACCAATGGTCAGGACTTACTTGAGTGTGCTGTGAAATGTGGGGAGAAAAGTGGCTTGTCGTGGAACAAAATGGCAAGCATTGCAAAAATGCTTTCATTGGAAAACATTTATGTATGGTTAAGCTTTAAAAGATAAGTTACGAGCATAAGAAACAGACAGTGACATCTTGTCTTTTCATTGCATTTTGTAACAGGAAAGCCTTTGTAAAGATGCACTAGACTTGAAGCATGTGGTTGATCCTATTGTTAGTGTGGTGAACACAATCAGATCAAGGGCACTCAACCATCGACATTATAAACATTTTCTTGGGGGGCAGATGTGGAGTCAGAGTATGAAGAAGTAATTTACCACAACAGTGTAAGGTGGTTGAGCCTGAGCAGAATGATAAAAAGAGTTTGGGCATTGCAGAATGAAATTATCCTATTTCCAGACATGAAGGGGATATCTCATGATTTTGTTACACAAATAGGATGCGAGGAGTGGAGATATGAGATAATTTTTACAGCTTCTACGTTACTTTACAAATACTACTTGCAGATACTACTATACAGATACTACTTGCAGATACTATTTGCAGATACTACTTGCAGATACTACTTGCAGATACTACTATACAGATACTACTTGCAGATACTATTTGCAGATACTACTTGCAGATACTACTTGCAGATACTACTATACAGATACTACTTGCAGATACTATTTGCAGATACTACTTGCAGATACTATACAGATACTACTTGCAGATACTACTTCATGATACTACTACACAGATACTACTTGCAGATACTACTATACAGATACTACTTGCAGATACTACTTAATGATACTACTATACAGATACTACTATACAGATACTACTATACAGATACTACTATACAGATACTACTATACAGATACTACTATACAAATACTACTATACAGATACTACTATACAGATACTACTTCATGATACTACTATACAGATACTACTTCATGATACTACTATATAGATACTACTTCATGATACTACTATATAGATATTACTATACAGATACTACTTCATGATTTTTATAGTACAATTTATACTTTATCTGGAATGCAGAGTTAACTTGTGAATGCAATCATTTTAAAAGGTGCGGCCCTCCGTTAACCTCCGCTTCCATGAAGTGGCAACTGAGCCAAAACAATTGCCTACCCCTGATCTATTTCATTTTAAAGTAGTGTCATACTTACAAGTTATGTGTGCTACCTCATAATCTACCAGTGTAACATTTACGACACTAATACATATAAATAAGTTATGTATTAAAATTATAAAGCATTATCAGACTTGCAAGTCAAGTGTGTTACCTTGTAATCCGACATTATAACCGCTATTACCCTAACGATATCAATAATTTATGTATTATAACAGTGTACAACAGCATCAAAATTATGAGTTAAGTTTGTTTCTTTTAAAAGAGAACACTTTCCAGACGCTTGTGTCGTGTTTTGATAAGTTTTCGAGGGAGGTTAGCATGTCAAAGATGGCGTATACTTCAATGATAAAAATTACTTATTTATGTTATTTGGTCAATCATGGATGATCGATGAAGTGACTGTATTTCCTAATCAAGGCATAATCAACAAAAATAAAAATTGAATGGATTGGTTTATGTGTTGAAATAATAGTAAATACTTAACACTAGAACGGCTCGCACTTCCTTTACCTTAAACTGTCCAACAGTGTAAATTAAATTACGTAAAATACTTATATCTAAATGCCATAACTAGTCTTTAAACATTTAAAAATGTAAGCATATTTACAATATTTCATTACTTTAAGGTATCTGTTTCTCCATTTTTTGAAATTCCATATTATTTTTTATAGATTTTACAATTGATTTCTAAAGCATTTTATACATACGAAAGAAAATATTGTGTTTTAAACTTAATTTTATAAAAAATGGAGTAAATTGTGTAAAAAAACTGCCACAAATATCATTTAAGCAAAACGTCTTATTTAAAAAAATAAGTAGCATTTTTCCAGTCTGTAAAGAGAATTATCTTCTAAAACCACATATTAAGGTATTCAATTACAATTGTTACAGTTATATTGTTACATTCAAATTAATTGTGTGAACTTGTGTCAGTTATCTCCGAATAAAACATGAAAAAGAACAATGCAAAAATATATTGTGGTTTGCATCCTTCTTTATTTTTCTAAACGTATATTATTAGTAATAATAGTTCAAACCCTGATTTATAATCTTCAAAACATGTATAAAAATTCCAAAAGAATTTTATTGATGCATTTTTAGGTGTTGTGTTTTGTGGATAGTAACGTTTAGCGAAATTTGTATCTCGAGGAAAAGCTGAAAACAGCATAAACTCGCAGTCAAATATTGACAAAACATTTTAAAATTTATGTTTTCATTTATAATGATCGTAGAAGTAGAATCCGAAGTGATTTAAAGAAGTAAAAAGTTGTAGTATATATATATATAAAGTACAATTTGAAACAAATTAAACTATTAAAAAGTAAAATGGAACTGTGTTGTATTTGAGAATACAATATTTACAATGGATCACAAAAGTATTCGTCCACCTCACGTTTCTTACTATTTTGCTGAATTTAATAAGTATATAGATACAAATACGATCTGATATTTTACCACCTCATAAGGTTTGTTATTTTATAACTTCATTTTCGTGTAAAGAATATATGAGTTCTTTCTAACGTTAGAGATTCTATTCGTTTTTTTTTTCAGAATAGAAATCATTTGGAAAGATTGGATTGCCATATTCAGTAGAATAGAACAGTTGAGAAAAATTATATCGCTTCTTTACTTATAATAGTCCTTTGGAAAGATTCAATATCGCATATTCTTTTAGAATCCCTTCGAATGTTTTTATTAGTCCATTCTAAGAATATGATCTTTCTTTCGAACGATTATGTTGGTTCTTTCTTTGGAATGATGCTTTTGGATGCTTCTTTTCTACTTTAGAATAGAATGCTTTGTAATGATTACATAGAATCATTATGTAAAATGGAATCCTTTGGAATGATTATATTGGCACATTCTTTAAAATAGAATCATTTGGATGGATTTAATAACTCTTTCACTTATAAATGAATCTGTTGAAAATATTCAATTGATCCTAAAGTGTAAAAACTTGTTAGATGTCATGCATTAAAGTCTGCAGATTAGAACATAGAATTACTCGAGTGGAATTCCGGAATGTCCTTTAACCGTTTGAGGGGTTCCTCAAAGGGTTAAAGGACATTCCGCAATTCCACTCGAGTAATATCCCAAGTTATGCTATGAGTTACAAATAGGTTACCAAAATACTAATGCTCTTTATATTTAGTTTTACTCAAATAATATGCATTTCCGTCTGCAACTGCTATAAGTGGGTTGGGTTTCTAAGGACGAGGTAGGCCATATGTGGCAAGCAGCTGCAAACACGATATATACAACGTCAAGTTATGAACATACACTAAAGGAAAGTTTTGCTGACATGGAAGAGAGAAATTCATGCAACTAAAATAAGAGAGTCATAGCGTGAAATATAGCCCGAGTTATTAATGGATATGGTGAGGAAACAGCTAGGACAGTTGAGTTCTTATCACTTCTATGATAAAGGTGGGAAAATAGTTTTGATGGGAGGCTGTCAAGGAAGCTTTAATATAAAAAGGTGGGAAATAGTAAAATTATGCATACATATCCTTTAAAGTTGTATAATTAATCGAAGATAATAAAAATAACTCAATAATTTCGTTCACTTTTAGTGTATTGTGTCCACTTAATTATGGCAATCCTAAAACCCTAAAAAGGTTGTCATTTAGGATTTTTCTTAGCGTAAATAATCTTTGTTTCCATTTTGTTGAGATTTCTTCGTGATAACCTTGAGAAAAGGCTTCTTCAGACTTTCCTTTAACTTAATGACAAACTCAACAAACTGGGATCAATTTGGTGGGATTTATTTATTCTTTAAAAAATTAAGTATTTAACTATAAAATTTTTAATTATTAAAGACATAATTAATATTTCCGTCACTTAAACGATTGCATTAACTACGTCCAAGATCAAAACCGAAGGGAAAGATCTGGGAACAACGCCTCGTAAATTTGAACCACGGTATGATAAAGACGTCACACAAGAATTCGCACCCCACTCTCCAAACTGCGAAACCGAGTCAACATGAGAATATTTGTGGCTATGGCAGATTGAACGTGCACCAGAGGTACACGACGGTCTTTGGTTGGATCCAGTTTCTAACTCGCAACCATCTGGCTTACACTCCACTACTCTTTCACTTAAAATTCCAAAGAATAAATTCCTAATTCATATACTGAGTCATCCGGAAAGTTCTGTGGTTTTTCAAATCGAAGCGTGCTTTGTTATTATTATTGTGCTACCGCTGATAAAGAGTGAAATGATTGAAGCCAGATGTGTAAAATTCCATTGCATAACTATAGCTTGTGTTGTGTCATAATATTTGTTTCACTGCAGTGCTAAGAATGGATATCCAAAAAGTTAATTTCCGTCATATTATGCTGTTTTATATTAAGAAAAAAATTATAGTCAGGCTGTTCTTAAAATGTGAGCTGTATATGGACAAATGCCGTTTCTGATGACACAGTTCGAAGATGGTTTGATATACACAGTCCAGTCACATTAATGTGACCACCACCTACTTCCGACGTCAACGTGAAATAACCAATCACAAAAGGCAGGTGGCAGCACATTGCAGTAGACTGTATATAAAGGATGTCCTAGGGCATCGGAAAGCATTTCAATCGTTGGCGTAATGCAGAAACGTAGCGATATATCCGACGTCCAAAAGGGCATGCTTATTGGCTTTCGGGCTAAGGGTGGAAGCATTTCGGAAATGGCTAATTTTGTGAACTGTTCGCGTGCCGACGTGGTAAAAGTATACCGTGCATGGCAAAATGGCACTATCCAAAATCAGCGGCGTGGTACATGTGCTGCACCACGGGCTATAGATGACAGAGGCGAACGAAGGCTACGGAGATGCGTTCGGGCGAATAGACGTGCAACTGTTGAGCAACTGACCGCCCAGATGAACCAAGGGACTACCAAGAGTGTATCCACAACAACGGTTCAGCGAACGTTGCTGCGCATGGGCCTCCGCAGCAGACGCCTGGCTAATGCACCTATGATGACTGCTGTTCATCGGCGACGAAGGCTGGACGTCCACAGAGTGTCGACAGGTGGCTTTTTCCGATGAATCACGTTTTATGCTCTATCGGACAGATGGACGTTGGCGTATACGGCGTGAAACGTCTGAAAGCAAACACTCTGCAACAATTGCCGGAAGGATCCAGGATGGAGGAGGGAGCATTATGGTTTGGGGAATGTTTTCCTGACTTTCACTGGGTACACTCATCATTGTGGAAGGCACGATGGATCAGCACAGGTTCCCATCCGTCCTTGCGGACCATGTCCACCCCTACATGCGAATTATTTATCCTCAGAATGATGGCATCTACCAGCAGGACAATGCGAGGTGTCATACAACTCGCAGTGTATGGGGGTGGTTCGAAGAGCACCAGGATGAGTTTAACGTACACCCCTGGCCAGCAAACTCACCGTATTTAAACCCAATCGAGAATCTGTGGGACCACCTCGATCGGGTTGTTCGCGCCATGGATCCTCAACCGCGTAATCTAGCTCAGCTGGCCACGACACTGGAGTCGGTCTGGCTCAACATCCCAGTGAACACCTTCAGAAACCTAATTGACTCTCTTCCTGCACGTCTCGCAGCGGTCCGCTCTGCCAAAGGTGGTTATTCTGGCTTTTGACAGGTGGTCACATTAATGTGACTGGACTGTGTATTTAGAAGCGGAAATTCCAGCCTTGAAGTTGATGCCCGCTCTGGACGACCACATCCTCTGTAAACGAGAACCTATTAAAAGACGCTATCGCTGAAAATCCACGTTACACACAGTTCAGGAACCATCACACAGACTAAATATTCCAAAAAGTACAGTTCATGATCATCTGAAGAAGATTGGGTACGTAAGCCGCTACGATGTATGGGTACTAAATACTTTAACACAGAATATGCTTGCTCGAATTTCGACATGTGATTCTTTGCAGAAACGAAATGAAAAAGCTCCTTTTCGAACGGCTCATTAGTGGAAATGAGAAGTGGATACTATACAATAATGTTACAAGAAAAAGATCATGAGTAAGCCAAATGAACATCCCCAAGTAACATCGAGGGGGAGAGCTGCATCCCAAAAATGTAATGTTTTAAAACAAAGTGTACAAAGGAATTGTTCATTAAGAATTGTTGAAACAAAATCAGACAATAAATTCAGAAAAAAATAGTTCTCAAATGGCAGTATTAAAACCAGAAATCGAAGCATAGAGGCCAGAACTGGCTAATCGTCGAGGTGTTGTCTGCCAGCATGACAACGCGCGACCCCATATTTCACTGAATGAATGTCAGACAATGACTTAATGAGTATGGCTTTGATGTTTTGTGTCACTTCCCATATTCACCAGACTTTGCCCCTCAGATTTCAACCTCTTCAGGTCACTGAAAAATTCTCTGAACGGCCTGGAGTTCAATTACTTGGAAACTGTCAAACAGCACCTCGGTAACGTCTTTGCAATTTAGCCTAATGATTTAAAAAAAAAAAAAAAAATTCCAGATTGTTAAAAGTTATAGAACAAAATAGTGCTTAAGTCATTCAATAATATTTTCTTATGTTTTTGTACTGTTTCATAGGTATTTATCAAACAAAACCGCAGAACTTTCCGGATGACACAATATGACAGTTGATTGTTCATCATCTTCAGGCTAAACTGTTAGCAAAATAATCCTGATTAAATACATTTAAAGGACACATCTACATGTATCATACGAGAGCAGTTGTTAGGTAGGTTGGTATTTTAATTAATACTGTATATGGATCAACACATCGAGCTATTGGCGACGGTCCGGGATCAACACCCGAAGGGAAAGATCCCAGGTCAACACAACGTAATTTTGAAACATTTGGACAGCAGAAGTAAAACTTCACTTTTGCCTAGTTTGTTTGTTCAAACTGAAAATCCCTCTCATACATGAAAATAGTGTACATTGTTAATGTTAAGGATGATTTCTTTTCTCGTAAGACAGAAAATTAAAAGAAAAAAAAAGCGTTCTAGCTTTGAAATAAAAAAGTGCATTTTTCTCGCTCAATCTTCATTCCTTTCGAAAGATCCCATCTAGAATTTAACGAAATCCTTTTTTTGCCTTGCAAAGAAGCCGTTGGGCATTTAGTACAATTAATCGGTTCGTTAGGCTGTTAAACGCTAATAAAACTGTGTAATGAACTACAAACATGCTGTACACTTAAATTTTCCGAAAGTTTTTCATGCATGACGAGTTTCTTTTAGAGTAAAACTGAGATTGAAGTCAGCTGTAATCCCGATAGATTAATCCGTAGCTAATCAACCGATTTTAACCTCGACTGGAAGCGTAGGCTTGAGGTGCTCAGCAACTGACCATTGGGTTTTACTGAGAAGCATTGTAATTTTATTGACTGCTTAATTCCTCAAGGTGCTGACGTTTTTGGTTAGTCCTCTGCCATTAATTAAAAGCTTTATCGCTAAATTAGAAAGAGAATATTCGACTGGTGAAAAAATTTCGACTTCCATTTTCTGTCAAGCAAAATAAAGGTTGCGATAGTGTTCCTGTATGTACTCTGATTGGTTGGTTGAGGGGGTATATGGCGCAAGGTTCATACTTAGTCAACTTGCGCCAGACGCAAGACATGCAATATCAAGTAATAGGCACAGACAGTGAAAGTTGTAATGACAGAGAAGAGAGAACTACATCTAAGGAGGAATGCATCTGAGAGGAATTGAACATGCACCACCTACAATTTGAAGGTTGCTAATGCAATAGACACACACTCACTGAGGCACGAAGCCCCCCCCCCCAATGTATTCTCGCTTGGATTGTTTTTCTTGCTAGGTACGTATGTAATTAATTAACATCGCACTGGAGCAACACATCGGGCTATTGGCGATGGTCCGGGATGAACCCCGAAGGGAAATAATCGAGGATTTGTAAAAATTATTCTTTAGAACCTTGCGGGTAACGTAGGCTACGTATTAACTGCATTTCTAGTTGTTTTGAGTGTACCAGAGAGAGGTTTAAAAAAATTGGAAATTCCCATAGAACAAAATTAAGTATTTTTACGATTACTGCCAGACTAATTCACATCAAATTTGGAACACTTATTCCTTAGAATCCTGTGGGAAACATAGGTTGGGATATTAACCTCCGTTTTATTTGCCCTGGGTCTGTATAGGGGCTAAGACCAATTAAAAATTCCCATAGGAATAACATTGAGCAATATTATGATGAATTACGAACAATTCAACCCAAGCAATGGCAAGTAATTTATACAGTTGCTTCTACAATAATTGATGGGCATATTATAGGAATATTGTGGAAATGACTAAGGACAAGTCATTATCTTCTTATATTTGTATTATATTTTTAAGTACACGAAATTAGATCCATTTGAAAATGTTTGGAATGTACAGCGAATATCATACAACAGCATCCTAGTAAATATAGTCGAATAACTTAATACTCTCTTAGACAATGTAAGATAATTAAGGATAAATTCCTTCTCTCCTTTTTGCAGTGAAATTATAGGTCAAACTTCCATCACATCAAAGCTGTCGCTTCAGCAAAGCAAAATGTCTCAAGATCTGCCATATTTGGCTATAAGTATAATTGATAGCTCTTTATTTGATGGGTTTAATCATTAACCACTGATCACGCTTGACAATGTGAAATATTACAAAATATCTTCAAATTATATATTCTTACTATGGTGAAACTATGGTTTAAAATTTAAAGCATCAAAGCTGTTATTCCAGTAAAACCAAATTACGAAAAAAAAATATTCCACATTTTTAGACGAAAGTATGTTTGATAGTTCACTTTTTCATGGGTTTTAACAACTGATTTTGCTTGTCAGAATGGGAAGAATTTTTAAATTATTTGTAAACCATTTTATTGATAATAATTGATAGATGGAGGATATATTACATTCTAATCAGAACTAGTAAGTAAATGACAACGAAATTACTTTTTAAATGCTTCTGAACCCTTGCCGACTAATCGGTCTAGTGGTCAAAGTGTTGGCCTCTGGATCGGAACGTTCCTGGTTCGAATACGGGCTCAGGGCATGGATGTAAATTGTGCTGTCCTATATGTTAGGGACAATGATGGTCCACCCACTGGGTGCCCCTTCACAAGTGACCATCACTTTCGGCCTTGTAGTGGCCAAAATTGGAAGTAGTGACTATCACTTCCGGCCTTGGAGTGGCCAAGGGTAGTGTCCAGAGCCCGCCATTGGAAAAAAATGCATCTTAACCTTCCAAGTGGTTTAGACGAGGTATCTTGTCAACCAAGATCTGACCAATTTTGCTTAGGACAAAATACACTCGATAACAGAAAAAATCGACGCACCAAGAAGGAATCGTCCGATTGCTTTGAAATTTTGTATGCAAAAATGTTTTGACCAAATATGCAAATGATTAAAATTTGGTTGGTGTCCAATGAATGAATAGTGCGATCTCCAGCGCATCGGAACTGCGCATCCAGCAGATGTATATAAGGAGTTGTTTTTGAACTGTTCTTAAAAATTTCTGCTACATTGCGATTTAGTATACCTCTCAACGACTGAAAAAATGCCTCGCCGCAGAATTCGAGCTCATTACGAGCAACTTTCAGAGTTTGAAAGAGGTCGTATCATTGGATTGAAAGAGGCAGGTTGAGCAAATCGGAGAATCGCTCGTCATGTGAGTCGAAGCGATGCGGCGATTAGAAGATGCTGGCAAAAGTGGGTGGACAATGGCAGATTTCAGCGTCATGATGGTAGCGGTCGACGTAGGGCCACAACAGATCGCGAGGACAGAGTGATTGTCAGATCAGCTGTCACAGCGCCTGATTCATCGCTATCAACCATCAGTCGTGCGATCCACACACGAGTGTCCACCATGACCATTCACAGATGGCTGAGAGAGCGAAATCTACGCTCGTAACGACCGTTACGCCACCTGCACACTGTCGAGCCAGATTACAGTGGTGCTTGGCTCGATCAGGCTGGAATGATGTTTCCTTTCGCAGTACCCTGGGCTTATTTTTCAGCAAGACAATGCCAGACCACATACGGCAAGTGTTGCTATGAACGGTATTCAAGCTTGTCACACACTTCCTTAGCCAGCCAGATCACCAGATTGCTCTCCCATCGAGCATGTCTGGGATATGATGGGAAGGCGACTGCATCCGGTAGGGAATGTTGATGACGTCGTCCGACAATTGGAGCAAATTTGACAAGAAATACCGCAGGAGACCATCCGGGAGCTTTATCGGTCTATGCCACGCCGTGTGGCAGCTTGCATCCAAGCTAGAGGCGGGTCAACACCTTATTGAGCTCGTTACTGTAACTCTGAAATAAATCATTCAATTGTTCTGAAATTTTAATCATTCAATTGTTCTGAAATTTTAATCATTTTCTATTCTGTACATAATTTTCCTATCCACCAATTTTTGTCTCCATTGTCATCAAGCCATTTTTTTCATGATGGCGAGGCCACCGATTTGGTCAGTTTTCTACTAATGACAAAACATCTCGTTCATCAAGATCTGGTCAATTTTTAATAATGACGAGATAAGTTGTCTTGACTGCCACCAAGAGGGTCAATGTATCGTATATCTTCTGAATTGATAAGAACTACATTTCCTTGTATCCATCCTAGGTCTCCCTAATCTACACTTTTGGCTCAGGCACATCATGGGATGAAGAAACCATTATAGCACTGGCGTGCCAAAAGGCATGGATAATACCCGAATTTTAATAATCGTATCCTTGTGAACTGATGAACACATTTGGACGGTTCATCTGGACAGTTATGAATCCAACATGACGGTGCATGATATCGTTTTAAGGCTGTCAATCAGATAGATCTATTCATGGAAGCAAATATTTTTGCACAGTGGTTTGAACTGAACATTTAAAGAATTGTTTTCTTATGAAACGGTGTACAGTTTTCGAAATATCGCGGTTTACCTCTACAATCATGAACACAACACAGTGGCTTGATATGGTATAAAAGCTCTTGACGATCTGTCGTAAAATATACGAAGAAAATGTTGCATTGGTCTGAACCCCGAATTTTAATGTTTTCGTGTAAAACGGTGAACACATTTCACAGTATCGCTGTTTATCTGGACAATTGTGAACACAACACTAGTGGACAATTATATCGTGCGGGTATCATTATAATCCTCTGCCGACAAGATTTATTCAAGAATACGAAGAAAATGTTGTGGTGGTTTAAACTTCACAGATAAATTGTCATAGTCCTACGCTATAAACTGATTGATCCATCAGAACTGAAATAATGTTTGTTGTTTTTCAAATCCAGTCCTAATACTTTTTCATCAGACTTTGTATGCCTCCGAAAACTTATTTTGTAATTTGATTAACTTCATGTATCCATCACGAAAATTTTCAAGCGAATAAATCACCGAAGATATAAGTCGCTTCAACATTTCTGAAATATGATCTAAAACAAAAATGGAAGTCCTCCCTCTCTCTTTCTGGTGAAGTGTCACCTGCAAACTCCGTTTGGTAGATAAAGATAGCGAACACAACTGGGAAATAAGGACGCTATTTGATTGGTCGATCAGAAGTAAAATATTGGACCACAGGCTGTTACAACAATAGGTTCGTCCCCCAAGTGGACCGATGTTTTTGACATATGAGTTGCACAAGAAGTTTATTTTTTCAGACCTGACATAAGGTGCTGGGGATCGAGCACACAATTCACAGTAATATATGGACTAAACATTTCTCCAACAACAAATAGCACTTCCAACATCTATAAAGGAACCCAAGACGAGAAATGAGTTCTTCAGCGGCGGTCAAAGCACGTTTGGTTTGTGAATGCATGACTGTAATGTTTATTGCTTAACGAATTCCTCTTTGTATCTCACGAAACTGGTACAGTGCAAATAATGCAGTTCTCTGATGACTTTTATATTTCTCAGTTTTCTCAGGAATTATACTTGGCTTTATTTTTTTACAAATTCCTTTTTGTCTATCAGATGAATCTGACACAATATTTGTCATCAGTTCTGTATTGACTTTTCTTTTTATCAGTCATATAATCAAATGTGTGTGTTCAAGACTATATTGTTTACAAAATCCCTCCTCGTATCTGCCCAGACTGGTGTATTTATGAATGTAATATGATGATTTCTTCTCTTTTAGTGATACAATGAACTATACTCGGTTTTACTGTTTAACAAATAAAATCGTAGTATCTTTGTATAAGCCGAAACTGGTAAAGTATACATAATGCAGTTATCTGATGATTTTTCTGTTTACCAGTGATCTAATGACGATACTTGGTTTACTTTTTATCAAATTCCTCCAGGTATCTGCCGAAACTGGTGCAGGTATGCAATGCATTTCTTTGATGATTTTTCTATTTATCAGTGATGTATTGAACAATATTTAATTTTACTGTTTTACCAATTTCTCTTTATAGACTGGTACAATGTTTCTCAGGAGGTGCTGTGATGTTTTTATTATTTATCAATAATCCAATCAATTAAAATCAATGATAAATCACCCAATGATGATCACCCAAAAATGGGTCAAAATACCGATTTTGGGATTTTTATCCCAAATGATGATTTGGAATCTTAAAAATGTTTCTGCAAAATTTCATGTCTTTACGAGAATTCTAAGTTGCCTTACTATCAAATTATATTCACTTTAGTACAGAAAACGAAAACCGAAACTAATAGGAATCCCAATCGAGATTGAGTGATAACTTTAAAAATCTACTAGCAAAGCCTCATAATACAAATATTTTAATATGTGCGGTTAAGCTGTGGGGAAGTACATTCTAAATAACTGAATAGAAAACAGAATAATAATAAGAATACGAATGATAATAGAAAACAGTATTAAATAATACAACCATAGCATTTTTTTCGTTAAAATCAAATTTTCGTATTTACGTTACAAAGTACATTGCTTTTGTGAATATTTCATTGCATTAAATTTTGACTGTATGAAGCATAAATATCTATTATTTTTACATATAAATATTCTAAAACACCACATATATGTGCTGGTCAACAGCAAAAATAAATGTCAAGTCATTTTATGACTTCTTTATTACTTTTTTTGTAATATAAAAACTTTAAATTGATTTTTCTCAGTTTTGTGTTTTATCAAACACTACCATGGTTAAAACCATAAGGCTTTTTAACCAATCATCTAAATCATCTGAAATTTTAACCACTTGCTCATAATTACCTGATCAATAAAACTAAATATGGGATTTGCAAAAAAATAAGTAGAACTTCTTTTATTACAGGTTAATTAAAAATATTCGAAATTTTTCTCTAACTTTTCAGTTTTTAATACTTTTTAAAAACTACACAAGATATTCAAAATCCCATATTTAGAAGAGTTAAGATAAGTTTCATTAATATTTTAAAAAACTTTGAAGTTAAAATATTGAATATTAAAAAAGGAGTATTTGAAATTTCAAGAGCATTTTGAAATTTCTGACAATTTTATTCAAATTTTAAATTAAAAAAATATTGTGATACAATTTTTGTTTTTTCTCCTCAAAATTCATTTAGTTTCATGTGAAAACATTAATTAATGATAAAAACTATAGTAAATATCATTTATTTAAAAAAATAGTTTTTGGGGTGCCGAGTCCCCTTAAATAATTGTGCACAAAGTAGTACCTAACCAACTAACACTAACACACACTCCCGTGCCTAGTGTCGTGAGACACTGTACCAGTTTAAATAAGTGTGGATGGATGTGTAGAGCATACCACCAAGGTGACATGTCTACCCAGAGTGTTAGAGCACATTACATTACATTTATACAGCAGTATATACATTAAATAATTATACTAGGTTGCCAATTTCACCACAGGATCAGTTTTCGAACTTGATTTTCTTAAACCTCGTTAGGTAGGATTGGAATGGGCCGTGCCCTGTGAAGAAAAGTGTCTCTTCCCTAGTCCAACTTGATGATTTTAGTGACACTTTTGGTAGCACATCGTGCACCGTCCTGCCTGTTTCTCCTTCGTCCCATTCATTCTGCCATGCATCAAGTAGCCAGCTAGTGGTTTCCTTTCTGTAATGGCTCTTGGGCCATTTCACCCCTTCATCTACGCATTCCATTATTGTTGCCTCGTTTGCTAATCTATTTGCTTCTTCGTTTCCATCGTGAACCGCATGGGCTTTAATCCATCCTAGGCAAATTTCCTTGTTGTTGTATAACAAGTGTTGTATTTTTCGTGCTAGTGGACTAGGCGTCTTGGGGTTTTTAAGTGCCAGGAGACCAGCTCGACTGTCTGACCAGATCTTAACATTTTTGTCTGCTCTTGCTTCTGCTGCTTTTATGGCTGAAAGTATTCCATAAAGCTCCGCCTGGAAAACGGAATTATTGTCCTGCATTCTCGTGTACCATTGTTGTGTTATGCGCCCTTCTTGAATAAAGCAGAATGCACTTCCCACTCTTTTCTCCATTTTAGAGACATCGGTATCGGTAGTACCAGCTGAGTTGAAACTAACCTGTGTATAAACTAACTAAATCAATTCGTCCACAATTCCATAAATAATAATATAATAATCACTCATTGGTAATTAATATTTGATAATTAACCTTTAAGTACAAGCACGTATTTTCATTATCTATTCATAAAAATCGCTAGCTTTAAAAGTTCAAATTCCATCGATGTGCCTCATTTTAGTTACTCATAAACCTTTAACTGTGACCCTCTGAGCGACAAAGATTTCCAGTTAGTAAAGCATATATTACGTTCTCTCAATAACACATACGGCTAAATTACCACATCTGTTGGTTCATAAAATCATAGGAAAATGCTACTGAACAAGGTCAAAACTGACAAAAAGTCATTCAGAGGGGATTGCTCTCTTACCATCTTAACAATAAAATACTCTCCCTAGAAAGATTAAGAGCCATTGCTATAAAGTAACAATAATTATTATTTTTTGAAATATGGCGTTATGATAGTTATTATTATTTTTTATTTATATAGAGTAATAATAGTAACTATCTGTTGGAATATATCTATATATATATATATATATAATATATATATATACTTATCTTATAATAATTTCGAATTTCCTGTGTTCTTGAAGTTATATATATTATAACTTCAAGAACACAGGAAATTCAAAATTATTATATGACGTAAGAAGTAATAAATAAAGAAATATTGGTGGATCAGGGCGTTATCAAGGAGGAGCCTGACCCAGACAACATAAAATGGTGTTTTCTACATATATGAGTAGCATTAGGCTGAAAATTGCCCATACTCCCCCAAACACTATTAAAAAGCAAAATAAAAATTACAAAATATTTAAAAAGAGTAGGAATAAAACGAAAACAAACCCGTAACAGCAGCCTGGAGATCGGCAACGCCAAGCCCGAAAATCGCCACTAAATTCCACCAACTAGCTCGTCCAACTAAACGCTAAGATTAAACTTGCGGTAAAAAACGGTTGCAACAAAATCTTAAAAAAATAAAAAGTTGAAAAATAAAATCTCCAGCTCCTATTGAAAAATAAATTCAGAAACAGTTAAATGAAAATGAAAGGCACCTTTTACGACTCAGAGGAAATTACAAAATAGAATTAGTCATATGTTTCGTAGTTGTTGATATTAATAAATCTTTTAAGAATAGCATTAAAGAATGAAAAAGGATATTAATTATTTGTGTGTTTTTATAATGCATTTTGTATTTAATTATAATTAACCAGGCCTTCGTCGCCGATGAACAGCAGTCAGCATAGGTGCCTTAACCAGGCGTCTGCTGCGGAGGCCCTTGAGCAGCAACGTAAGCTATAATGTATTTTGTGTATGAATTATTTAAAAGTGTGTTTTTATATCTATTCACATTGTAAGAGAAAGTTAGACTCAGAGTTACAAATTTTTCTGAAACGTCAACTGATAAGCAGTCGTATTATAGTAGATTCTTTTTAGAACTATTGGAGTCCCAAAATTTTAATTTAATAACTGGAAATGTAAAATTGTTACGTTTATGGTAGACATTAATGTCAGCTTTGCAGCACGAAGAAACATAAATTTTTAAGTCAAAAAAATTAGTAGTATTATCATCTAGATAGGTTTAAACGAAAGAAAGGTAATCTGGATAGATAGATTTCCAAATATTAGATAAGTTACCACTATTAAAAACAATTAAATCATCAATAAATCAAATGGCGGAATTTCACTGAAGGCAAAAGTTATTTTTTTCAAAATAGTAAAGAAATAAATTAGCAAGAATGGAAGAAAAATTAGAACCTTGGGTATACGCTTAATTTGAGTGTTTATATGCTCCTCATTAAAAATAAAAATATTAAAAATACAATAATTAACCAAAAACTCCAATTCCTTAAAAATCCATATCAATTAAGTTTTTAAAATTATAATAATATTAGTTTACATCTCTCAACTTGCCCAGTGGCAGGCTGATAAATAGGTATTTAAAATCATAGGTCTGAATATCATTTACAATATTATTATCCACAAAATTCAAAATCTTATTATTATCATAGGTAATCCTGGTAAAGTCATCTACAATAATGGCATAAGATATACTTTTTAAATATTTTAAGAGTAGAGAGCCGGGTTTAATCATATAAGAATTAGTACCACAGGTGATAATAATGGGATTTTTATGAAATTAAAAAATAAAGGTTTCGTTTTTTGTTAATATATATACATAGTCCAGTGACATTAATGTGACCACCTGTCAAAAGCTAGATTAACCACCTTTGGCAGAGCGGGCCGCAGCGAGATGTGCAGGAAGAGAGTCAATTAGGTTTCTGAAGGTGTTCATTGGGATGTTGAGCCATGCCGACTCCAGTGCCGTGGTCAGCTATATTACGTCCCTCCTCCAGCCTGGATCCTTCCGGCAATTCTTGCAGGGTGTTTGCTTTCAGACGTTTCACGCCGTATACGCCAACGTCCATCTGTCCGATGGAGCATAAAATGTGATTCATGGGAAAAAGCCACATGTCGCCACAGAGTGGCGACAGGTTGCGGTACTGACACATTCCAGTTGCGGTACTGGCGTGCAAATTCCAGCCTTCGTCGCCGATGAACAGCAGTCAGCATAGGTGCATTAACCAGGCGTCTGCTGCGGAGGCCCTTGAGCAGCAACGTAAGCTGAACCGTTGTTGAGGATACACTCTTGGTAGCCCCTTGGTTTATCTGGGCGGTCAGTTGCTCAACAGTTGCACGTCTATTCGCTCGAACGCATCTACGTAGCCTTCGTTCGCCTCTGTCATCTATAGCCTGTGGTGCACCACATGTGCCACGCTGCTGATTTTGGATAGTGC
Organism: Metellina segmentata; assembly: GCA_947359465.1. Lineage (NCBI taxonomy): Eukaryota > Metazoa > Arthropoda > Arachnida > Araneae > Tetragnathidae > Metellina > Metellina segmentata. The sequence goes on from OX375872.1 coordinate 31,589,589, forward strand.
CATTTTGGCATGCACGGTATACTTTTACCACGTCGGCACGCGAACAGTTCACAAAATTAGCCGTTTCCGAAATGCTTCCACCCTTGGCCCGAAAGCCAATAATCATGCCCCTTTGGACGTCGGATAAATCGCTACGTTTCTGCATTACGCCAACGATTGAAATGATGTCCGATGCCCTAGGACATCCTTTATATACACTCCACTGCAATGTGCTGCCACCTGCCTTTTGTGATTGTTTATTTCACGTTGATGTCGAAAGTAGGTGGTGGTCACATTAATGTGACTGGACTGTGTGTAGTATATATATATATATATATATATATATATATATATACAGGGTGTTTCAGTGAACCGTTTCAGAACTTCTAAGAGGGGTTGGGTACATCCTGGCAACTCTAAATCATATAGCAATGTGGGGTCGGAAATGCTTTCCTGAAGAGGTGTTGTACACAGAAGCACCGTAAAGAAAAGAGACCGTTAGTGAGAAATCGCTTTAATAATACATGAAAAGAAGCAAAAGGTACATGGATTAAAGTAAGTGTTCGAAGTTTCTTCCACGGGCTACAATGCACGCCTCATATCTCCGACGCATGGACATCCGAACATCCTGGAATACTCCAGGCATATCTCGAATTTCTCCGGCAGCTACTGCAATTCTTGCAACCAGCTCCTCAACATTGTCAACAGGGGTGTCATAAACTAGCGATTTCAGATGACCCCAGAAATAAAAATCAAGACATGATAGGTCGGGTGACCGAGCAGGCCAACGCACGGGACCACCACGTCCGATCCACTGCTGACCAAATGTGACATCCAGGTAGTTACGAACATCTCCACTATAATGGGCAGGGGCTCCATCGTGTTGGAACCACATTGTCTGTTGCGTCGATGCAGAAATCTGTTCATCTCTCAAAAGTTGTGTCAATACTTGCTGCAGAAAGATCAATTAGTTAGGTCCGGTTAGACAAGACGGTAACAGGTAAGGTCCGATGAGGTGATCTCCCATAATACCGGCCCATACATTGACCGAAAATCGAATCTGTGCTGCACGACGTCGTATTGCATGCGGGTTCTCGACCGCCCAGATATGGTCGTTATGCGTATTGAAAATTCCTTCCCTTGTGAAGGATGCCTCATCGGAAAACAACACTTCAGCAGGAAAAAGGGGATTTGTAGCACATTTTCCAAGGTACCACTGTGCGAAAGCAATGCGAGGTGCATAATCCTCCGGTTGCTGTGTCTGGACACGCTGCACGTGAAACGGATGCATGTCTTCTTCTCGGAGAATCCTCCAGACGCTGCAATGGGAAACCCCGACTGCGTTTGCTACACTTCGTCTACTCGTTCTTGGATTCCCCTGTACATGCTGCAGCACATTCTGTTCGACGTCTGCAGTCCGTGCTGTTCTTACCCTGTCCCTGTCAGCTCTTTCTAATGAACCTGTCTCAGCTAACCTCTGGTGCAGTCTTGCAAAGAAATTATGACTGGGGATACGCCTCGTCGGATATCGTTCCGCGTACAAACGCTGTGCGGCTGGCCCACTACAATTTGCAGCCCCGTACGCCAAATGCATATCGGCTAACTCTGCGATCGTGTAATCATCCATCCTACTAACTTGGCGTTCTTGTGCGAAATGAAGATTCCCTACACGAAAGCTCGGGATTTTCGCACAACGCCATCTACCGCGTCAGGAAAGCATTTCTGACTGCCTTTGGTATATGATTTTGGTTCGTCAGGATGTACCCTACCCCTCTTAGAGGTTCTGAAACGGTTCACTGAAACACCCTGTATATATATATATATATATATATATATATATATATATATATATATATATATATATATATATATATATATAAGATTCGTGTTGTTCTGTTTGGTAAGGTCTATATTAAAGACTTCGAATCTTACAGCACATTGACATTTAATGAATTAATATCTACAGTTATTATGTACAGGTGAGTTATATTTTAAAACAGTTCCGTCATTATCTGCAGCAGTCGTCTCTGCTCGGAAAAAATACGTCAGCTCTCAATGGCGTCCAGGGGAAAAAGTGTCTGTTCTGTTAATTTTCTCGTAACACTGAATACCGGAATGTGAATGGCTCCTGACAGTCTTGCCTTGCATTCCTACTACAATGCAACTGACTCCTACCAGTCTCGTTGTTCTTATAATGAGTTCTTTCCAGACTAGTAGACAACTACCGTTGTCTAGTATTCATATATATATATATGGTTGGTACTTTGTGCTTAATTAACGTCTAGCTGGAGCAACACAACAGACTATTGATGAAGATTCGGGATTCATCCCGAAGGGAAATATCCAAGGACAACGCGTCGTTACTTCAAAATACGGTAAGATGACGAAAAATTCACTTATTGGAAATGCCTTTTAAAAGTCAGTAATTGGTTTAATAGTCAAATTGTATTTTTAGTACTAATCGTAGTAAATTTTTATGCGTAAAATTTTAGCTTGTAGGGAAAAAAAAGTATTGCAACACAAAACTCATTGTAATGCCTTTTTTACTTCTGTTTAACACTCCAAGTGCTTTTGACGAGAAATCTCGTCCATCAAGATCTGATCAATTTCGATACTGACGAGATCAAGTCCAGGTCAGGATTTTTTTACTAATGATTGAGATATATATCGTGCATTAAGATCTTGTCAGTTCGGCTTATGATGAGATATATCGTCGAGCTAACCACCTGGGGGTTAATACTAGTAGATTTGTATGATAGACTTTCTTGCTATACTGTAATTTAATTTTCATAGTTAAAGCCATTAAAGTACTTAGCAATAGTTAAAACAATTTAATATATATTTTACAGTAAAAAATATATAAATGTATTTAGGTCTGAAAATCTATCCTTTAAAATTACTTGTTCAAAGGGTCTCAAAACGACTGTATTCTTTACTAGATACGATAAAATGAATACTAATTAATGAAAATATCTTTATTAACTATTGCTGCATTACCTTTAAGGGTTTTTTATTCAATTTACATCATTTACATAGCCACTGTCAACTTTATGCAACAGTACACTTCTGTTAAACAGGGTGCGTAAAAATGTTTCAAAGATGATCGCCGGAATGAGCAAGTAAATATTAGATTAGTAAATATCAGGGACACTGGTGTTGTGTATGGCAAAACCCTTTATTAAAAAAGTTGTAATTAGGTTGATTTTACTCCAGTACATTTCTCTAATCTTTGAGATGACCAAAGAAAATATGAAAACATTTTCGTGAAATTTATCAAAACAAGCTTTGATCAAGACCTGTTCTCCTCCTTTTTTAAATTTTGTTACTATCCCCTGTGAAACTTTTTCAAACTCATTACAGATATTTTTAATAGTTGTATATACGTATGTTCCAACATTAAAAAATTTAATTTTAAATTCGCTCTACAAAGAGATGTCTCAACGTTGAACTTTATGGAAACTTACTTTACGGAAACAGAGTGAAGAAAACTAACAATATCCTAGACATCCTCGAAAAACGCGAAAGATATCCCGACTTTTAAAAAAATAAAAAAAACGAATAAACCAATATTTTGATTAATTTATGAATAGTATTGCTTTTGGAATAAAAAGACGAACAAGCATCAAAACATGCTCCATAATTGAATTTCGCCCATGAGGAACTTTTTACCAATAACTTGCTCTTATTCAAATACAATTCGCATTCGTAAGGGACGTATTTGGGGTCTGATTTTAAGTGTCACTTCTAGCCGCTATCGGTATGCTTATTTTTAAAAGGGTTTAATTTTTTAAGGTGTTTATCAACGGTATTAATGAGAACAGCTAAGAAAACGGAAGCAAGCAAAATGTATTTAATTAATTTAGTTTCCCGAAAGTTGAGAAATATTTCGTAACCTCAACACTTGAGTATCGATTTTCTTTGCCAGGATATAAATTGGCATTCCATTTCGAATGAGATGCTTGAATTTTTTCCTTGAATCTACTTTTAGCAGCGTTTTCTGTTTGGTATTTTCTTTTACTCGACAAGAAAATTTGCTCGGTTTTTTTTATAACAATTTTTGACACTTTAATACAAGTGTTGCGCAGTCTGAGGTTATTTTTTGCGTTTTTTGTTAATTTATGTTTTAAATTATTTCACATTCTTTATGAAGAAAAAATCATTTAAGGGTCTTAAAATACATTTTGAGAATTTCTTAAAATTAACCCTTTTATTTCAAGATTGTTTAAACAATAACAAGGGAATTTGTTAGGATGTTTGCAGTTGTAAGCAAAACCTGTTTTATAAAGCAAAGTTCAAAGAGGATATATTTGGTAGTTCAAAATTCGGTTATAGCTTTGCATTCTGTGATAGTCAATAACTTAAAAATTATAGAACAAGAGTTTTTTCCCCTTTTAAAAGTTTACTAACGTATTAACTATTTCAGCGTTTGTAAATTTCGTTTTAATCCAGATTGTAGAATCAGCGTATTGTAACTGTCTGTCTTGGTTTATTTTAGTTGTTGTATCTATAATTATGATGTTCTGACGTGAAGTTCTGCTAGGGATTATAACCGTAGTCCTAGTACAGATAATATGTAGTTATGTGGCTTATCTATTATTCTGCTATGGCTAATCCATTGTTCTACTATGTCTAATCTATTGCTTTACTATGGCTGATCTATTGTTCTGCTATGGCTTCTCTCTAATCTATTGTTCTGCTATTGCTTCTCTCTAATCTATTGTTCTGCTCTTGCTTCTCTCTAATCTAGTGTTATGTTATGGCTAATCTATTATTCTGTTATGGCTAATCTGATATTACACTAACGAATCTATGCAAGAAACTATCCCGTGCTTTCGTTTGTCGCTAGAAGTTCGTTTTTCTTGGTGTTTTAATTAACGTCGCACCGGTGCAACACAGCGGGCTACTGTCGATGGTCCAAGATCAAACCCAAAGGTAAAGATATATATATATATATATATATATATATATATATATATATACAACCTCTGACTGTTCGGTGAATGAAGTCAGAACGGCTGATCTGGCAACACTGGCGAAACAAAACGCTGTACCTGCGTAGCGGCAGGTGTTGACCATCTGCCCCCACCGTTGTTCAGCTGAGCTTCGTTTGTGTTCCGTGTAAGACTTGTTTTACAAATTGCTTGTTTAGTGCGTTGGTTCTTAACTGAGAACAGGAAAATGAACGAACAAGGGATCAATTTAGTTTTAAGCTTGACAAGACACCGAAAGAAATTCATGCGATGCTGGTACGTGTTTATGAAGATCAAGCACTGTCCATGAAGTGTGTGTACGAGTGGTTCGCCCGTTTTCGAGAAGGCCTGGAAAGTGTTTCTGACAATCCCCGTAGCGGAAGACCGGCGACCTCCGTCAGTGACGAAAACATTAAGAAAGTGAAGAAATTAATCACGAAAGATCGTCGATTAACTGTGCGCATGATAGTTGACGAACTGCAGATTAACCATGAATCCGTGCGACAAATCGTTAACCAGAATTTAGGGATGAGAAAAACGTGTTGTCGTCTTGTGCCACGTCACTTGACTGACGATCAGAAACAGGCACTTTTAGAGGCTTCACAGGATTTTGTTGATACTGCGATGCGACACCAAATTTCTTGAACTGTATTGTCGCTGAGGATGAGCCCTGGTGTCTCAGGTACGACCCTGAAACGAAACGGCAAAGCATGGAATGGCGTTCTCCTGCATCACCTCTTCGGAAAAAGGTCAGAGCAGAAAAGTCACGCATCAAAACGATGCTCATAGCCTTTTTTGATAGTCAAGGCATTATCCACAAGGAATTTCTACCTGACGGAACGACGATGAATACTGCAAGGTACATTGAAATTGTGACCCGTTTCATGAAACGTCTACGCACGGTACGACCCCAATACGCACAACAAGGTTCATAGTTTTTTTGTTAACGACAATGCTCGCCCTCACACAGCCAATATCGTCAGTTTCTGGCAAAAAAAAAAAAAAAGGGGGGGGGTGCAAATTGAACATCCACTATACTCGCCAGATCTCAACCCTCCAGACTTCTTCCTATTCCCACGACTAAAACTGGCTTTGAAAGGAAAGAGATTTGACGATATTCCTGACATCCAACGAAAAGTTACGAGGCTTTTGAACACCATACCAAAAGAGAAGACTTCTTACAAAGTTTCCAGGACATGTATAGCAGATCTGAGCGGTGCATAGTTATGCGAGGTGACTATTTAGAAGGGCAGTAAGGTAACTTGCGTTAATATTTTATCTACGTTAATGCTACAGGACTATTCACCGAACTTTATTGTCAGAGGTTGTAGTATATATATATATATATATATATATATATATATATATACGAGGGTAGTTCCAGAAGTACCCGACCTGACGTATAGATGGTGGTTGTTGTTTAAAAAGAATGACTATAGTGGAAAGTGGCAACCTTACAAAGCTTAAGTTTGAAGTTTGGCGACGCTACGTTGTTTAGCATTTGTTTGACAGTCATCAACAGTGAACGCTCTTAGTGCATTTGCAAACATGGAAAAAATTGATCACCATTATGTGATACAATACTTTCATTTGAAAGGCCTCAGTCCATCCAATATCAAAGTAGCTAGATTCTACTCTGGGGAAGACTGCTCCTTCGTTTACAACAGTAAAACATTGGGTGTCACAGTTTAAACGAGGCCGTACGAGCTGCCGAGACGAACATCGCAGTAGTCGACCAAATTAGGCGAGTACGCCAGAAATGGCGAAGAAAATCCACAAAATGATATTGGATTACCGTCGAATGATAGGCATTTCAAAAGTACTGTACTATTGACTGAAGATTTAGACATGAGAAAGTTGTGCGCAAGATGGGTGCCGCGATTACTCACAATGGAACAAAAAAAGAGTCGTGAGGATGTTTCAATCGAGTGTTTGGCGAAGTTTGACAGCAATAAAGCCGAGTTTTTGAGTCAATTGATAACCATGGATGAAACATGGGCCCATCACTTCACACCTGAAACGAAAGAACACTCAAAACAATGGATTGAAAGGGGAGAATCTGCTTCAAAGAAGGCAAAGACAGTTCCATCTGCAGGCAAGGTCATGGCGTCAGTTTTTTGGGATGCACGTTGGTTAATTTTCATTAATTATCTTCAGAAAGGTAAAACAATCATCGGTGAGTATTGTGCGAATTTATTGCAGCGTTTGAGAGATGAAATCAAGAAAAAACGGCCGCATTTAGCGAAAAAGAAAATTCTGTTTCATCACGACAATGCACCAGTTCACACATCCGTTATCGCGATGGCCAAAATCAATGAACTAACGTTCGAATTGCTTCCTCACGCACCCTATTCGCCAGATTTATCCCCCTTATATTAATTTCTGTTTACAAAATTGAAAAAAATGACTGGGTGGTAAAAGTTTTTTCAACAATGAAGAGGTGGAGTCTACAGTTGATGTCTATTTTGAGGAGCTCGACGATTCTCACTATAAACAGGGTATCTAAGTTATTGAACACCGTTGGGAAAAGTATATTGAGCTAAAAAGAGACAATTTAGAGAAATAAAGATATTTTTACCAAAAAATTTTATGCTTTCGTTATTAGGTCGGTTACTTCTGGGACTATCCTCGTATATTTATATTTATTTATTTATTGATAAACTTTTATTTTACCTTACGAATTGATAATAGTTTTGTTTAATCTTCAGAGGGGTTCGCGTGCATAATATCGCACCTCTGTCTTTCGTTCATGCATTTGACCTTCTTGACCAATAAAATTTTTGATAAGAATTATATTTAATGATATTGAGTAATAAAGCATTCCCCCAAAGTATTCTATTCAAAGGAAATTAGTAATAAAACTTTTCAAAGGATACTAGTCTAAGGAAATGAGAATTATAAAAAAAGCAGTTCCAGAGGATTCTAAACTAAGGATATGAGTAGTAAAATCTTTCCAAAGCGTTTTAATGAAATGCGTAATAAAAACATTCCAAAGGATTCTATTCTAAGAAAATGAGCAGTAAATAAATTATTTCCAAAAGATTCTATAGTCTAAGGAATGAACTTTAAACTATTTTTAAAGATTGCAAATTCCACGAGTTGTTCAGAAATATGCGATTATTTACTCATTATGTTGGTTGTGGGATAAAACAATACTATACTATACGCAAACCTCCTTGAAGTCCAGAGTATTACAGTTGTCGAATTTATATAGTGCTCTATAGCTCTAACCAATTCGCAGGTAGATCATTAAACTATGAATACAGACAATTAAAATGTCAGTAAATGATTCTACAATTTTTTTAAGACTCTCCAAAAGAATGGCATGTTACATAAAATGCACGAAACACAACTCATTGCATATTTTCCCATTGAGATTTTACTTTCGAGCGTGTTTTGCTGTAAAGCACATCCTGGCGCATGGTTCTTAATATTTTAGTAGAACCTTTCGCATAAACTAATAAACCACACATAAACTAATGACTAAAATTCTGCACCAAAAATATATTACGCTTTTTGCCGATTTAACAAAAAATAAGTATTATTTTGAATGGTTTACAAATTAATTCTTAACTATTTCCCCTTTTGCTCCTAAGTGGCTTTAAAAAAATTATATTGAAGTAATTTATTTGTAATACTTTGAAATTTATATAAATAAAAATGGAGTGTTTATGTATTGAATATTTTCTTTAGCTTTCAAGTTATTTACCCCTTTTGTAAAATTTTAAAATAAAATGTGTTTTGCCTGCTTGTGTGTGCCTACACTACGTCAAAATGGCAGATATAGTTTCTTAAAAATTTCTATACGTAAAGTTTTTAACAGTTAATTAAATATTAGTGACTGACTTTCATTCCTTCAGTCTGTCTTTCTGTTTTATGCCTAATTTTTTGTTTGCATGTTAGTGTAAATATCATCACACATCAATTCAACATATTTTCAGAAAATTTAATATAGTTTTTAAAGATTATTATAATTTACAGTATGCATTTCTCAAACTTTCTTTGCCCACATTTTTAGCCAGGTTAGTTGTGTGCTAAAACAGTTGAATACCCATTTCTATTACCATACTTGAATTAACCTGAACCTGGCTCGTGAAGCGAATATATACATTTAAGCATTACAGTTGAAATTGAAACAAATTGTCACCACCGGTACTGCTAGAAAAAATAGTTACTTGACCATAAGATAATTTTAGAAATTGAAATTATAATACTTTATGCATTAAACTTGTTTGTATTTGTGGAAAATAAATGATTACCAGATGTAGTGGACAGATGATACATCAGGATAATAAAATATTGAATTTTACATAATATATTCCCATTCACTAGATCATGCTCCCGACTAGAACCTTGGCAGTAATTGTTTGCTTGGATCCATACGAGTGTTTATTTCTTAACATAGTATGTATATTTCTACCAACTTTCCTCAGAAGTCATGGGTTTAAACATCCTGGTGGATGTCTCGACAACCACCGAGAGGGTGTGTCGTCATTATCAAAACCAAAAACAGATAAAAAACAGAACAGGACGAGGTGTCTCGTCAGAAGAAAACTGACCAGATCATGATTTACCCATCATCAAAATATCGGTAATATCTTGATGGCGAGATATATTGCTGTCATTAGCAAAATGAACCAGACCTCGATGGACGAGATATCTCGCCCAAACCACTTGGAGCGTTCAAATGTATCTGTCAGACATCAGTACGGCTCACAAATGTTATCATAGGGCACACAAGTGTACTTTAGCACACCAAATGAGAATTGTTGGTCCAAAGGGATTTCTGAAAATGAATTTCGAAACCAGAATACCATAATGTTATCAAAATATTACTTACCAAAGCGTTATGATTTGATGGAGCTCCAAAGCTTCCATTGTGGTAACATCCCGACTGATTTCGCGTAAATTATGAAATATCATCCCCCGCAGCGAAACGCATTTAATACGGTTATGATCACACAATAGCATTCCCATCTACCGATGAAATCATCCACATAGCGCGTGGTTAATGAATTCCATTCTCCTCTAACCTTGTCCACAGCACAGAAGAGTGCCCGATTGTAATGGTCGGCTATCAATTCTTCTCTACTAAACGTCCCCAGCATATTACAACGGGTTTAGAGGCGGTGATCAAACTGTCCCTCTACGGGGAAATGACATTCGCAATTTCCGCACATTCATCTACAAAGAACGTTTTAACCAGATCGAAGATTCCCGTCCATGAAACCCAAGTCGGTCGTCGAAAGTTGTTTAATGAGCAAGTCCCGTGGCGATGTACTTGGGACTGAGAACTTCTGGAGTACCGACTTCGAGTAATATATCACTCCGCATCTGTATTTATTAATAGCTATGCATTTAGGTGAAGACCTAGGAAGTATTAATGCATTTGATGTATAAAAGAACAAGGTCGGTATTGCATCCAGGGAAAAATTATCTCCTCTTGAATTTCAGTTATTATTTATTAAGGTTCCATTCTCTTAACTCAGCCAATGGTGGCGTGAAATTTTCGTCATTATTCCTTCGTGTGCATCTTAAAGTAGTTTAATTTTTACTGAATTGGCAAGAGTCCAAGTAAAATACAAAAGGTTATTTCTCTAGTGGGAATAGCCAAGTAATATATAGTAACAACCAGCCCGCTTGACTTATAACAAATTTTAACCTTCTTGAACAGCGGAATCTTTTTAAAGGATTATACTCTAAGGAAATGAGCGTGAGCGAAATAATATTTCAAAGGGAATGTAAAATAAAAACTTTTCAAGGATTATATTGCAAGTAAAGGGACTAAAAAATCATTTCAAGGGATTCTATTCAAAGGAAAAGTAAAATAAAGTCTTTTCAAAGGCCTATATTCTAAGGAAATAAGTGAAATATTATTTTCAAAGGCTTATATTCTAAGGAAATAAGTGACATATTCTTCACAAAGGGTTTTATTATAAGGGAAGGTGAAATCGCTTTAAATGATTACATTGGAAGGAGAGCAACAAATTAATATTTCAACTGGATTGTATTCTAGGAATAGACCTGTAAAATCTTTCCAAAAGATTGCACTCCACAGAATGTGCAATAGAATCGTTTCAAATCATTCTATTCCAAGGAGAGAAACAATATAATCGTTCCACTTAAAAATTATATTGTAAGGATCATATAACATTGCTGAAAGTTGAAAGAATGCATGGATTCTTTAAAATATGTGGTTAGTTAGTCACATGAAGTGTGTTGTGGGGTTAAAGCAAAACTACACTCAGAAGGTTAATAGTAGATTAAACCTCTGTTCTCATTACTCTATTGCGCAGTATCTGAACGTCTGCATATAGTTTCTCCAAATTTTTACTTTTAAATGTGTTCACACAAAGAATAATCAACTTTCAGAGAGCAAAGAATCTGAAACACGTGATAAAAACAAATTGCGTAAGCAGTTCGCTTCACGAGTTATTGCTTTCTTTTGTAGAAATGCTGGGCGATTACTAAAACTGTTCACTCGTTTCATTTATGCATACGAAAGTACATCGTTTTTCACGCTGAGAAAAATTTTAGCACTACTTTACATTCCGGATCTCACAGCGGTTTTTTTCCATGGGATCTTTTTGTGGTTATGAATATGAATATAAAGGAATGCTGAGTGTCTGGAAAATTTTAAAAGTTGTTTTCCTGGAATGGTGCGTTTTTTATATACTACAAATGCGATTCTAGATTTAAAGAAGGTGTAGCATTGTAATGCACGAAATTCATCGAATCAAGTTTGAACAAATTCAATTGTGCGTTATAAGGAAGTTCGATAACATTGTTCTGGTAGAAAAGTGAAGAAAGTTCAGAATGTGGGTATTTTGAGTTCCACACGATAGAAAGCATATTATTTTCCAGTTTACGACTGTAATTTTGTTACTATTTACATAATAAAATTAATGTGGTCAATTTTATGATTTTTTAGTTGTTTGAAGATACAACATAATTCGCTTTCGTCAATGTGACCTTGATAAACCTGCTACTATAAAAGGCTGCTCGCGAACCACAGCATTGGTAATATGCATTGTGATGCATTGCAATGCAGTGCGTGTGGAAGTGGTTGCTTTTGGTAGTCATTATGCTACGTAATGAGTAAAGCATTAGAATTTTAGCTCGTCAAAAAGGGAAGATATTGTTGTCTTTCACTTTACAGTGATGACTAGTAGGTCAATGTCTATATCGTTGAATTGCTTTAAATCAGTTCTTTCCCGATGTTTGATATGATACAGGAAAACAGGAAATGTGGTTTCAGAGCACCCCGTAATGAACATTTAAGATTTGTTCCCTAATTCGGAAAGACAAAATATTGTTATATCTGACCACAAGAACAGATTCATCAGCTCTATTAATTTTTTCGCCATAAAACCCCCCAAAAAACCATCGAGTACTCCAAATTTGCTGTAACTTACCCAGAGTGTATTTTTCTCTTCTGCATAAGTAAAATGTTCCTTGTGTGTGCATGTCTATTACCCGATATTTTCTGTATGGCATAGTATGACCAAATATAGCCCTTGTACCCATAAATTCCAACTTAACAAACTATCGTTAAAATGCAACCTTAAATAATCAGTTCTTCCTTCCTGTAACCACCTGTAAACGTATTATTCAATGAAAAAAATAGACAAATCAATAAAATTCACGACACAGATACCTGTTTTTATTGGGGAAGGGAGTAGGTACTTTAATGCAAGTAGGTACTTTAAGTTACGTTCACTGGATAAACACAACGGGTTGTTGGCGAGGGTCCAAGATCAAACTCGAAAGTGAGATTCTGAGGACAACAGCATGCAATTTCGTACCATGGTCAAGTCACACCTGAGCTGGTACCCCACTCTCCAAAACTTCCACAGCACGCCAACGTGAGGACATGTGATACCACGACATATTTAACATGCACCAGCCCCTTTGTAAACTACGGTCTTTTGTTGGATTTGAACTCGCAACCTTCCAGTTTCTAATCCGTTACTTCCAATCTCTTCCAACCAGGCTACCGTGAACCCCTTGGGGGGTTTCTAGCGTAAGGGCCATATTTAGCCAAAAATACCAATAAACAATAAACAAGCTTCAAACAATAGCAATTCATATGCGTGGACAGTTGAAAACAAGACTGGGAAGCTGGTTTAATGGGTTTCTCAACGTCCTTAGCCTTGGGTTTAGCACCGCCTAGCTAAGTAGGATCATTATGCCATATAACCAAAATAACAGATAGACATTAACGAAACTCAGACAATTGCTAACTTTATGCTTTGTATAAAATTAGCAACTGTCAATCAAGTTGCAAATCGTGCAACTTGATTGAGTAGAAAAATTAATATTACGAACAATCATGCATCACTAAAATTAATACGGCAATAATAGGTATATTTCATCATAATTGCTCAAACAGTTAAACTTCATCCTATTAAATGGTTCATTTTGTTCGCGAAAGTGTCATTACAACAAAGTCTCATTTTTAAAGTCTAGCTTCTCTTCCTGTATGTTCATAGCAAGTAAAACAATTTAGATCCGTAATTGAATGCATTTCTCAAATGCTTTCATCACCGCTCTGCACCACTTGATTGGGTTTCATCCGTTCCACAATATATCAGCAACGAAATCAGGGATGTATCGAATTTCAGTATTTCAAAGCGATGTCGTTGAAAGGTTATATTTATCAAGGGTTGGCTATAACGGCTAACAAGGCATTCATTTTATATGTTGGTTTCAAAACCGGCTTTTATTAAAGCATTCTCATTTCAAATTAGTTACTGAAACTTTTCACTCACAATCTTGAATATCCCCAAATCCTGTAATATTTAATGGTATTAAATTATTACATTTTTTTATTTTACCTCTAATCATAATTGGTAGTCAAAAATATTTATTTAACCCTCTGATGGGTTCACACGCATAATTTCACCTTGCAACCTTCAGTCTTCATTGCATGGATTCTAACCAATTTTGACCATTCATGTCGAATAGAATATTTTCGAAGAAATCGTGTATAAGAAAATGAGCAGTAGAATAATTTCCAGAGATTCTATTTGAAGGAAATGAGTAACAAATTTTCAATAGATTATATTTTGCAGAATGTGCTTATAGAATCTTTCCAAAAGGATTCTATTCTAGAGAAGAACTGATAGATTATACTAATGATTCTAATCCAAAGAAAAGATAACGGTAAAACCAATGCCAATTATTCTAATACAAGGAAATGCCCCAAATAATATTTCTAAAAATCAAAATAGAGAAATATTCAATTTATAGGAAATGATCAATAGAATTTGTCTAAAGATACAAAGAGACATTATATTCTTGGAAAGAACTAATAAATCTTTCTGAAGATCAAAAGAATCCATAGATTATTTCGAAAGATGTGGTTATTTAGCCATTAAGTGTGTTGTGGGGTGAAAACAACACTACACAGAGGGTAAGGTAGATTTATTGGGATTTATGTCGGAAGAGCCATATTTGACTAAGATGACATATTAAGGAAGCTAAGGAATGAAAGACAAGTTATAAAGCAAAGAAGGCTTGAATCGTTATGTCGAAATCTTCCTTGAAGGATTTTTTCACGAAGAGGCTCACATATCAGAAGAATGTTACATATTGCCTCCAGTCAAGAATAATCAATCATAAACGTTCTTATTAAATTAATTCTTTCATGTGTTTCTTCAAACTTTTGGGTGCAAAACTTATCGAGATCGATAATTAGTTACTATCCAAACAAATGTGGAATGTAATAACAGGGATCGAAATCAAATTGGCCCTGCTCAGGTTGGATACTGCTAGTGAAAAATAGATTTCTAAATGTAGGTAGGATCTCATTAGACATATTAGGAAGGTTGCGTTATAATTGATTCTAATCTTCAAAAAGGCAACTTTATTTTCTGCTACACTGCGAGGATATCTTACGTTGCGGTGATTTTTCCTTACTTTGTGTTGGACGTATTTTACCTTGCATTTTTCTTTATCTTGGGTGTAAGAGTTGGAGCAGGTAAGTAGTTGCATTATCATCCCATTGGAGAAACGTAACGTCTCGACCACGGTCAGATGACAAGGTCAACTCCTCTCTCCAAACTTCCACACCACGCAACATGAGGACATTCGATGTCACGAGAGATTTAATGTCACAATCCACCACGTATATGATGGTGATCTGTTGGATGGAATTTCAAATTTACAACTTTCAGATTGCTAATCTGTGTAATTTTAATAACCGTGCTACTATGGTCCCCATAGAAATAAGTAGTGAATTAGATAGAGGACAGACACTCAAGCGAAATTTACTGTTGAGATCAAGAGGAAATTTTTAGCCTTTAGAGCGTCACCAGATTTACGAGTAGTACAGTATTTCATTTGCCTCACAACAAATTTAATGACTAAATTACTGCATCTAGTGATACAGTCATTAGAAAGTTTATAGACTTACATTTAACTATTATTGCAATGCTTTTATATTTACATTTTTTTTTCTTGCGTTTGGCGCCGCTTGTTGTATGATTTTGGACCTTAGATTTACCCTACCTTAGATTTGCCCTACCTTAGATTTACCCTACTTTTGATTTACTCTACCTTAAATTTTAGACTCCGTTGGAAATATACTATTGGTCATATACTTAGATTAATCTCATTTGGAGTAATTATGACTCAGAGTAGAATTTTCTGGAAATATTCAATGTGTATTTTCTTGAATGTGAATCCTTTAGAAAGACTTTATTGCACGAGAAGCTAATATTTTTTTAGAAGCGGTATTACACGTGTCTCAGAGGGTTAAATAAACCGGCAAATCTACAACTATTTGACAAACACTGAAATAATTTTTTAATTATTAAAACAGGTGTGAATCAAGACTCTATGATCAGGATTCCACAGTTCGATTATATTTAAATCATCAACATGAATCTGGTTAGTTAGATTAAGAGAACTTACATTGAATCGAAATGTTAAACTGCTACTTAGCTATCAACTCATTTAAGCCGAGCAATAAATTAACACTTGACATTAACTATCAGTTAATTCTCGGGGGTTTCCTGCCAAGGTTCTTGACTTCCATCGCAAAGTGAAATCGAAGGATTGTAATCGCGACTCACTAATGCGACACAGTTGTCCTTTTCTGAACTCCAGCTATCTTGGCTTATCTAATAAGCTCAGGGATTATTACGACTTCGGAATATTTGACGAATGATTATTTCATCTAAGGGGACGGCTTTTAACTCCATTGCCGTATAACGTCGGAATGGTCTGGACTTACCCCAATGTTTGTTCCCCGAGTCCAACAAGAACCCTAGAAAGGGAAACAAAAACAATCTGACTAAACGATGATTGGTGCATGACTCCTAACTCTAAGACTGTCAATCTGTCATGGAGTCAAAATTTTAACTCGTATTAGATTTTCTAAACTTAGTTTGCTAGGGAGGGGTACACATATATATTCGAGGGTCAAGGTAGTTTGTGGGGCAATTATTGATTAAATACGATTTTAATTCGAGTTATGTCAATGAAAAGTGTTATTTGTTAAAATTTGGTTCGTCTTTCGTTCTTTTGTTTCAGATAGCTTTACAAATTAATACATTACACTTGTTATATGATAGCTAAATACTTCTTTACCCTCTGAAGAGTTGACACGCGTAATTTTACCTTGCAATGTACAGTCTTCCTTGGATAACTTTTAACCATTTCTGACTTTCTTGACCAATAGAATCTTTACAAAGAATACCTTTTCAAGGAAAGCACCAATACAGTCTTTCCAATAGGCTATATTCTAAGGAAAGGATCAATACAGTATTTTTAAAGGATTCTATTCTAAGGAAAGGATTAGTAGAATTTTTTTCCAAAGTATTATTTTATAAGAAAAGGAGCAATTGAATATTTCCATAGGAATTTATTATAAGAGACCAAACAAAATTCTATTCTAAGGGATCAAATGTGTTTTCCTTAAAGAATCCAAGAATTTCTTCAAACAATAGATGTGCGGTTATTCAGTCATGAGAACTGTGAGAAAAAATACTACCCTACTGATATTAACTAGCTCAGAAGACTCAACTTGCATTCTGCAGTTCAACTTGTATGGCTTCTAACCATTATTAATTTCCATGATCAATAGAATCTTTCTCAAAAGGTTCTTTTCTAAATCAAATACCGATGCAAAATCTTATTCTAAAAGTGGTTCTATTCTATGAAAGAATAGAATAAAATGAAATATTTTTAAAGGATTCGATTCTAAGGAAAGGATTGATAGAAACTTTCCAAATCATTATATTATAAGGTATGTAGGTATGCATTTAATTAACTTCACTCTGGAGCAACACAACGGGTTATTGGTGACGGTCAGGGATAAATCTATTACAAGAAACGAACAATAGAATTTTACCAAAGGATGCCTTTCTAAAAAGGGACCGAAATAATTTTTCAAAAGCATATGGATTTCTCAAACAATATATGCCATAATTTAGTCCGGTAGTACGGTGAATTTATTCTAAAGTTTCTCTTAAATTCTCATAAACGTGTCTACAAAAATTCAGAACATCTTAAGCCCTTAGGCAAATCCATCAAGTATTTATTAGTCAGTAGAGGGCAATAATTCAAGTTACCTATAAAATATGGAATCATTTTCGAAATTCTCATGACATATTTATTTTTGCTTAACAATTCTATTTTTCTATGGATAGATAATTTAATTAATGTCCATTTGGACTAACACAAAGGACTGTTGATGACAAACTGGGATAAACCCGAAGGGAAAGATACGAGGACACCACCACGAATGAACCACGGTCAGATGACGAGGGTAATACCTGAGATGGAACCCCACACACCAACATCACGCCAACGAGAGTACATACAAGGCCACTGAAAAAAAACGACACCATCCTGCTTTGTACAAGACGATCTTTGGTTGGATTCGACCCTCCAGTTGGTAATCCGTTACTCTACCGACCGGTCTACCTCGGTCCATTAAATCCTTCGAAGCACACCTATAAAAAGGTAGAGCATATCACTCTCCCCGGTAAATGCATCGTATGTATAGACAAAGTATTCACGAGTCATTATTAACAGTAAATTCATTAATTTATGGCTCTAGGCCCCAATTAAAAGTATCAAAGGGTTTAACAAACACTTCTCACATGCCTGAGACTATTAATCAAAAGTCTACTGAGATGGGGGAATAATTTGATTAATTACTTTCCATTCGATCATTTCAAATTAAGTACGTTGTGAAATTGAGTGATGGCAAACTGATATTGGAAGAGGCATTATTACAACATAATACGTTATTTATAGGAGCATCACACACACACACAGCCTAGACTATAATGTGCAAAATGGGAAATGAAATTGGTAATTGAATAGTAATGTCGGATCGTAAGTTAATAATTATCCCGTGTAGTGCATAATTGAATAGTTATTAATCTTTCCATCAGTGCATGTTCAATCCGAATGGCGAAATATTTGGTAATTTTGCCGACTTAGATTTTAACGAACTTCAACTGTCCGAGGGAATTTAAGAAAATCAAATTTTGTGTAAGCGGGATTCAACTAGTTACCACCGTCTCAGCACAAGCCATTCGGTGTACCGCCACGTGATTTTGAACCACGGTCAGATGACGAGGTAACATCTGAGCTGGCTCCCCACCAGACTTCCACACCAACCCTACGTGAGGACTCAGATTTAAGGTGCAGTATTGCAGCTTTACCAAACAAGAGCCTATGAAAAAACTATATTGATCATTACTTCATAAAACCACATTTTTGACTTCGTAGCGCGTATGATTTAAGTAATTAAGATACAGTATGAAACGAAATTAATTGTCTTTCGCCATGAAATACTTCTAATTTTGCTGTTTTATAAATTATGACAGATTTTATAAATACCAAGACAGAAAATTCATTTTTTGAATACTTTAACAAAAATGCATTATTTTACTCTAACATCAAACCTTATATCCCCAGCGTTCATAAATTTGCACTGTCATGTGCATTCCGTGAACCGTTTGTGTAGCCATAAATTTCGCACGGGTGGTACTGAAGTCTTCTACATTAACTAGATGTAACGGTCATAAAAGAAACAATGTTTCGCGTTTTAGGCTGCTTCAGTGAAGTCAGATTTCCATTTCAGGGTGCGTTGTGATGAAATAATACTTTAGTTATACTCCATAAAAAAGTTTGTCTCTATTATTTCAACTCAATTAAGTTATTTGCTATGTTTCAAATGGAAAAATGTGTGTGTAGGGCGACTAAAAATTACCTGTATTAAATTTGAGTATTGATAAATTGCACAAACTAAACATTTTGTGAAATAATGCATGTGTGCAACTGTTCCGTGCAGGTGATTGGGGGTACAAGTTGGCAAATCGGTTTCTTAAAAAATTGCAGGTGTTGTCCTCTGATCTTTTCCTTGGGGTTTGATTCCAGATTGTCGCCAATACCTGTTGTGGAACTCAAGTGCTACGTTAATAAAAATATCTAACTACCTATTTGTATAATTCGATGGATTCCATTTGCTTCATCGTTCGAAGTAGCGATGGAATTAATATTTAATCACATCATCTCTCCTGGTAATAGTCTCGAGAATAAATAAAACTCACCAGACCTTGACGGACGAGATATTCGGTAATTACAAGAACACTGACAAAATAATGATATTGTCATCATAAAATATTTGGCTAACTATTTATCTGGTTAACAAATTTATCAGATCTTGATGAACGAGATACTCGTCAAAACCACCTTGAAAGGCTTAAAAAAAAATCTTATATTTTACGCTGAAATTTCCGTTTATTTTTCATCTTTTTTATTTATTACAACTATTTTAGAACAAAATTCAAGTATTAAACGCGACACTTCTTGATGAAAATATGGAGTAGTACTTTCGCTCCTTTAATACTTTGTTTCATGGGAAAATAATCAGTCTGAATTTCTCCTATATAGGTTCCTCATGTCTGGAAAATAAATACGATTATCTCGTGCTTTAGAGGCAAGAGTTCCATTTTCCAATGTACCCAATTCGTGCTGTGAATTTAGTGTGAGCACTGATCCTCAACGAGTGTCTGACTCTGTTCATGGAAAAGTTCGACACACTTTCTTAGATCGTAATCGATTCAACCGCATTACTATACGATGCGTTATATCATAGCTAGACCCATCAAAATATTTTTCGATGTTATATTTCTCATCGAGGGTTTTTGTCTGCTCTGGGATTTCCTCCATGCTATCAAGTTTGTTCTCTTCTAAAGGGAATATATTCTCTTTTTATGGATGATATTTCCATAACAGGATGGCAAATGGTATGTTTCCGGGTGAATATAATGTTGGATTTGCAGTCCCTTGTTATCGAGTGGTACGATTGAAGAGAGACCATGGGCTACATATAGACCAGGACAAATAAGATAAAAGACAGCGAGTGAACTGGTGAATAAATTATACATCAATTATACCTCTGGAAATATTTATTTTTAGCATAGATTTAATGCTGATGAAATGAAACCTGTCAAAGTTTTCTAACCTTTCAAGTAGTTTCGACGAGGTATCTAGCCTATCAAGGTCTGACCAATTTTGCTAATGCCAAGATGCATCGTCTATCAAGATATCACTAATATTGTCAAATGAGATATCTTGTCACATTGATACTGTTGATTATTTGATTAGTCAAGATCAGGTCTAATGACAAGATACCGTGTCAAGACAACCAGTAGGAGAGTTAATTTAATATTTCTGATTACAGGGTGTTTCGAAATATATTGAATAGAAGATGCTGCGAAAATATCTGGCCGGCCAAATTCTAATGGATGCAAAGAAGTCCAAAGTAAGCATTTTTTGTGACAGAATGTGTTTACGGAAATGCACTGTTTAGTTATGTCGATAACATGGTTGCAATTGCGTCAGGTGTAATTAGCCAATCAGATTTTCATGGTGACATGGATTCGGAGTATGTATCTGATGTATGGGACTGTGACAAAAATAGAGGATTATTTTATATGTTTTTATAACGCTTTTTAAGTTTAAGTTTAAAAAAAATTTGCATTTATTAAATATGTTGATTTACATTTTACAAATTTTGCCAGATAGTTCGAATTACCCTGTACTAGCAAAATCCCCGATTTTACTCGGTTTGTATTGGTTTACTCCAGATTGAAGAGATGATGTAAATATATAATGACTTACGTTTTTCGTAGAATAAAATAATATTTTAACACCTTTCGCCATCTTTATAATTTCTACCACTTACGTAAGATACAAATCCTACACATGCAAATTCATTCATGTACATAATACATTTCAAATGCATTGCACCCTTGCTGTATGACAAAGCTACAAATGACGAAAGGTGACATTAAGGTTAGTACTACAAAAGACGATTTTAAGGGAAATTTGGAATTCCTTTTCTTAAGTTCTTTTCACGTTCAACTCAATTAATAAAAACGATGATTTACGGCGAGGACTCTCGCACTCATTGTCAACAAAACAATATTTTTTTACTTGTGGCACCCTTGCATCCGGCATGCGACATTGTGGAATTTCGCAATCTTCTCCTATCATTATGATAAAGATTTTTTTAATGTTTGAAAAGTTCCAGTTCTTATTTTTTAAACATTATTATTCTTTAAAAACTGGCATAGTTACACTTACAACTTGATTTATTCCGACTTACATGCCACTTTTAGTCCAATACTTTGTGGTGGTGCTGCGTTTACTGAAAAATAAACACAATTGATTAAAATAATAAATATTTAAAACAGAAAACAGCTAAATAAAACAAAATAAAATATGTCGGGAAAAATTTGTTCTAAAGATATTAATTTGTGATTCCTTTTTATCTCTTGATGTTGCAGTTTCCACCAACTTACAACTAAAAAGTGCACAAAATTCAGAAAGGCAGACCGAAAGAAACATCAGTTTCCGTTTTATTCCCGTTCGTTGAAAAATATCGTCTGTCCCAAATATTCGGAAATCGTTTACATTGCGCTAAAGAACAAATATAAGACTCGAAATAAATAAAGTATCAGAGCTGAAATTCCGTGACAAAAAAAAAATTTTTTTGAAAAATAATTGGTTTTTCATCAGTACTGGAAATGTACAATGTCTTTGTAACAATGTACATTCCAATTTTTCCAAAACTACCAAATTATGGTTGATTGAAGTATACTTACTCAGGTGTTTTAGCATGAAACTCTTCTAAATATAACAATAAATTAATGTTTAATATTGTATTCATTAAACTAATAGATAATGTATGAGATAAAACACATTGCAATCAAATATCTGGAATAAAATTCATGTGATGTCTTCACAAACACACAAACACAAAACAGAACATAGAACAGACAGACTTTCGCAACCACGTTCACTCGCTAAATGAAGAAAGTACTCACTGTATGCAAAGTTCCATGAAAATATATTAAACCGTGTGGACGTGTATAGTACACAACATACATACATACATACAGACAGACAGACAGACAAACAGACAGACAAACAGACAAACAGACAGACAGACAGACGCGCAAGAGGTGGATTTGGCATCAGAAGGTTCCAAAACGAATAGAAAACTTCAAATGGGTCGAACATATTCAATGTACAAACAAACACTCCATTCTTATTGATATAGATGTGCCATCTATTTTCTACCTTTGCTGTGTTTTGAAATACTCTGCTTAATCCTCCACAGTTCAAATTCTAATCTGGAATTACGGTTGGCTGCTTTTTCCATCTCATAAAATGTACTTTCTCAAAAGTTGCGATTCTGGTTTTCTTTCCGTACGAAAGTAAGAAAACAGATGCCCGGAAGACAAAGATTATGCCCATCACATCATCCGCTGAACCGATATTAAACAAAAAGTAGCTTTCATCGAATATTTTACCCTGTCTCTTTCAGAGAAGAAAATTATACGAAAACTATCTACTATGACTAAAGAATGAGGAATCCGAACTTGAAAGTAAAGGGTTTGTAAAAAATGTGTATTCATTTTTAACGAAACAACAACCTTTTGTTTGGTTAGTTAAAGTTCTTTTAGTGAGATTTGACTTGGGTAAGCATTGGCACACGTACTAAAATTTAATTGTTTGTTAATAAAATATTTGTAAAAAGTTTACTCTTGCTTTATATAGCCCTTAAATTAATAACATGATACATGAACCTCGACCTTTTTTTAGATTTCACCTCATATGACGTTCAACGAACGTTCAGTCACACTTTCTGCAAATTATTTTTAAGTGAATTAATATATCGTTACTACCACATCAAAAGGCACCAATCTGCATTTGGGTGATCTTCACCTAACTGCATTTTTCGAATCACCGTTTTATTTTTTATACAAAACCACAAATCACCTTGATTTCCAAACTTGGAAATGTCCATTTTTTTATAAAAAAACCTATGAATCGTAGCTTGCCTTTTTTTCAAAGCATCGAAACTTTGAACGAGTTTTGTTGAAGCTTCAATTTTGCAGATTGGTACTTTTGCAGTGATGGTAAATACATATTTCACTGTAGACGGAACAATTATAGAAAATTCTGCATATTTTTATAAACATTTGTGTATACCTTTAACCATTCAAGTGGTTTAGACGAGATATCTGGTCAATCAAGATCTAAGCAATTTCGCTTATGGCAAGCTATCCTCATCAAGATATTGTCGGTGTTTTTTTATTACTAAATCAAGATTTGGTCAAGTTTTTTATCCATTTATGAACAATGGCAATTGGATATTCTCAAGGTCAGATCATAATGACAGACTATAAAAGCTTCTCAAGGGGTGTCTTCAACTCCAAAGAGGCAACCATAAGGGAGGAAAAAGAGCATAAAGCATAAAGGCTAGGGAGGGCCAAATTAAAAGGATGATACATCACTGACGGAGTGACCAAGTCCTACCTAATCCAATTCTTCCTATAACCTACAAAAAACATTCTTTCTGTATCGATACAAAACGAAGCATGTGAAAGCGTGTTCCCATAGAGTTGAGTGACATATTATTTCAACGCTAATTAAGATTTACATACTTGTTCGGTGAGAAAAATAACTGAATAAAACGTTTCATGGCCAGGAAGCATTTCTTGAATGACTTAACTCTTCCTATAACGTGTTCCTATAGAGTAAAGTTTCATATTATTTCAATTCTTATTAAGATTTCCATCCTTGTTCCGTGAGGATCAATACCGCAATAAAACGTTTTATGGCCAGGAAGCACTCGAATAACTTATCGTATGTATATTTAGCAATCTAGTCTCTAATTGGTGTCGTTTATTATTATTTTTGGCGTAACCATCGCAGATTATGAAAAGTAGAAATGGATACAATTTCAAGACGTCACAAGTCATCTCATAAAACGTCATTTTCGCACGTATACCACAATAACGGAATTGAATTTCAGAATTGGATTTTAAATCAATTCAGAGTTACATGCGAGTCTACTGACATGGGGGTCGTTAGAATTTAACATAACTTTAATGTTACAAAAGATACGAGTTTATGAGAGAGAAAATCATTCTGTTATGTCACAAAACACCACTTCTGAACGAAATTCCTTGAGTGTTGCGATTTCAGACAGTGCCGTGGAGAGAGAATTTGAAAACTTCAAATACACGTACTTAATTTACCCCTTTTAGGGTTTCACACGCATAACTTCACATTGTAGCCAACAGTTGCTATAAAAAACCAAAACAACCAAATTTTTATCAACGACAAGTTCAGACAGTCACGACAAAGGTCTTCATGTTTGATGAAGTGTTCAGTAAATAATGAGGTAGCCCAATTTGGTAGATAGCAAGTATACATATTCTCTGATGTACTGTAGTAGTAACGAATCAATATAACCCGAATGCAATTCTTGGTAGTTCAATTTTCAGGCGATATAATGCATAAATCAAAGCAAACTTCATCTCGAGACTGATTGAAATAAGACTTAGTAAGCGTCCCACAACAATTTACGTCGAATAAGTCGATCCCTGCCAGTGAAGGAACGTCAATGCAGTAAAGCATCTGAGTTTCAGTTGCAGTTCTCGAGTCATCGCTCACTGTTTGCATATTTATGGATCACTACTCTAATTGTTATAGATTTTATGGATATAGAATGATGATAAAGTAAGAAGGAACCTCGTTCAATGATATCAAAATTGTAATACGGATATGTGTATGTTCCAGTAATCGCGTTTTTCACTAAGCGACATCCTATCCAAACAACAAACCAAATAAAAAAGAATCCTCATTCTAAAGTATCTACCTAACCGATTCCTAACAGTGTTAACCCTCCAAGTAGTTTCGACGAGCCATCACGGTTTGATCACTTTTGCTAATGACGAGATAGCTCGTGAGGTTTACGTGATATCAGGAGGGTTGAGGCTATTTAGTGTCGTTAAGGTTCAGTCTGTCCATTGGAGAATTAAAACTCTTAGACACCCAGAGGGAGTCAAATTGTCCCCTTATGCGTTTCTAAGCAATCGACATTTCCGCTGCTTCTAGTGTTATTGGAAAAATCAACTTAACCTTCATGTTCTGTAATATTTATAATGCTTTATTGTACAACGGATAGAAAATAATATAACTTAAGTGCTCTCATAACACATTACGTCAAATAAAGTCACACCTCAGAAACTAATTCCACAATTATTAAGATTTCCACCCTTATTAAGATTTTCTCAGGAAGAGTACCACCACAAAAACGCTTGAGCATGGAAGCACTTTTCGAGGTATCACTCACTGTTTGTATAATTATCAATTATGTCTCTTTAATTGTTACAATTTCTACGGATACAGAGAGATGATAAAGTAAGAAGAGACCATGTATGATGATATTAAAGAAAGCAATAGCTGTATACGCTCCAGCGATCTCTATTTCCACTCGGCGATATCCCATCTAAACAGAACCAATCGAAAAGAATTCTCTATCCCAGTTTTACCAAGCCGATTCCTAAAATAATGTTAAGGCCATTAGATGTCAAGTACAAGTTAAGACAGTTCGATGAAGAACTAAAAATCCCAGAGCCACACACAAGGTGTGTATATGACCCTTCTATGTGGCTCTTGGATTCATTTTTGAATCCTTCTGAGGTTTAACTGGAATAAGGTCTACCGGAAGTGTCAACTATTTACAATCTCAGAAGGTATCAACTGAATCCCTTCTGTGATTCTATGAAATCGATATTTCTGGGGTTTAAAGTGTTATGGCTAACCTACATGTTCTATAATATTTATAAGACTTTATTTTGGGACTGATGGAAAATGACATGTGACAACCGTTCTTATAAGACATCGAGTCAAATAAAGTCATATAAAATAATTAATTTCATCATAATTAAATTTCCACTTGTGTTCCTGGAGAAACACAACCACAATAAAGCGTCTAGGCTCGGAAGCACATCTCGGGTCATATTTCACCGTTTGCATATTTATGGATCTCGGCTCTAATTGTTACACTTTCTGCGGATACAAAGGGATAATAAGATGTTCCATGGATGCGGGATTTTATCAGGGACCATGTCTAAGGACATTTAAAAACGCAATTGCCGGATCAACTCAAGCGATCTCGTTTCCACATGGTAACATCCCATACAAACAACAAAGCAAATCAAAAAGGATTCTCTAGCAAGCCAATTTCTAAAAAAATGTTAAGACCATTTGGTGTCAACCACAAGTTCAGTCTGACCATTAGAGAACTACAACTCCAAGAGTCACAGAAGGCGTCGATTTGACCCCTTCTGTGTTGTAATTATACTTTGGTCTACCGGAAATGTCGACTATTTATAACTGCAGAAGGGGTCAATTAGTCTCTTCTGTGGTCTTATTGGACTGTGGTCTACCGGAAATGTCGACTACTTAGAACCGTATGAGGGACCCTTCTGCAGTTCTATGTAATTGACATCTCCGGTGCTTCTAGTATTATTGCCTAAATCAAAGTAACCACCATGTTCTGAGATATTTATAAAGCTTTATTGCCACGCTATAGGAAACAAGATGTGACGAGCGTTCTCATAACACATCCCTTTAAATAAACCCACACGCCTGTGAAATTAATTCCACCCTAATTAAGATTTTCACCCGTGTCCCTAGAGGAATACCATCACAATAAAATGCCTCAGCTCAGTTATCGAGTCATCGCTCACTGTTTGAATATTTATCGATCCCAGCTCTAATTGTTACAGCTTCTGCGGATACCGAGGGATGATAAGGTAAGAAGAGGAGACCATGTCCAATGATATTAAAAAAAGCAATAGCCGGATCCGCTCCGGCGATCTCGTTTTCCACTCGGCGACATCCCATCCAAACAACAGAACAAATCGAAAAGGACCCTCCTCCACTGCCTTCGATCGCTCTTATCAGGATCTTTTCCTGTCCTGTTCATTTTCTTTGTCGATTCATTGTCGTGGATAGGGGATCTTATTGACCTCATCTGAGAAGATAGCATCGGCTCTACGACTCGGCCCAATTAAAGCAGGGTGCTCTGGAACGGGGATAATTTATACATAAACTACAAATGGCTTGTCGCGCTTCGTATAATGCAGCTTCAGCAGGCACTTAATCGGGGGATCTATCAACTGGTAACTCACGTCCAAGTGCTGGAAAGTCACACTTGGTTCAATTTTCTCAGAGGATAGATAAAAAATCGATGCAAGTTTTAAAACGCCGAAAAAGTGTCGTTTATCAAAGCAGAGTGGATTGTTAGCAATTAAGGCATTGTATAACTTAGGGAAGTCAGTATTCCTGCTTCAAAAATACGAGGTTTATATTTAGAAACTCTTTTAATTTATTCTTTTTCCGTTACACTTTTTTAAATTTTAATAATACGTAAATTCTATAACTGTATTGATAATTCTATCTATTGGGTCCGCCGTATCCTAGTTGCTAAAATCGTGAATTAGCAACTGGAAGGCTTCGGGTTTGAAACTTGGCATGAGACAGTTGTACAGTTAGGTTTTGTAAAGATACCTTGCTAAAGGTGAATTAGCAACTGGAAGGCTGCGAGTTTGAAACTTGGCATGAGACAGTTGTACAGTTAGGTTTTGTAAAGATACCTTGATAAAGGTAGGTAATGATGGAAGGTAGGCCTAGGTAAATATACTAGTTGGGTATAGTTTCGTAGGTAAAGACAGTATGTAGGTATAGTTTCGTAGGTAAAGACAGTATGTAGGTATTAGTTTTGTAGGTATTGATTGTAGGATACATTTTTGGGTAGGTAAAGGTAATAGGTAGGAAAAGTTTGGTAGATAAAGATAGTATTTGTCACATATCCCATACTTAACCCTGAAGTAATTTCGACATATCTCCTCGTCAAGATGTTGGCAAGTTTTTAAGAACACGAGATCGTGATCTGATCAGTTTTTTGCTGAGGACGAACTATCTCGTCCATCAAGATCTGGTCAGTTTTGCTAATTAAGAGTTACATTGTAAAAAACACCAAGAAGGTTAATGGCTGATCGAAATATTGCCATATGTAAAGCAGGTATAAATTATTTGTACGGTTAGTATTATATTGGCTGTAGGTAAAGACAGCACTTGCAACCTCTCCAATACTTAATTGCTAATTAATCTAAAGACTGCCGTTTGTACAATAGGGACCACGGTGCTACAGTTCGTAGAGTCACGTATTAGCAACCGGAAGGTTGTGAGTTCGAAGTTACATCGAAGCAAACACCTTCGTGTATGAGGAGGACGATGCACGAAATATCTCTAGTGCCCTCAAATGTTCTTTTGTTCAAAAGGTGCGGAAGTTTGGAGAGTGGATGTCCGAGCACAGGTATTGACCTAGTCCTGTGACCATGATTCAAAATTATTAGGTGTTGTCCTCTCATCTTTCTCTTCAGAAATGATCCCGTAGCCTTGCCAATAAACACTCGTAAAGCTGACTTTCGTTATACATTTATACAGATCTGTATAATCGCATGGAAGGCATCTCTCACAACAGCGGGTTTATCTCTCTTCGACCTCTAGTGCCCTCCCGTAGAGCTAAAACCATTTCTTGGTCAGATAATTCTCTAGAGCTGTCTCTAATTTAACATGTCTGGGATGTGCTAGACGCAGATCTGCTAGGAAAGGAACTTGCTGTCTCAAAGTTGGCACTTCGGCTCAAGCATGAGTAGAAGATAAATTATTTTACGACAGATTATCAGTAACACCGCTGAACAGTTCGCATACAGAAAATCTCAAAAACTTACATGTGTGACGTTAATTAACTACCCACATGCAATAAATTATTTTAGAATATACCATTTACAAACGTTGAACATGCACTTTCGTACTGTACTCTGATTAATTTTATTGCAACAAGAATTCATTCAATTAATTTTAATTTCTGAAAAAATAAGCAATATCAAAATTATGTAATCTACTACTGATATTGTAGAAAATTAGTGCTTTCCTAGTGCTAGTATATTATTTCATGTTTAGCGGACAAAAACGTCGCTGCATAAAATCAGTTCTTTTAGAACTGATTTTTCTTTACTTGAAGTTAAGAGGATTATATATGTTCTTATTGGCTCTAAATTTAGAAACCAGAAGTTGGGGTCTCCGCAGTTTAGAAGTGTGAAATTATTACATAAAGTACAAAAAGTATAAACTTGGAAGTTCTTTTGTTACGGATAAAAAAAAATTAACACCCCAAATGAAATATAAAAAAGTATTCGTGAAAGGTTTCGTAGGTGAACTTGTTCTTTTGTTGCATGAAAATTATTTTTAATAAAAGTATTTTTCACTGAAGATAAGCCTATTTAGTCCAACACATCAAATTTCAAAAGTTAGTTTTGAATTGAATCCCCTTTATTAAGACTTTCAAACCAAATTTTTCAAAATGCTGAATTTGTCAAAAAAATGTCTTAGATCGATAACTTACTCGCAAACTTGTGTTAATTTTTTGAATGTGTATTGCCTTTAGGCTATTCGGGCCACGGCAGCGAGGTTGGAAGAATAACGGATTAGCAACCCTCGGTTTGCTAACCGACCTAAGACATTTGTGTACATTGGGAGCTGGTGCACGTTAAATCTGTCGTAGCCTCAAACCTTTTGGAGAGTAGTGTGTCATCTCAGGTGTGACTTCGTCCTCTAACCATGATTCAAAATTACGCGGTGGTGTCTTCAGATCTTCTCTTAGGGTTTGATCTCGTACCGAAGCCGATAGTCTTACGTGTTGCATCAGTGCGACCTACAGTAATATCTACCTACCTACCTCCTAGTGATCCTCGACGAAGTAACTCGTCTTTAACAACGCTGACCAGAGGTTGGCGGACAAGATATTTTGTCATTAGAAGGTAACATACAAGATTATAATATCTCGACATCATACAAAATTCGCCAATTCCTTGATGACCAGATATCACGTCATTTGAAAAATTGATCTCCAAAATTCGGTTAGACCAAGTTTCGGACTCGTAACCCTCTGTTTGATATTTCGTTATTTTATCAACTGGTCTACCGTGTCCCTCACTCTTAGAGGACAGAAATCAATTAGCACGCTCTGAACACAAAACTAATTGTACCAACCAATAAAAAGTACAACTATCCATCAAGAAATAAGACTGAAACAAGAATTCTTTCATAACCTAAGTTCCTGTTGACAAGCATCTTATTTCTTACGTAGAAGAATCGCATTTGAAATAAAAGGACACCGTTTCACGGAGGTACTTTAATTAGAAAAGTAGACTGTTAAAGCTGTACTTCTGGAAGAATAAAGAGCAATGAAGGGTGAACGATGTGAGTTAAAAGTTAGAAGAACCTTTGTATTCAGAATGAGAAATTCAAACTGCCACCTCTCAAAAAGGAAATGTCACCCATTTTCCAGCCTTCTTTAACTCTCGAAACCCTGTCACTCATTAAAGGGGGAATTTTCACTTGAAACTTTTCATTTAAACAGGTTTCCAGAGCGGAGAACTAAGGAGTTAAGATGGGAATCGTCATTGATTTATCTTTCTGTGAATAGCTCAACATTTTCTATTTGACTCCCCAAGTAGTATCAACAAAATATCTCGTTCCCCGAGATATGATTAATTTTGATTTGAACGAGATATCTCGTCATTGCAATATTGACGATTTTTGGATGAATAATTTTTGTTTGGAAAGATTCTGTTGTTCTGCTCTTAGAGTGGAACCGTTTGGATTTATAATAATGCTATTTTCCTTAGAAGTGAATCATTTGGTAAGATTCCGTTGGGCCTTTTCACAATATAGAATCGTATAGTAAGATTATGTCGGTCATGTCCCTATATCAGAAGTCGTGTTGCTCCAGTACGACGTAAATTCACCTATATATTGTAAAGAAAACGTATATAATTTTTCAAAAGGATTTTATTAGGTATACTAGAACCCCCTTTTGAAAAATTATGTCTGTTTCCTTTACAATATAAACATAAATGTAATGTACTTCAATGCAAAACGTTAGAAACACCATTGCTTTTAACTCTCAAGAGGCTTCGATGAAGATTGAAACATTTTGCTAATGACAAGATATATCATCAATCAAGATCTGGACAATTTTGAATATGATGATTTACCTCGTTTGTCAAGATCTGGTCATTATAGAGACAAAAACCAAGATTGTTAAGCACCTGAATCTTCATTTCTTTTCTCTGAAGAACATGATGACAATGTATTTGTAATGGAAGAAACGCGGAGTTGCTTTTACCAATTTCCATAAATTAAGGAGGATTTCGTATAAAAAAAAGTTCGATTTTTTATTTGTCATGTATAATTATTTCGGATGTTTTGAACATGTGAGCCAAATTCACAAAATCACAAAAAGGGCCCAGTTGTAAGCTATTACAGTCTAGCTCAGATGCAGAATTGGAGCGTGCGGAACTTCATAAAAAATTCAATTCTATAAATCCAATTTACAATGATTTGCAATCAAAAAATGGCGATCGAAAGATAATCACCCTGTTATTGGTATATATCAAATTAGCCGGAACCCTAACCCATTTTAAGCGTAGTAAGTATTGCTCTTTTTTTTTTACCTCGCACTACACAGTTATTGACTACATAACCACATGTATTGGTTAAGAGTCCTTGAGTTCTTTCAACCTTCCGAAAGAATCTATTGCATCTTACCTTAGAATAGAATCATTTAGAAAGATTCTGTAGGTAATTTCTTGGTGATAGAATCCTTTAGAAAGATTCCATTGATCCTTATCTTAGAATATAATCATTTGGAAAGATTATGTTGGCAATATTTTGTGATAGAATGATTTTGGAAAGATTTGGTTGGTAATTAATTTCTTTCTGATAATCCTTTGGAAATATTCTATTACTAATTATCTTCATAAACATTTGGAAAAGTTCTATAGTACCTTTCCTTAAAATGGTATCATTTGGAGTACATTACTCATCCATCAAGATATGACCAATTTTTCTAATGACTAGATATCTGGTCATCAAGATATTGCCGATTATGACGAGATCTAGTCAGTTTTCTTTTACTGACGTATATCTCGTTCATGAAGACCGTTTGCTAATGGCTAAGACCTCGAGACAGACAACCATCAGGAGGATTAATAGTAAATCATTCTATCAGACTTTGGGATGACTAATATGACCATGTGTATGTGTGTGTGGTTCGGTTTGTGGGGTAAAGAACATTACTGAATATGCGTCCATTAACTCTACATAAATTTTTAATGCGCGTTTCTTGGAACAGATTCTTTGCTAGTGGTTGGTGTAACATCTATGAAACGGCGTATTCATCCAGCACACGAATGGTATAGTGGCAAGCGGCCGGGGCGAGCTGTTGCTTTAGTGGACAATCGTATCCAGCAGACTGCTAAGTCAAAACTCCTAAGTGTTCACTTGAGGTGCCTTAAATTTCATCGGGGCAATAAGACCTTCCCCATTTGTGGAAATTGTAACATCCATCAATCCACCACTTATCATATTCTGTTCTGCTTACGGCTTGAAAAGAAGGATTTGATGCATAATCCCCTCCTGGTCTTAGGCTTTATGAGTGTATTTGGTCCCATAGATCTGGTCATGGAAGATTAGTAACAATACATCTATGAAACTTTTTATTTGATCAACTTTTAATTTTTACAACCCCCCCCCCCAATGCCGATCAAACATCCTTTTCTCGCTTGAAGACCCAAATTATCAATTTGGGACGTTTTATATTTTTATAACAAAAAAAATTGGTCAATGTTTTGAGTTAAACCCCCCCCCCCTCCTTATTTTGATTCAACAAACCATTTTATTGCTCTTTTCCATAGAATAGAATCATTTGAAATGATTCTATTTGCATACGGTACATTACTTAGAATATACACATTTGGATAGATTCTACGGTACTTTCCTTAGAGCAGAATCTTTTGAAAATATTATATTGCTACCTTCCATGTAATAGAATCATTGACAAGAGGATTGTATTATTCTTTTCTTTGGAATAAATCTTTTTAAACGATTCTATTTACCCATTCTGTAGAGAAGAATCCTTAGGAAAATTTTTATTGCTCCTTTCATTGGAATAGAATTTTTAGCAACGATTATGCCGTTCCTTTCCTTGAAATAGAATCATTTGGAACTACGCTATTTACGCATTCTGTACATTAGACTCTGTAGCAAAAGTTCTATCAATGCGTTCGTTAGAAGATAATCCTTTGAAACGATTGTATTTGCCATTTCTATAGAGTAAACATTTTGGTAAATAATATATTGCTCCTTTCATTAGAATCGCATTGAGTAAGTATACAGATATAATCAGACTTTGTGTAACAAAAACGTTATGTATATACTATTGCAAGATCTTTATCGGTTTGGATTCAAAGAATTATTTTATAACTAAGCAGATATTAATCATTGAGTAGATCTAATTAGTCCTCGTTTAGCAAAAACGTAGTGCAGATGCTATTGAAATAGCATTCAATTAGCGTTAATTTTAAGAATCACATATAGCTAAACATATATTAACCATTGAATATTACACGGATTTAATCTACCCTCGTGTAACTTAAAAATATATAAATACTGTTGAAAGGTGTTCAATCGTTATTAATTCAAAGAATGAATTTATAGGTATGTAGATATTTCTTGGGACGATTCTATTTACTCATTCTGTGGACCAGAATACTATGGCAGGTTTACATTCGCACTTTCCTTAAAATACAATGGGTAATGGTACATATGCGTAATTGCATCTTGCAACCTAGTCTTTTCTGCATGACTTCCAATCAATTTTCACTTTCTTGACCAATATAAACTTTCTAAAGAATTATGTTATGCTGAAATGAGAAAGGGAAATTATATTGGCCAAGGTGAGAATTGATTGGAAGTGATACAGGAAAGATTACAGGCTGTAAAGTGAAATTACGCATATCTACCCCTTCGAGTGTCAATACTACATCTATCTACTAAAATATGGAATAAATAAAATGGCTAATCAAAAATTCGTTCAAAATCAGCTATATAACTGCTTGTATAGTAGCGCGAAGATGAAACTACTTAGAATTAACGGGGAAAAACACGAACGGAAAAAACCTTTTTGTAGTCGAACAAATAAAGAAACACATAAAAAATACTTCAGCATTGATTGCCCCATCAAGAAGCAAGATTTTATTTTGCTAAATTACTTTTTACGAAAAACAACTGATACAGCATTTCTTAGCGTAAACTTTGTTTTTCAGGATAAGTTTTTTATTAGGATGATGGTTGGAGACACGTCACCGAAAGCGCACAAAAAAAAGATCTCATTGTTTGTGGCGCTGTTCTGCTACAGTGTGTTCAGAATAGTAATAGCTCAGAGAGGGAGTGATTTGTACGGGAGGTCCGCATCAAGGCAAACAATCAACCCTTGGACATTCTGGACAAGGATGGGAAAAAAAGACTCGAAAAACACCATTTTTTTGTTAGCCGAAAGGGAAAAAGACATGAAATATGTTATCCCTTTCCACTCAAATTATAGTCATTTAAACTCTTTCAAGAATAATCAATTATACCCCGATAAGAAAGCTACGTATTATCAAATATGGCTAGTATTAATAAGTATAATTCACTGTCTAATTCCGCTGAAAATAGCAAAATAGCGGTCAATTGGATGGAAGAAAGAAATTTATTCATTGGAAATATTCTATAGCTCTATTTCATAAAATTGAAACCCTTAAAAACGTTTCCATCACACGTTTCATCAGAATATATTTTTTTGAGTAATTCTGCTGGTACTCCTAGAAAAAATACATTGTAATAAAATTTTGCTTGTATATTCCTTAGAAAAGGATCCTAAGGAAAGATCCATTTTTAAGGAACTTGTTTTTATTGCGCATTCCCTTGTGAAAAAATTCCTTTGAGAGATAGCCATGGTCAAGAAGTTCAAAATATATTACAATTCGTGCAGAAAAGTCTGCAAATTCCAAGGTGGAATTATACTTGGGAACCTCGGGGTCCTGTTAATATATATTCCCGTCAAAAATATGTCGCAACTAGTTAAAACACCGTTAAAATGAGCCATACTATTGTTTGTACAGTAGGACGAAGACGAAACTATTTAGAATAAACAAGAAGAGAAATCAGGACTGGAAAAAAAAATTTTCCTTGAACAAAAAACGCAACACATAAAAACAAGTTCAGCACTGATTGCCCCATCAACGAGCAAGATTTTATTTTCCGAAATTACTTTTTACGAAAAACAACCGATACAGCACTTCTCAGCGTAAACTTTATTTTTCAAGGCAAGTTTTATTAGGATGACACGTTGGATACGTCGACGAAAGCTCACAAAAAAGGACTCGTTGTTTGTGGCGCTGTTCTGGCACAATGCGTTAAGAATAATAATAGCTTAGAGAGGGGTGATTTGTGCATCAAGGCAAACAATCAAACCTCGGACTTTTTGGACAAGGAATGGGAAAAAAACTCGACAAAGGCCGATTATTTTCGTTCCCAAAAATGTAAAAAAAAATCCGTAATATGTTTCTCCCATTCCACACAAATTATGGGCTATTAAACTCTCTCCCGAATTATCAGTTATACCCCGATAAAAAAGCTAAGTAATAGCAATCATGGCAAGTAATTATGCGATGTATAATTCACTCTAATTCCGGTGAAAATAGACAAATTGGATGGAAGAAAAAGTCCGTCCAGTTCCCTCCCCCATTTAGTTGCAAGTAAATTCGTTAATAAATTTAATGCGATTTTTTTTCCTATAATGCTTTCAAGGTGGGAGAATTACCTGGCCAAATTAGAATCATAAATGTGCTATTCCATGGCAGGTATTTTTTGTGTGCCTGATTAAAAACCGAGACGGTGTTGTTCCAATAATTGCATGATGCCGAATTCTTTCATAAACGGAACTTAATCAAGTGTTTAATTGAGTACTTGATAAAAGTTTTCGAAAAACAGTTTTAACTGGTTTGTTTGTTATATATTTATATGCAGCGCTTAAACATACACGTTTAAAATAGATTAAAACTTTTCTCGTCGAGGTCACAATGTCACCAGTCCAAGGGTATTAGAGAAGTAATAGAATCATTTTTAAATAATATGATTTTTAGTTTCCGATGTAATCCCATTTTGTTTCAATACATTTTTAAAAGCCTAATTAATTATTCTATGCTACTAAAATAATCCGAATATTTTAACTCAACGTTCTGAGCGTAGCATGTAGTTCCTATTGCTTTTCCTTACCAAACACATAATGACTGAACAACATTGTGCCACTGGATGAAATGATCCGTGGATTCTTTCAACCTTTAGAAAGGTTACATTGGTCCTTTTCTTAGAATATAATACTTTGGAAGGGGATTTTTGTAACCTTTCCTTAAAAGTAAAATGTATTGGAAAAAGATCATATTGCTGCCGAAATTATAATAGAATCCTTTGGATATGTTCTATTGCTAATTGGGTTAGAATAGAATCCTTGGGAAAGACACTATTTCTAATCAATGGAAATATTTAAAAGCCAATAATATTAAAACTATAGGACGTCCTGAAAGGAAAACTTCAGGCTACAGGTGAAATTATGTGCGAACCCTATAGTCTTAATAAGTAGTATAATATTTAGTTATAACAAAATCCCCCTTTATTTTAATACCTTTTTAAAGCCTAATTATAATTTCCATACTACTAAAACGGAATCTGAATTTGTGTCCTTAAAACTCTGAGCGTGGCGAGATTTCTTACTGTAGTAGATTATTTCCAAAGGATTATATTCTAAGGAAATGACCAATAGCATATATCTAACGATTAAAAAATTCAGATTCTTTTAGATAGTTGAAATTTGACCAGATAATTTCAAATCACATCGTATAATAACTATTGAGGAGACAGTACCACTGACATTTATTTATGTAACATACTTTTGAACTTGTACAACGATAGCACATTATTCGTTTGGCAACGTATTATTGAATGATGTATCCTATTTCACCCACTTCAAAATTACAGGATTACATAGCATCAGATAAGTAATACAAAACTAGAAACTAATATATAGGAATAATATGTGTGTTTGCATTTGAAGCAAACTATCATAACCTTTTGCCAGGACAAAGGATCACTACCGAGAAAGCCTTCAGTTCGTCCATTGATCTATCCCAAGGGATTTGCGTTTAAGTGAACAAGGCGTACTTCGAATACGTTACCGAAAGGTTTTCACGCCTATTTCAGAAGCCGAGGTATATGAAACTCATGCGTCATCTGAATAAAGTCTCAAGAGTCCTGTTGAAATGCTTTCGGGAATATAGCGATGAATGATTATATTTTCATATTGGAATTTGACTGAGAACCTTTGGTTTTAGGTCTAGTAAGTTGGCAATGCATTGGGACTTTATTCTACGTAGTTTGTTTATCAACATGGCGCTTGATTTCATTTATATTGGTATGTAAACTTTAAGGTAAAACTTTCTGTTATGAATGTAGGAGGAAGAACATTTTTTTACTAACCCTCTGGGATTTACTAGTAGTCTAGTGTTGTTTATACTCCATAAAACACACTTATTGATTAAATAATCATCATGTTTCTAAGGAATCTATGGATTCTTTCAATATTTAGAAATATCTTTTTGGCCCTTTCCTTAGAATAAAATCCCTCTTTAGAACAATTCTATTAACTCATTATGCTGAATGGAATCATTAAGAGAAATATTATATTTCTCATTTTCTTAGAATATACTCAATTGAAAAGATTTTGTTCTCTACATTTTCTTAGCAAATAATAATTTTGAAAAACTATATTGCTCATTTCCTGAGAATAGAATCATTTAAAAATATTCCATAGCGCAAGCAGATCAAAGTTGGTTAGAAGGCATGCAGGGATCATAGTAGGTTTTAAGATGAAAATATGCGTGTGAACCCCTCAGAGAGTTAATTTTAACTGTTATTACTAACGCGTCATAAAAAGAAAAGATATCAGCAAGACAAAATGTACGCCATTGATGTATTCGTAGAAATTGAGATAAAATGGTACATGACCCTTGACCTCTAACGTAATTCGCCTAGTATGCAAAACTAATTTCAAAAGTGCACCAAGTTCTTTTTAAGTGGGGTTATTTATATTTCGTATATAGTAAACAGTATAATTAACGAAACAATTATGTATATTTTTGTACATATACTTTTGTGTCTGTGCAACATATAGACATACTATAAGACTTTCAAAATTTTAATAATATATGATACCCTTTCGTGTATGTAAACTATTAAGATTGCTCACTTTTCAAAACAACTATTCTTAGTCATCCCCGAATCTACGTGGCTTAGTGGGTTTGCCCACTGCTGTGAGCAACCTATCAACCTATGAGAGTAGGTAGCGCAGGTTTCATTCCTGTAACACTCCATAGGAACATACATGCCTTTTTTTGTGCGTGTATGCACATTACGTGACATTGTATAGAACTGACATGAGTTTGATGCAGATTGGCCAAATATGGTATTTTCCCCATGAAACCAAACTTAGTCATCCCAAAATATAACAGAGACATTTACTATTAATCCTTCTGATGGTTAGTTGTTTTGACGAAATCTTTAGCCATTTGCAAAACAGAATATCTTGATGGACGAGTTGTTTATCTCGTCCTTAGAAAAAGCTGACTGCCTCCTGATCATCTCGCTATCAATAAATCGGCAATATCGATGACCACATATCTAGTCATAAGTGAAATTCGCCAGATCTTGATGTACTAGAAATATAATAACTCAAAATGATTCCATGTTCAGGAAAGAAACTATATAAATTTTCCAAATTATTATTAAGATATTTATTAACAGAATATTTCCAAATGTAATTGCAAAGGTAGTTAGGAGTAGAATATTTTCAAATGTATCTATCACAAAGGAATTAAAAGCAACATCTTTCCAAAGGATTCTATAACAAAATGTGACTAACAGAGCCTTTCTAAAGAATTCAGTGTGTCACAAAATATAACCAATATAATATTTCCATAAGATTATGTCAAAAATATGACCAACAGAATCTTTCTAAAGGATTCTGTCTCAATATATGACCAACAGAATCTTTCCAAAGGATTCTATTCTAAGCTAAGGAGCAATAGAATCTTTCGAAGAGATTCGATTACAAATAATTGACCAAAATATCTTTCCAGAGGATTATATCAGACAGAAATTACAAACAGAATATTTCTAAATGATTCTATTCTAAGGAAATAACCAATAGATTAGTTTTGAAGGTTGAAAGATCTGTGGACTCGTAAAATGAATAGATGTGGTTATATAGTCAAGAAGTTCTGCTTGCGTGTTGTGTAAGGTAAAATCAATACTATATCTGCTTAAAATGTTAATGTTATAATAAAAGGTATACAAAGTAAAAAAATGATTTTACTCATATATAAATTTTAATAAAGAACAAGCGACCCAAGCAAATGTATCTTTCCTGTATACGGGCCAGAGAAACCAAAAGGAGAACACCCTTCCCTGTATCTTCGCATCTGTCTGTGAATAAAATTGCGTGTCATAAAAAACATTAAACATCTGAATAGAAAGTGAATGATTTGAATTATTTGCTATGCTTTTGGGGGAGCTCAGTTCTTTTCGACGATTCAAATCTTTTGTAGAAGTGAAAATCGGCAATCAACATTGCAAGCAAATGTGATTTCCAGCGAAAAAACTAGCGAACCTAGTTTGCCCAAAGAGCCTCAGGGAACCCGTACATAAGACAGCAACAAATAATTGCTTTGTGATACGAAATAAATTGGTTGAAGAATGGGCGAAAAGGGGAAGTTTATCGTAACTCCAGGGGCGTAGTAGACTCATACTAGTGGTGGTATCTCCAGGCATTTGGTCCCGCGACACCATTTAATTGACCGCATTAGTGCGTGTTTATCAGAGGAATTGTGTTTGCGTAAATGTATTGACAAAACAGTGACGCACACAAAATGTATGGGCAATTCTATTCTTCAAAAGTTTTTTTAGGCGTTAAGTCTTATGAGGTGCTTTGAGATCAGATATAAAATAGTGAAAAAACAATTTACTTAGTTTTGTTTATTTTTATGTTGCATGGGAATAGTTAATAGACGTGTGACACTTAGAGACGTCAATGAAAAATTAGGGAGTCAAGGAGGTAGTGTGCCGGGCTCTAGTTTCGTTTCGCAGTTCATTTTATCTCAGTGGATATCAACTAGTCTTAGGTATTTATGATGGAAATAATATTCACATAGTTCCGCTCAAAGCAAAAATGCACGAATCATACTTATTTTATAATTCAATAAAAACATTGTACTTTTTCTATACGATACAATCGAAGCTTTTAACTATATGTGAGCTTCCCATGCAAAACTTCCAACATGTAGTCCTATTTGCATGATTGTTAACCAGTTTTGACTGCATGACCAAAACAATCTTTTCAAAGATTTATATTCTAATTAGTAATTGAGCAATAAAATTTTTAAAATCATTCTCTTCTATGCAAAAGAGCAAAATAATTTTCAAATTTATTCTATTCTAAAGAAAGAAGCAATACAGAATATTTCCAAGATATTCTATTCCATAGAAAGAGCACATAGAATATTTCTAAAGGATTCTATTCTAGGCAAATTAGCAATTGAATAGTTCAAAAGGGTTTTAATCTCCGAAAAATACCAATGTCATCTTTCCAAATGATTATTTTCCATAGAATGCGCCAGTAGATAGATTTCGCAGGGCCGTAAATTCAACTACGGTCTTACCAGAAGACACAACAGCGATTCAAGCAACGTGGTCAGAAAATTTCCAGATATTCAGTCATCTATAAATACTTTTCTTAAGCCTGTAATTCAGATTCGGCCCTCCAACTACTTTTGCCAGCCCTCTGTTCAGGTACAGCTCTCGGGAAAATACAGACCTGCCCGCAGACCAGATACTACTCTCGACATATTTTTATCTACTTGAGATACTATTCTCCGAATGGTCTTCCCGACACAACACCCAAATGCGGCTGTCCAAAAATATTTATCATGATTACTTCGTAAAAAAATAAATATTTTTAAAAGTAGCACATTTTTTAGAGTAGCGTTGTTAAGGAAATAACAACCTAGAAATTTTGCGCCAAGCATATTCAAATTGATCTTCAAATATTTCATGTTATTAAAAAAAAG
The DNA here is from genome assembly GCA_947359465.1 of Metellina segmentata. Taxonomy (NCBI): domain Eukaryota; kingdom Metazoa; phylum Arthropoda; class Arachnida; order Araneae; family Tetragnathidae; genus Metellina; species Metellina segmentata. Next base: position 31,631,002 of record OX375872.1, read on the forward strand.
CGATGTTCTAATTTGTCTTAAAATAGTTCTGTGAGACAATCGATTCTTCAGATTGTAACCATCGATGTGGTTTCGACGAGATATTTCGTCCATCAAGATCTGACCAATCTCTCTATGTCGAGACATCACGATACTGACGATTTTTTGATGATGCCGACATCACTATCAGGTCAATTTTCTTTTAACGTTGAGTTCCTCGTCAATCACGATCTGACCAATTTTGGTAATGACGATATAACTCGTTCATCAAGATCTGGCCAATTTTTCTCATGAAGAGGTATCTCGTCAACATGATACTTCGGATTTTTTTGATGAAGTGATCAATACATGGTTAACTGTCTTGTAATGACGAGTTATCTCGTCCATCATGATTTGACCAATTTTGGTAATGACAAGAAATCTCACCATCAAGATACTACCGACTTTTTGACGGTACCCCTATCAATATCCAAGTAATTTTCTTCTAAGGACGATCTATCTCGTCCATCAAGATCTGGTCACTTTTGATAATAACGAGACACTCAGCAGGAGGACAAATCTCAGTACAATCTGATTTATTTCCTTGTTCCTCAACCGATGTCTGGTGATAAAGGAATTGGTGAAGAACGATGTCAGTAACTTATATCTTCTATTTGGACAGTATTGCATTCCTAGATGTTTTCATTATCTCCTTTTCTTGGTACTCATATTCATCACCTACTTGAGGTGTACGATAAGCGATGTCGAGGATCGCAGACAGTTTGCACTTTGGAAAATGTTCCCAGCTATCATATATATAGTCCGCGGTAGCCCGGTTGGCATAGTAACGGATTGGCAAACGCAGGGTTGCGAGTCTGAATCCAACTAAGCACCGTCGTGTATAGAGGAGGCTGCTGAACGTTAAATCTATCATGACCTCAAATGTCCTCACGCTGGCCTGACGTGGAATTTTGGTGAATACTCAAGGTTCCAGCTCATGTGTGATGTCGTCATCTGACTGTGGTTCAACATTACGGAGTATTGTCCTCAATCTCACACTTGAGGTTTGATCACGAACCGTCGTCAATAGCCCGTTGTGTTTCACCTGTGCGACATTAATTAAAATACCTACCAACCACGTCATTATGATATTGCTATTATTGGATGATTACGAGATCAAGATCTTTCCAGTTTTCTTCAAATTACGAGATATCTCGTACATCAAGATCTCGTCAGTTTTGTTATGGACGAGATACCTCTTTCATGCAACCATCCGGAGGGTTACAAGTGTCACTCCTCGTTATTTGTGTTAATTAGAAATATGCATGGCCATAAAAATAATAATTATAGCAGGGATGTATTTATAAATCGCATCTGCAAGCTACAACGTAGCTATTTCAGAAATAATACTAGACCCCCAGATACTATTATAACGCTACTTCTGTAAATAGTTTTTTTTAAGAATGGATATCTTCCTGAATATGTAGTCTGCGCATTTCAGTGGACGGGGTGATAAAACCTGAACCCTATGAGAACAACTATTTCTCAAATAACAACTAAATAAAATTTTACTTATAAGAACATATCAAATACATAACAGACATCAAGAATGAAAGGAATAACTCAAAACTTAGTTATACGTTTAAATAATTATGTTTATAGAAATAAACGGATCAGAAAGTAAATAATATACGACAATAAACCAACGATATAATTAATTCTCTGTATACCGGCTTTATTATTAGCTTTTAATGCATCATCATTAAAAATTGGGCAATATATTGATGCCAAGACATCTCGTCTTTAGTAGAATTGGTCAGATAATGATGAACGAAATATAGCGTCGAAACCCTCTGCAGCGTTTTCCAAACTGCGCTCCGCGAAGCCTTTGGGGCTCCGTGAGTGGTTCTCAGGGGCTCCGTCAGTGGCAGTTATGAAGATAACAAAAATTAAATTGCTGCTACGACCGAGCGGGAAAAACGAAACTACTTCCATCAAGCGAGAAGTATTGTACTTCCTCACATAGTAGTTTGGGTTCTCGTTAGATGGAAAAAGCTGTCCCATTTACTTGAACTTCGAACTGAAGTTTCTTCATTTTCGAATGACAAAAATAGTTTGCTAGCTGATCATTTGAATGATCAGGAATGGTTGTGCAAATTTTATTACTTGGCAGACATATTTTCGAAAATGAATGAATGCAGCTTATCCATACAAAGACATACACAATTTCACAAAATTTTCAAAATGTCCAAATATATGCATAATAAAGACAAGATAAGTATATAAACCTCAACAGGCCAAACGATCGAGTGATGGGGAATCCAAGAAGATCTGAACATCCGATGCTGAGTGTCAAATGGCTCGGATAAAGTTCTTGAAAGTATAGGGGTCGCACTATTAAAATTACAAATGCCTGATACGAGTGTGTCAAGTACCTCCATCGGTCAGTTCGACGCAAATAGCAATCTGATGACATAAATGTTTCATTATCGAATGATGGAGTTCAACTCATGGAGGCTGGTAATGAGACACAACCTTCAGCATCAGCGAGTGCACCAATTGGGATATGTGCGGAGTGATGAACAATTAATGTGTGAAAATATAAACAGTGTAGTGCTAATTTCTTTCACTCTCATTCACCATATGGCCTTAACTGACGTATTCTACGCCTTAAACTAGCGGTCGTGTCCGGACACAGCTCCATCAGTTCTTAGAAGAACCTTTAGAAGAACACAAGAAATAACATAACAATGAATTAATCATTGCCAGCAATAATAAAACACATTAACAATTTGCTTAAAAATTTGAATTTATGTTTTCCAAGCGACACTCAGGAATCAATAAGAAAGAATTCTGAGTAGATTGTAGATCCATTTCCAGTGACGTAAAAACCAGCAGCCCTCACTGCAGCAGAATATGAGGTCCTAATAGACATGCTTTCGGACGGCCATTGCCAGGCATCATATTTAAAAGCAAACCACTCCCCGAATTATGGGCTCAGTTAGGGGAGGATCTTTCGATATTAAGTTCAAATGCTAAATTGCTCTTATTGCCTTTTGGTACTACATAGCTCTGTGAGATTTTATATACACTCTATCTTCCAGTAATATCCCAGACATGCTCGATGGGAGAGAGATCTGGTGATCTGGCTGGCCAAGGAAGTGTTTGACAAGCTTGAAGACAGTTCATAGCAACACGTGCCGTATGTGGTCTGGCATTGTCTTGCTGAAAAATAAGCCCAGGGTACTGCGCAAGGAACGGTAGCAAAACAGGTCTCAGAATGTCGTCAACGTACCGCTGTGCAGTAAGTGTACCTCTAATGACGACCAAAGGAGTCCTGCTATCAAGGGAAATGGCATCCCAGACCATAACTCCTTGTTGGGGGCCCATGTAGCGTGCAATAGTGAACGCAGGACCGGCACGCTGCTCAAGGCGTCACCAGACGCGTCTTCGATGATCGTCAGAACACAATTGGAAGCGGGATTCGTCGCTAAAGACTATACGTCCCCAGTCAGCATCATTCCAGCCTGATCCAACCAAGCACCACTGTAATCTGGCTCGACAATGTGCAGGCGTGAGTTGCAGGTGGTGTAACGGCCGGTACGAGCGTAGATTTCGCTCTCTCATCCGTCTGTGAATGGTCATGGGGGACACTCGTGTGTGGGTCCCACAACTGATGGTTGATAGCGACGAATCAGGCGCTGTGACAGCTGATCTGACAATCACTCTGTCCTCGCGATCTGTTGTGGCCCTACGTCGACCGCTACCATCATGACGCTGAAATCTGGCATTGTCCACCCACTCTTGCCAGTATCTTCTAATCGCCGCATCACTTCGACTCATATAACGAGCGATTCTCCGATTTGCCCAACCTGCCTCTTTCAATCCCATGATACGACCTCTTTCAAATTCTGAAAGTTGCTCGTAATGACCTCGAATCCTGCGGCGAGGCATTTTTTCAGTCGTTAAAAGGTATAATAAATCGCAATGCAGCAGAAATTTTTAACAACAGTTCAAGAACAACTCCTTATATACATCTGCTGGATGCGCAGTTCCGATGCGCTGGAGATCGCACTATTCATTCATTGGACACCAAATTTTAATCATTTGCATATTTGGTTAAAACATTTTTGCATACGAAATTTCAAAGCAATCGGATGATTCCTTCTTGGTGCGTCGTATTTTTTTGTTATAGAGTGTATATATATCATAGAACATATACAAATAAAACAAACAATAAACCTTTCTTGTGGCTCCTCGATAATCTTTTGATTCAAAAAGGGATCTATTTAAAAAGTTTGTGAATCGTTGATCTAGAGGGTTGAATTAGTTTAATAATTTTTCTATCACGTATTTTTCATTCGATTTTCTGGTCAATTTGTGTTTTATAATGCGGAAATGTCTAAGTGTGAGTCTAAGCTAATACGACAAACTTCAGGAGGTGATAGAACACAACGAAACAAACACTTTTCACCATAGAATGTATAGTCGCAAGTGCAGCGGTTGGCCGCTAGAGACGTTCCGGTAACAGGTATGAGCCAATGAGGTAGCCGTTTCAGATATCTGCCCATACATGTTAGAGCGTCGTTGGTAGGAATGTAAACGTGTTACGTACGTATTACAGCTGGTCCATACATACAGATTGTGAAAATTAAAAATGCCTTCACGGCTAAAGATGGCTTCATCTGTGAACAAAACGTCTGCCGGGAAATCCACATCAACTCTGATGCAGCCACTAGCGTGCGAACTGAACGCGCGTAGACTTATCTGTAGTCTGCAACTATTGTACACGCTGCACGGTATGGATGTACACCTTCTGCGAGTGAAACTCGAAATACCGTTCTTTGTTATGCACCTGTGCAACGACCTACAACTCTAGTACTAATGTCAGGCTGCTGTTCTACCTGATGCATGATTGTTTCTGACATGACCGGCGTTCGAACACTTCTTGCACAACCTATGTTGTGCATGTCAACGTGGAAACATCCCCCTTCCGAGAGTTGTCGGTGCAAACGCGCAAAAATCTCTCGTGATGGGGAATGCGCCTGTTAGGGAAGCGATATCGGTAAACACGTTGTGCATGTCTACCATTACCGTTGGTCAGATAATAAACAAAATGTCTGTTTGTTTTCATCGCATTCGAATATTCAGCCATTTCCACTCGCAACTCACGTTGGGTGCGAAAACTTCCGCCTTTATACAAGCGTTGACACTGCACTTACGACTATGCATTCTATGGTGAAAAGTGTTTCTTTCGTTGTGTTCTATAACGCTCTGAAGTTTGTCGCATTAGTTTAACCACTTCCTGTATACGTATGTGATACATAAACAGAACACTTAAATTCTTCCTACTAAGCACCATTAAAAATGTCTCCTGTTAACACTGGAGGAAATCTAGAAGGGTAAACAAAATTGTTCTTAAGACCTCTAATGCCTTGGAGACAAGACGTCTGAACTAAAAACTTAAAGGTTTAAGCAATAGCTAATAAGAAAATTGTTGATTTAGTGAAACAACTCGCGTCTGCTATTATACCTAGTCTAGACACTTTAAAAAGGATTACGATAAGATACGATGGCGATTTTTTGCGAATTGTGATCGGTGATGAAAGTTGTCGGTTGACTTTTCTGAAGAGTGGAGTTGGCTACTTTTTCTAATCTATTTCACAACCTATTGTAAGAAATGTTTGTTGACTGACAGTAATCTTCATTAGTAGAGTCAATATATTACGTGTAAACAAGTACGAGTACATTCGCTTCATTTGGCACAAACATTTTATTCCTAAAATATAAGGTTGCAGATTAACTTTGGAAGTTTTCAAGTAAATGCTTTCAGCTCATCTATATTTTGTTTTTGGTCTACAATTATTGATCCTGTCGGAAGGCAAAAAGTATATCTGCATTAAAAGAACAATCTTTAGTAGACTACAAGAACGAGAGGCATCATTTTAACTTAATGATATCTGTGACTCATACAGAAGCACCCTTCCACTTTAAAATTTATCAGTAAATAAGTACTTACATTAAAAACGTGTCCTTATTTTTTTATCAGACTTTACCTGACAAATATTGCACGTACTGAAGGTTTAGTTTCCATAAATATAGTTAAAGTATCGTAGGTGTCTAAGATTTTTTTATCCTGTCTAAACAGAAACTAGTATATATCATCACACACACATCAAAGCACAATCTTTTTGTAGACTACGGAGACCAGTTGCAGGAATTTAATTAATGACATTTGTTACTCTTTTACCATTACTTTAAAAGCGACGAGTCCTTAAGTACTTTTAATGAACTATCTTTATTGTTGAATCAGACTTTATCTGACAAGAATTACACGTACTCAAGGGTTAGTTTCCATAAATGTAATTTCAGTCTCATATGTGTCTATAATCGTTTATCCCAGCGTTTCTCAACCTTTCATTATTCGCTTTCAAGTTTTCAATCATAATTTTCATCGCCCCCCCCCCCTCTTCCCCCGCATACAATAAAATGTATACAACAATAATATATATTGAGTATTTTGATTTCTGTTTTTAAATTATTTTTAAATAACTGCCAAAACAAGAGTAAAAGCGAGCCTACGTTGGCGAGAAACCACATCTGGCATTTTGCCAAGCGGGCGGTGAACAGATGAAGCGAATGGAAGCGGGGAAAATTTAAATATTATATTTGAACTGAAAGCCAAACAGGGAGATAACGTTAAAAGAATATGAAAGTACAAAAATTCGTTAAAGCAAGTTAACCTAGACGGGGTGAGCTAAATTTAGAAACTGCGAATACTTTTTTTTGGAATAATAAAAGAAATAAAACAGAAGCATGACTTAAGAAAAGCGAAAAAATAAGTAATATGGTTTATGGAAGCCGTCTCGAGCATGCGCAGAGCAAATGTTTTCTCATAGGAAGAAGGAAAATGTTGGTTAACGCAAGTTTCAATTCTCATTCGAGTCGATCGCTATCAAATATATCGTATGTTATATACGTTTTCGTGTTAATTGCAATCACCATATTAAATATTCATTGCAGCATATTTATGCAGACCCATGGATAATTTTTTAAGCGGGCGTAAACGAGCATTAGAGCATCAACAAGTACACAGACGAGCGTGGTTCCGAAAATGAAATCAAGAAAATATTCTCAAGAATACTTAAATTTGGGGTTTACCAGTACTGAAGTAAAAGAAGAAGAAAGGCCCCTGTGTACCATTTGCTCAAAAATGTTAGCCGCTTACAGCATGAAACCTAATAAACTTAAACGACATTTGGAAACGCTTCATAGTGAGTACGTCGACAAACCCAGAGAATTCTTCGAATTAAAATTAAAATCATATGAAAAGCAAAAATCGTTTTTTAAAGAAACTTTGTCTGTGAATAAAAAAGCTTTAATTGCATCCTACAAAATTTCATATAAAATAGCCAGATGTAAAGAACCTCACACTGTTTGTGAAGAGCTTATTTTGCCAGCAGCAATTGAGATTGTAGAAACTATGTTTGGAGATAATTTTTCAAAACAATTGCAGTCCATACCTCTTTCAAATGATACACTGTTGCTCGTCGAATTAGTAATATAGCTGAAGATGTACAGTGTCAGCTTTTCTCGAAGTTGCGTGACAAATTGTTTTCAATACAGCTTGATGAAGCAACAGATAGTAATAAAGATGCTCATTTCATTATCTATGTTCGATTTTGTGATAATATGTCAGTAGTAGAAGAACTACTTTTCTGCAAACCGATTGAATTATTTGCTATTTTAAATGATTTTATGAACGAGGCCAACATAGAATGGAAAAATTGCGTCGGAATATGCACCGATGGTGCTCGTTCAATGTCCGGGAGATTCCAAAGTATACAAGCACTTGTAAAACAAAAATCACCTCAGTGCGTCTGGATACAATGCATGATCCACAGAGAAGCTTTGGCTTCCAAAGAAATAAGTCCTGGTCTGAATATTGTGTTAACTACAGTTATAACCGTAGTAAATTATATCAAAATGAGACCCCTGAAATCAAGAATCTTTTCCGCACTTTGTAAAGACATGGGTGCAATGCATTTAGCTTTACTATTTTATTGCGATGCAAGATGGTTATCACATGGTAAATTCTTGCAACGTGTTTATGAATTAAGAGAAGAAATCGCCATTTTCCTAGAAGAAAACAGACCGGAAGCCAAAAATTTTCGCGATGGTTTATTTGTGATGAAATTGAGCTACTTGTGTGTGTGTGTGTGTGTGTGTGGTCGACATATTCGAGAAATTAAATAACTTGAATCTTCAACTCCAAGGAGCAAATATACACGAGCAATAGGATACGAGTGATAAAGTTAATGCTTTTTGTAGAAAATTGGAATTGTGGAGCAAAATGTAAAGCAAAAAAAAAAAAATAATGTTTGCAATTGTGAATGATTGTACTAAAATTTACAAGGCTGAAGAAGAACATGTAAAAGTTGTTTTTGTAACCATTGAAAATCATTTAGCCATGCTGGCAAAGAATTTTAAAAAGTATTTTCTTGCTGACGACAAACTGATAGCAAGTTACGAGTTGGTTAGGGATCCATTTCATAAGACTCCCGAAGGATTCTAAATTGATGAGGAAGAAAAATTCATAGATTTTACGACAAGTGGCGAAACTAAAAGACAATTTAGCTATAAATCACTATTTGAATTTTAGTCAGGAGTTGAGGATTATTTTTCTGCACTAAAAACAAGGGCATTTCGTATTCTATTACCATTTTCAACGTCCTACCTTTGTGAAACTGGATTTTCTACTGTGGCTTCTTTGAAGACAAAATATAGATCTCGGCTAAATATAGAAACAGAACTGAGAGTGGCTATTTCTAATATTAAGCCTTCCTTCGAAATACTTTGCTCGGCAAGACAGGCCCAAGGAAATCACTAATAATTATTAAATTTGTTTTGAATTTGGTATGTTTTGATTAAGTAAGTTTTGATTTAGAAGTTGTTTTACTTTAATAAGTTAATTATTAAATTTGTCGAAATGTATTTTGTTTTCAAATGTGTATGTGTGCTTTCCTTTAAGTCAGTTGATCAATTTTTTAAAATAATATTTTCTCTTGGATATTCTCGTGCCTTCCCTCTAGTGTGCTCGCGCCCCCCTAGGGGGGCGCTCCCCACAGGTTGAACATCACTGGTTTATCCTGTCTGAACAGAAAGGATGTATGAGCATCGAAAGAACAATCTTTTTGCGGACAACAGGCACGAGTGGCAGCAATTTTCGTTAATGACATTTGTGACTCGTCCATAAGTTCCCATTTTTTCAGAACTGATCAGTCCCTAAGTACTTCTATTGCAACTGTCCTTATTGTTGAATCAGCCTTTCTTTTTCTAATATTTCCCCTCTTCGCGCATCGTGTCTGCTGTGGTTTACGAGGGCTATTACAGAAATGACGTGCGTGTTCCGAACTCTCTCTCTTTCTCAGTCTAAGAAGCCCTCTTTATTCTTCAAGTCTTTTTCCGTTGAGAAAGATATCAGCATTGGGCATTTGGGCCGCAGTTTGAAGGCCTTTTTTCGGTTCTAAGTTAAGGAATGCTTTCAAATAGCCTTGATTGCACCCCCGGTATTTCTCGAAAGATTGCTGTATTTTCTGAATTTCAGAGGACTATCTGAAATTTTTGTGAAATGCTCTTGTGTGGAGGAAGAGTTTATGTCCCTTCCCAAACTATAGTTGACTACCTACCTAACCGAAATAAAGTTAATCACGTGATACATGACCTTGTATAAAGAAATCCTGATGTTTTCTTCTCGATAAAATAATTCCTTCCGAATTACATCTATAGAACATATTTTATCAGGTAGGTAGTTTAATTTAGATGTAGCCAGAGCCACACAACGGGCTATTGGTTTGGTGACGGTCCGGGAGGAATCCCGACAGATTTTACTGGAAACTTTTGAAGGGTAAGTAGGGGATTTTAATTAATATCGCTCTGAAACAACACAACGGGTTATTGACGATGGATGGGATCAAACCAAAGAGAAAGATCCGAGAACAACACCGCGTCATTTGACGAAGTCACACCAAAGTTGGCACCTTATTCTCCAAGCTTTCACGTCACGCCAACGTAAGACATTTGAGGTCACGGCCGATTTAACGTGCACCAGCTCCCTTTATACACAACGGTCTTTGGTTGGATCTGAACTCTCAACCCTACGGTAAGCCGCTTTGGAACAAAAGGTTTTGACAATTACAATCGTTGTGTGTGAATCGATCACAAGTACTTTTGTATTCAAAGGCAAAGAGAAAAAGTCGAGAACAACGAATACTTTTGAGTATTTTTTTAATTTGAGTACTTTGGTATTCGAATAATTCAGGTAAATAATTCGGTATTCGAATACAACGAGAAAGAACGAATTATTTTCAGTATCGAGTACATAAGTAATTTTTATTCGAATACGAGAAAAATCGAGTACAACGAATGCTTTTAAACATCAAATACACGAGTACTTTTGTATTCGGATAGTCCCCACTATAGTTTATCACATGATCCACGACGTAATATAAAGTTGATATTTCTCAAGAAATTTAGTTGGATTTATGACATAGTAACGTTCTGTTCACCATAAAACTAAACTGCAGTTATGACCTTTAGTTATGCAATTTTAGAAAATGTTTTATTGGTGCAATATATATCCCACAGAAATTGAGAATCTAGTTTAATTCCCCATAAAACTTATCACAGACATACAGTGTCAAATAAAACCGAATCGTAGGGAAGATGATGCGAATAAACGAGAGCATGGCTAAGTTACAAGATTCATTCTGAGCAAGACCAACATTATAGATAGTTTTTGAATGAAAGAACAATTATAACTAAAAACATAAAACACGAATGTCCATAAATTAAGGTTCAGATGTAATATGTAAATTGGAGTACGCGGAAGTTTATTTGTGGCTATAAAAATCACTGACAGTAGCAACAAACGTGAGAAATAGTATATACGAACTATTGGTTAACAATTTATTTACATACATCATATTAGTGAGGGGATAGTTTAAAATATGCTAAAAGCTGAAGCGGGAGCGTGATGACTGGTTGGTTGTTTGGTTGCTTCAGGGTTTTATAGCTTAAGGGACATATTTTGCTGTGGTGAAGTCTTACCCTTCCCCACATGTTATTACTATTTTCCATTCCTCCCCGGAATTTTTGGAAAAGGTAATGGTAATGGTAATTTTAGTTAACGTCGTACTAGAGCAACACAACGGGCTATTGACGACGGTCCGGAATCAGTCCCTTAAGGGAAAGATTCGAGGACAACACCTCGTAATTTTGAACCACGGTCAGATGACGGAGCAACACCTGAGCTGTCACCCCACTCTCCAAACTTCCACGCCAACCCAACGTGAGGACTTTCGGCCACGACAGATTTAAGGTGCACCAGCCGCCTCTACACCATACGATTACAAACATCCATGCCCGGACCCGTATTCGAACCAGGAACCTTCCGATCTAGAGGCTAACACCTTAACCTTTTGGAAAAGGAATGAGAACAAGAATTAGATTCCCTGTATGTTTTTTTTTCGATCCCATTCCCGGCTTCCTAACTACGAAAATCTTGAGTTTGGTTTTCTCGGGCTTTTTCCCTTCTTAGAATTCTGGTTTGAGTGCTTTCTTGATTAGGGGACAGAGACCCCTCATTCTTCACACGGTCTCATCTCTACTTTGCCCACACTGTTTGGACAAATGGTGACCTTCCAAGGTCAAATCCACCCCACTAAAACCTTCAACATGACACTTCTTAATTACCGGCCGACCAACCGGTATAGTAGTTAAGGTGTTAGCCTCTAGATCGGAAGGTCCCTGGTTCGAATCCGGATCCGGGCATGGATGTTTGTAAACGTATGGTGTAGAGGCGGCTGGTGCACCTTAAATCTGTCGTGGCCGAAAGTCCTCACGTTGGGTTGGCGTGGAAGTTTGGAGAGTGGGGTGCCAGCTCAGGTGTTGCTTCGTCATCTGACCGTGGTTCAAAATTACGAGGCGTTGTCCTCGAATCTTTCCCTTAAGGGACTGATTCCGGACCGTCGTCAATAGCCCGTTGTGTTGCTCTAGTACGACGTTAACTAAAATTACCATTACCATTACCATTACCTGATTCGAGCGTGGGTCAGTGCATGGATGTTTGTAAGTGTATGGTGTTGAGGCGGCTGGTGCACCTTAACCCTTACGCTGTGGCATATGTAGAATTTTTACCACTAAAATTTCGTTTACACCTGCGGCGTGGTATAGATCTTTGGGGATGGTGTATGTTATCCCCCTTTTAAGTGACCTCTGGCATCGATCACCATTTACGAGCTATCAGCGACTAACCTTCTATTGGATCCCTCTTTTTGTTCGGTAACCTAACCTGTCGACCGTGAGGTGTGAATACTTTGGGAGAACGGCAGAAAGTCGCTTCGATGATATCTCTCTAGCGCAAAACGATACGCCACACAATACTATGAAAGGAAAGCGTCAGTCGAAAATGCCACTTAACGCTCTATCGCTCAAGTTAGGTAATTAAATAAGGGGGTTGAACATATGCAGGCGAAAGAGCCGTTCCTGGAGACGATTGAAAAAATCTAAGCGCCGCAGCGTTAAAGTTAAATCTGTCGTTGCCGAAAGTCCTCACGTTGGGTTGGTGCGGAAGTTTGGAGAATGGGGTGTCAGCTCAGGTGTTTTCTCGTCATCTGACGGTGGTTCAAAATTACGTGGTTTTGTTCTCGCATATCGTAGGGTAATGGTAATTTTAGTTAACGTCGTATTAGATCAACACAACGGGCCATTGACAACGGTCCGGGATCAATCTCTTAAGGGAAGGGTCCGAGGACAAGACCTCGTAATTTTGAACCACGGTCAGATGACAAGGCAAGACCTGAGCTAGCACCCCACTCTCCAAACTTCCACACCAACCCAACGTGATGACTTTCGGCCACGACAGATTTAATGTGCACCAGCCGCCTCTACACCATATGCTTACAAACATCCATGCCCGAACCCGGATTCCAACCAGGAACCTTCCGATCTAGAGGCTAACACCTTAATCACTATGCCGGTTGGTCGGCCGCATAGTGATTAAGGTGGGATCTCGTAGGGATTGACAGTCGTCGATAGCCCGTTATGTTTCTCTAGTACGAGGTTAATTAAAATCACCTTACCTTACCGGTAGTTTACAAACCGGGATACCGCGGCCCCTTTTTTCGATTAGAAGTAGTTTAATTAAGGTCTCAATTGGTGCACACCCGTGTAAACCTCTATGCCTATAGATTGATACTTTCCATTAACGAGATGAATAGATAGGTAATTAACGTCGCACTGTAGGTCCTCAAAGGTCTATTGTGGGCGGGCAGGAATCTATCCAGAAGGGAAATATTCGAAGGCAACACCTCGGATCTTTCCTGCCCGTTGTGTTGCTCTAGTACGACGTTAACTAAAAAATTACCAATTAATTACCTCGGATCTTTCCCTTAAGGGACTGATCCCGGACCGTCGTCAATAGCCCGTTGAATTGCTCTAGTACGACGTTAGCTAAAATTACCATTACCGAAGGCAATACCACGTAATATTGTATCACGGACAGATGACAAGGTCAACACCTGATCTGACATCCCACTCCAAACTTCCACACCACTCCAACGTGAGGACATCTGAGACCACGACAGATGTAACATGCACCAGCCGTATATGATGGAATTTGTCTGAATTTTGTACAGCAGGTAGGTTTTTTTTTAACGTCTGATTCGAGCAACGCTATAGGCTATTGACGACGGTGCGGGGTTTGCCCTCAAGAGAAGGATCCGATGACATTACCCCCGTAATTTGGACCCACGGTCAGATGACCAGATCACACCTGGACTGGTACCCCCCTCCTCTTTAAATTCCAACACCACGCCAACATGAGGATACTTCAGGCCACGACAGATTTAACGTGCCTCAGCCCCTTTTATAAACTATGGTGTTTGGTTGGATTTTAATTCGCAGTTCTCCGGTTACTAATCTGTTAGTCTTCCAAGCGGACTGGTAATTGGTAATTTTTTGATCAACTTCGTACTAGAGCAACACAACGTGCTATTGACATCTATCAATCGCCAAAGGGAAAGAACCGAGGACAACACCACGTCATTTTAAATCGATATGGAACTGAAAACTTTACCACTGCAAGATTGTATGGTTTATGTATAAAAAAAATGGTTTTCCCTCCTTCATTTAAAATTGATTAGAAACATACGAACCAGTTATTTTTTTAAACATTGATTCACTCCATTCCTGCCTAGTGTATCCTTTTTTATCTCACTGTGTTTGTTTCCATCGTGATTCGTTATTAGAAAACGAAATATCGATTAATCCCGATAAGAGAGCAGAGACGAGCACTTAAGCTCATAACACACTCAAGTATCCAACCTCTCGTTTCATTTCTTGCAGCCCTTTGTTACACGACACTATTTTGTTAGAATTCAACTCCGCGATAAATCAAACAGCAGGAAATAGCTATTGATTCAATAAAGCATCGGCAAATAAACACGTTAAAGATACCGGAGATCGATAAATAACAAATATCGTAAAACCCTCTTCGCGACGGAGTATCAAAAAGGCATTGGAGGTGCTTCTTTGTCCGATGATCTTTTAAAGAGCGACCCATGCTGAAAGCCGACTGCTGCCTTTGCTGTCAACAGAGAATTTGATGGTGGAAACGATCGAGCTCTAAGACGTTGATAATGTTTTTAACTCACGTATCCCATGGGAGTCGAAAGAAATTCGTATTTTATCACTTCGTGTAACGTGGGTACTAGTTTGATCGGCACCTTCTATCTCAAGGGGTATAGTATTTTTCTAAGGGGAATAAATATAGATTTCCATCCCTTTGCATTCTGCTTTCGTTTATGCGATTCAGTTCGGGAAATTCAGCTTTTCCCTCGCAAAAGGGGCTGCGGTAGACCGGTTGGATAAGTAGGTATTCATTTGACGTCGCACTGTAGCAACACACGAGCTATTGGCAACGGTCCGTAATCAAACCCAGATGGGAAATATCCGAGTACTACACGTAATTTTTAATCATACTCGGATGACAAGGTCACACGACTGAGCTGGAAACCCTGTGTTAAAACTTCCACATCACGCCAATGTAAGAAATTTTAAGGCAACGGTAGATGTAACATGCACGAACCACCTTTGTACACGCCGGTCTTAGGTTGGATTCCAACTCGTAACCCATCCCAGTTGGAGGAGTAATGGATTGACAGATGGAGGGTTACGAGTTTGGAACTCGTTCCAGTCAAAGCCCGCTGTGTTAACGATGGTTGGACCACGTTAATCTGTCGTTTCCTCAATTCTTCTGTTGACACGGTGTGGAAGTTTAGATAAGGCGGTGCCAGTTCAGGTGTGACCTCGTTATCAGATCGTGGTTCACAATTACGTCATGTTATCCTCGAATCTTTCCCTTCGGGTTTGATCCCGGACCGTCGTCAGTAGGATATTCTGTTGCTCCAGTGTGACGTTAAGTAAATACTTAACTACCTACGTTTCAGGATGGATATTGGATGGTCGTCAATGACTTGTCTGGTTGCTCCCCTGCCAGTTTAATTACCCATCTACCTGACCATGGTTCAAGATCATGGTATCAGGAGTGTCCCTTGTGTTGTTTACCTTGGGATTGATTCTGGACAGTCGGTAATAGCTCCAGTGCAACGTTAATGAACTACCTACATATCTTACCTTGGTTCAAGACCGTAATATGAGGTGTGGTCCATGTGTATTCTTTCCCTTTTTGGGACTGATCCTTGACCGTCGACAAAAGCCTGTAGTGATGCTCCAGTACAACGTTACATCAACTACCTATCTACGTACCAATCGAAAACGGATAGTACTGTTTCGTGAGAATTTTCGACAAGGGATAACGTAGTGCGGGATAAGACGATCATCCATTGAGCCATAATGTAATTAGCTCGCGCGACATATTTGTAGCCTGATAAGATTACAATTTTTGTCCCCAAACTCTAAATTGGATCGAGTTTCAAAATCGCAATCTACTAGTTGCTAATCCGTGACTCTACCAATTGGGCTAGTACAGCCCTAAAGTGATTCGAAAACAGTTTTCAATTTTAGAATAAACAGACGCATTAGGGACTCAATCAAGAGTAAAAATATATAACAATGGTAGATTCGTTGGTTTTTTCCGGGTTTTATGTTGCAAGGGCCATATTTGACCATACTGCGCTATACACAAGATAAACATTATCAAGTAATAGACATACACGGCAATGAATGTTTAACTGACACATTAGGGAGAAATGCACCCACGGAGGAATGGCACCAAAAAATGAACGACAAAGAAAATATAAACGAAAGCACTACTTTAAATCGGAACTCGTTGACCAAAACTTTGCTTACTTCGCAGGAACATCAGATTGTACTGTGTGCCATCTATTAAACCTGGTCTTTTTGCCCCACAGAATCCAACGCGGTAGTTCCTGTGTGCAAGCCGTTATCATAATTTAAAAATAATTGCGAAAGTAGCAAGCGCAATTATTTTTAAATTATGGTAACGACTAGGAAACGTCAGGAAATCGTAAGAAGCTTGGAGTACTCCAGCTGAGATGCTGTAATGGGTTTCGTTATATATTAAAATTTGGCGCGATTGCGGAGAAGAAATAAGTCGTTATATTAATCCGATGCAAGAAAATAAGCTCGGAATAGATACGTTTCAAGATAAGCGAGCAGTGGTACGCTTACTCTAAATTACTTACTCGTATTTTATGATGTTAAGTATAAAAACTTAGTTAGCCTATTGGAGGATGGATCCATCACCGTAGCCATAACCCGGATGTCTTGTTCCAGTGCCGGGCCGTGGTAGTTCGGTTGGTAGGTAGGTATTGTTATTAATGTCGTACTGGAGTAACAACGGGCTATTGACGTCGGTCCGGGATCAATTCCCGCAAGGAAAAGTAGCCCGTATGAAAGAGTGGTCAATTTGCAAAAGGAGGAATGTGTGTTCGATATTCGATCCAACTAAAGACTATTGAGTACGTGGGGGCTGGGGTACAACTACTAATTTGTTGTGGTCTTAATGCCAGCATATTGGCGTGGTGTCAAGTTTGAAGAGTGGGGTGGCAGCTCATGCGTGACCTCGTCCTTTGACCGTTTTTTTTTAAATTACGTGTTGTCCTCGGATCTTTTATTTTTGGGATTGAACCCAGACCGCCGCCAGTAGCCCATTGTGTTGCTCCAGTACGACGTTAATTAAAAAATAACTAATTACCTACGCTGACAAACCGGTGTGGTTAATATGTTAGCCTCTAGATCGGAAGGTTCCTGGTTCGAATCAGGGTCAGTGCATGGGTGTTTGTAAACGTCGTGGCCAAAAGTCCTCACGTTGGATTGGTGTGGAAGTTTGGTGAGTGGGATGCCAGCTCAGGTGTTGCCTCGTCATCTGACCGTGGTTCAAAATTACGAGGTGTTGTCCTCGGATCTTTCCCTTAAGGGACTGATCCCGGACCGTCGTCGATAGCCTGTTGTGTTGCTCTAGTACGATGTTAATTAAAAATTACCATTACCAAATACCTATTTACTTACCGATTTCTAATGATAAATGTGACAGTCTTATAGGCACAGTAAATTAAAAACTGCCAACAAGAAGCTTTTCAATCTCCCTTTATAATAGAAAAAGTTTTAAAGATTTCAGAATTCAATATATAACTAGATTGATGTATATTTCTCTGATGGGGGGTAAGACTAGGTTTAATACATCTAATCTGAAAGCGGCTCCGAATTTTGTGAGCGAGGAACTCCAAAATCATTTCTATATCCAGACTTATAAGTGTTTCGCGTTTGTTAAAATGATTTATGAGCTTAACTTTCTCCGTCACTTAGAAATATGTGTAATCTTGGAAGAGAGAGTCCAACTCGCAAATGTCGGTCTGTCCGACGGGTCTAATAAATTTTTTATTGCTAACACACACATTGCGCTTGACAGAAATATATATGCAATATACGTTATGTGTGAGACTAAAAAATATCTGGTATACTCAGGTAGAGAGAGAGTCAATGCTATTAGATTTTTTCAAACCTATGATTGAACATATCGTGTGCAATTTTTCCCTCTTAAAGGAATGATGAATAGCACGTTAAACCCTCCAATTGTTTCAACGAGATACTTCGACAAAGATCTATTAAATTTTGGTAATAACGAGATATCTCATCGAGACAAAACTGATCTATTATTCCAAGGGGAAAAGAAGGAAAAATAAATTGACCCTTTCACAGAACTGGTGACAGTTTGAAACAGGTTTTTACACAAGAGCCCGGCTACTACAGAGCAGTTTTAGACATAAAGTTAAACCACCAGGAGGGTTAATTCTCTGAACATCATGCCCTTTATGAGTAAAGTAGCATTGATTTTAACCCATAACACACGCACCATGATGACCTAACTAACAGCTCATATTGGTTGAAAGAATTCATATAATATTTTAAGCAATGATAATATTGCATATTGGTCCCTTCCTTAGAATAGCATGATTTGGACATACTTCATAGGTCTTTTAACTAGAAAGGAATAATTTAAGAATGTACTATCGGTTCTTTCTTTAGACTAGTTTGGCTTTTCTATAGCGCAAAGTCTTTATTTTGCCATTGTCCCCCAGACTCAAGCCGACCAACCGGTCTGGTGGTTAAGTTGTTAGCCTATAGAGCTGAAGGTTCCTGGTTCGAATCCGGGTCACTGCATGTAAGCGCATGGTGTAGAAGCGGCTGTTGCACCTTAAATCTTTCGTGGGCGAAAGTCCTCACGTTGGGTTGGTGTGGAAGTTTGGAGAGTGTAGTGCCAGCTCAGGTGTTGCCTAATCATCTGATCGTGGTTTACAATTACGTGGTGTCGTTCTCGTTGCTTTCACTTCGGAATTGATCCCGGACCTTCACCAATGCCCCATGATGCTTCAGAATGACGGTAATTATTATCACTACTTGCCTAACTTTTCTAAATAGACTGCCTGCATGATTATTGTAATGAATCTATTCGAAAGAAATGAGTAATAGAATGTACCCAAGGGTTTCTATTCTAAGAAAAATACCTATAAAATCTTTCTAAAGGATTCTATTATAAGAAAATGATGGTTCAAAATTACGAGGTGTTGTCCTCGGATGCTACCCTTAAGTGATTGATCCCGGACCGTCGTCAATAGCCAGTTATGTTTCTCTAATACCATACTAATTAAAATTACTACCAGACTCAATACAGACAATTTCAAATAACTGACATGCACACACAAGAATGATTTACTGAAATAAGAGACAGAAATATACTCAGGAAAGAATCAAACCTTACAAGTCCTTTCCTTAAAATACGGCCGACCAACCGGTAGAGTGGTTAAGGAGTTAGCCTCTAGATCGGAAGGTTCCTGGTTCGAATCCGGGCTCGGGCATGGATGTTTGTAAACGTATGGTGTAGAGGCGGCTGGTGCACCTTAAATCTGTCGTGGCCGAAAGTCCTCACGTTGGGTTGGCGTGGAAGTTTGGAGAGTGGGGTGCCAGCTCAGGTGTTGCTTCGTCATCTGACCGTGGTTCAAAATTACGAGGCGTTGTCCTCGTATCTTTCCCTTAAGGGACTTATCCCGGACCGTCGTCAATAGCCCGTTGTGTTGCTCTAGTACGACGTTAACTAAAAAATTACCAAAATTATTACCTTAAAATACGATTTTGCTCTTTTTTTCCTTGGATAGTAATTCTTTGGAATGGTTCTGTTTGTATACTTTCCTTAGTAAGGTATCGTTTAAACACAGTCTGTATCAAGAAGGTCAAAACTGCGTATAAGTCATTCAGAGAGGACTGCAGGTTCTAAAGTGGAAGTATGCGTGTCAACCCCTAGGTGGGTTAAAAATGTTCCACTAAAGGACCTTTTTCATCTTAGATTTGTTTTAAAGTAAGCGTTTGTTTTCGCAGAGTTAAAAAGTAGCTATTTCCGTAGATCTGATCACAGACCCTTTACAAGTGTTGGCTTCACCGTGTTATACGAACTGTGAATTGCAAAGCTTATATATCCCAAGTCTTCTCACATAAAGCTTACCGTTTCGTCGCTTTAAGCTTCAGCTTATAAATACATCCGTACAATGCGTGAAGACGTAAAAATGAGTAACCATAAATTTGCGAGGTTTGGAGGAAACCCCCTAAATCCCTTCTCCATTTTCTTAGACGAGGATTAGCCTCTCCACCCGACTAGCTGAAGTCACTACGGGAATAGAGAAGGCCCCAAAGGAGTTCAGGCAGAGGTCTAGACGAATACATACCAGAATTATTTTTCAGTGTGTGAAAACTAAGCATCGAACATCACAGACGACAGTAGAGGTTGGCTAGATTTTCCCACTTTTGTTTTATGAGACTGGCCCTAAAAGCCCTCTTATGGCTATGCCACTTCGTCCTAAACCTCGGGATCTGGTACCATAGGGGCCCAAAACAATTCCACGCGTTTGACGTGGTTTCACAGACAAAAATTACTTTTTAAAGCTTTGGGATATTCCGGAGAAAACGGAACCTCAGTTGAATATTTTCCAGAAAACACAAGTGGACTAGGCAGTTCTACATTTTGCTTGAATCACCTCCATGGTTAATACTCGCAGAGGACAAAAGTCAAAAAAATCTTCTATGGGATAGGGCCGACCAACCGGTCTGGTAAATAAGATTGTTATCCTCTAGAATGAAAGGTTCCTGTTACGAATCTGGTTCCGGTGAGTGGATATTTGTAAGCGTATGGTGTAGAGGCGGCTGGCACATTAAATCTGTCGTGGCCGAAAGTCCTCACGTTGGGTTGGTGTGGAAGTTTGGAGAGTGGGGTGCCAGCTTAGGTGTTGCTTCGTCATCTGATCGTGGTTCAGAATTACGTGATGTTGTCCTCGGATTTTTCCCTTAAGGGATTGATCCCGGACCGTCGTCAATAGCCCGTTGTGTTGTTCTAGTACGACGTTAACTAAAAAATTCCCAATAACTATGGGAAAGGAATTCCTGCATTTCTTATTTCTTTGGAAGAAATATAAAGTCAGATATATTCCTTCGGAATAATACAATAATATGTTGTATACATCAAAGAGCAGCTTGTGCTTTGTGATATTTAAATTCGACGTTCCTAAGTAATTGTGCCGACCAACCGGTCTGGTGGTTAAGGTGTTAGCCTCTAGATCGGAAGGTTCCTGGTTCGAATCCAGGTTCGGGCATGGATGTTTGTAAGCGTATGGTGTAGAGGCGGCTGGTGCACCTTAAATCTGTCGTGGCCTAAAGTCCTCACGTTAGGTTGGCGTGGAAGTTTGGAGAGTGGGGTGCCAGCTCAGGTGTTGCCTCGTCATCTGACCGTGGTTCAAAATGACGTGGTGTTGTCCTCGGATTTTTACCTTAGTAGATTGATCCCGGACCGTCGTCAATAGCCCGTTGTGGTGCTCTAGTACGGCGTTAATTAAAAATTAACAAATTACCTAAATAATTGGTTCATCGTCTAACTGTGGATCACAATTCGTAGCGTTGTCCTCGCATCTTTGCTTTCGGGATTGACGTCAATAGCCCGTTGTATTGCACCAGTGACCGACATTATTTAGGGAAGGGTAATTTTAATTACCGCCATACTACAGCAACATAACGGGCTATTGACTATAGTCCGGGATCAATCCTTAAGCGAAAGATCCGAGGAAAACACCACGTATGTTTGAACCACGGTCAGATGACGACAACATTATTTAAATATTTAACCCAAAAATACCTAAACGAAAGTAGTTGATGCTTTGTTGATCATCTCAACTCGCTGAATGAAACTGAATGCATTCTGTATTATTTTGAATACATTCTGGGAAGACCATATTTTAAAAAATCAATTTATTTTTTTTAAATTGATGTAATTACACAGTTTGTCTACGCTTTTTTAGATATTTGTTCTGTTGCTGTTAAAAACTTTTCCGTCGGCAATTTACTGGCATTGAGTTTAGTTGTAATTTTACGGCCTCGTCATAATATACCGGTGTTGAAAAGAGTTCTATCTTTAATTTATCAGTACTGATAATTTCCATTGGCAATTTACTGGTAATGAAAATTTTCGTCAGTAGCTGGCCGGTATTGTGAGATCGTAGCGGCAAGAAAAAGAAACGTTTCTACAAGAAGGGAGCCGACCGCCACATCTGTGGTAATAAATCTTCGGTTTCCTAAGAATGGTAATGGTAATTTTAGTTAACGTCGTACTAGAGCAACTCAACGGGCTATTGACGACGGTCCGGAATCAGTCCCTTAAGGGAAAGATTCGAGGACAACACCTCGTAATTTTGAACCACGGTCAGATGACGAAGCAACACCTGAGCTGGCACCCCACTCTCCAAACTTCCACGCCAACCCAACGTGAGGACTTTCGGCCACGACAGATTTAAGGTGCACCAGCCGCCTCTACACCATACGTTTACAAACATCCATGCCCGGACCCGGATTCGAACCAGGAACCTTCCGATCCAGAGGCTAACACCTTAACCACTATACCGGTTGGTCGGCGGTTTCCTAAGAAAGTGGAGCCGTTATCTAACAATCGTGATACGTTATGATACCGCGGGCATAACTAGACGGCCGTCTAAACAAGAGTCCTGAGGTGTCAACTTAGACGGACAGAATACGTTGGAGAATGGGCAACACAGACGGCTGTCGTGGTTTATTTTATTCGAGAAACAAAACAAAATGGTTTTTTATTCTCTAGTTCAAAGTTTCTTACTTCGGGATCGTTAAGGATAGAGTGAAAATTTCAATAGATTCATCGTAAATCAGCGTAAATTTCTAGGCCATATCGATATCAAAAACAGTTTTATTATTCAATTATTTACAATTTGATTATTTAAATAATTATTAAATAATTAATTATTTATTTAAAGAATATCACATTTAAGGTATCGATCTGGTGTCAAATTTTCCACAGATTTCAAATCCGTTAAAATTTTCATTCTGTGTTTAACGATCCCAATTTTACAAAAACGAACTGATCAATGACAGTCAAAATTATTTTTTCTCCTCTTCGTATGAATCGTTTGACGCAGGAAATGAAAGCTTGCCGCTACAAGAGAAAAAACGTTCCCCAACTGTTTGAGACCGATGTGACGACAGTCATGGAAATGGCGGCTCCGATAATTTTCGTTACGCTCACAAACAGCGCTCTATAGGAAACCAACACCATGTGTTAGTATAAACAACGTTTTAGTGACGTCACCCACCTTTACATCACGGCCGCTAGATCGCGGCTACGTTTTCTTAGGAAACCGAAGCTTAACTCATTGTCGGCGTCCGTTTCTTGTGCACCCTGATTTCCACCTGACACTTGTTGTTTGTGAAGGACCGTCGACTAACGGTTTCACGATCTTTCCGTACGTGTGGGGCCGGATACCCCTTGAGTGTGGGAAGTGTGATTTTGAAAAAGAACCGTTGAGGGCGAAGAAAAGGTTGATGCCCCGAGAAGGAATGAAGGGGACTCGAGTTAGAGAAGCCGCAGAGGAAGGTGTTGAACGAGGTAGCTTTCTGGACAGTTATACGGGGAATAAATACAAATTGTGAGAATAGAAACTTACTGTTTCTAAAGGAACAGCCGTGCAGTGATCGGTTGTGTAAATACAGTCGTAAATAGTGGTCTATTGTATAGTGTGTATCCATTTGTATTAGTGTGGTGCTCCCAAACACCACAGTATTAAGAATTTTCGTTAGTAACTTATAATAGGTATTAACAACATTTTCGTCTGCAATTTACTAGCTCTGAGAATTATCGTCATAATTTACCGGTATTGAGAAGTGTCTCGTTATAATTTATGGATAGTGAGAAGTTGGTTTTTAATTTATCAGTATTGATAATTTCCGTTGGTAATTTACCAGTATTGAGAATGTAATATATATAATTTTCCAATCTTAGGACTTCTGATATATTTCAGTCACGCCTTGATGTTCCATTAATTCTTAGTATACTAAAGATTAGTGGAAAATAAGTTCTTGTATACCACAGTACTTCACAAAATAAAACCGCATAAAATAGCTTCATTTTCAGGGATATCAAACTAAATATAAGTGTGGTAAGATCATTTTTCTCATCCTTGTCCCTAATGCGAGAGAAAAAATTCTTTCAGGAGTTCATATTCCGTTTCATCATTTTTATCCAAATTAAAAAAAAAAAAAAAAACGTTTTCCTATTCAGATCGTATTTAGTCTTTGGAAAATATGACAGGAGATTTATTTGGGCTTTCATTTCGAATGAAACCCCCAGACACTTTCTCCCAATGCAGAGTGTTTGGTTTCTGTTTCTATTGGATAAACAAAAATGAATTTTGTATGTTATTGATGCGTTTTCTAGTTTTGAGTTTTCAGTTCTACAGAAAATACAGAGAGGGACATGGATAGAAACACCTGGGTCCTTTGAGAACGTTTTGAATGATGTAGGTATGACTCAAAAGCGAATTTTTATTCTACTTTGGGTTAAGAGGCATAACAATAAGGAATAAAGTAGCCATTTTTTAAACTATAAGCACATGAAAAGTTAATTATACTTATTGACAGTTCCGTCCAAGTTTCGACTTCTGCAACTTACCCTGGGTGAATATCTACACTGGTGTAAGAAATTAAGAGAATTTCCAGACTTGGTCGATTATCTCTAGAACTACTGTACCGATTTTAATAAAATTTGATACGTACATACATTGATACAATACAAAACAAATAACCATTCAATAATTGTAATACACACGCATGATCGTGCGTAACACTCGTTGGAGTCAGAAGGTATGAAACAGCGGTTGCAGAATAAACAAAAAAATGGGGTAATAGGGGGTATGGTCCCCTCTTACAGATATACAAGTCTCGCATCGTGATTTTATACTTGAAATAAGGCAGTTTATCATTTCCTGTGGCAATTGGTCCCACGCGTTCAGAAGCGCTGTTTTCATTCCCTGGATGGTTCTCGGAGGGGGTTGCGAGTTGCAACTGCCCTCCCCAGAGCGTCCCAGACATGCTCTATAGGGTTAAGGTCTGGCTAGCCAATCCATCCGGCGAATATCCTCACTCTCTAGAAATTCGTCGACTAGAAGAGTTCTATGTGGCCTCGCGTTATCGTCTATTAAAATGAACTCAGGGCCAACTGCACCCCTGAAAAGGCGAACATAGAGCTCCAAGACCTCATCCCTATACCTCACACCAGTCGCACTGCCTCTTTCAAAGACATGGAGAGGTGTGCGACCATCCAACATGATGCCTGCCCAGACCATTAAACCTCCTCCGCCATAATGGTCGATTTCGCGGACATTGGAGGTATAGCGGTCCCTGGTTCTCTCCATATGAACGTACGGTGAGTATCGGTGTTTAAGCTGAACCGGGACTTATCAGTGAAGAGAACGGTCGCCCATTGATCCATACTCCAATCTCTATGCTCTCTGCACCATGATAAACGGATTTTCCTGTTCGTAGAAGTGAGCGGGACGCAAACAGCAGGTCTTCTTGCGAACAACCCTCTCTCATGAAGTCTTTTGGAAACAGCCACCCTTGATACACGGGTTCCTGTGGCTGCTTACAAGTCACGAGAGAGCTGAGAAGCTGTAGTACTCCTGTTACGCCTCGCTATAATCGACAAATGGCGATCTTCTCTGGCCGTCGTGGCTCTTGGATGACCTTGCCCATGCTTTCCCTCGATGGATCCGGTATCCTGGAACTGTTTCCATAAGTTAAACACGACGCTGGGCGTTAAATTGAACTCTCTACAAATTTGGACTTGAAATTGGCCTGCTTCTAGCCTTCCCATAATTCTCCACGTCATTACATCATCTAAACGTTGTTGGTTACTCATTTTTACTGTTACTATTTGAAATTAACCGATTGCTGCAAAATAACACCAAGAAATTCGCCGAGGTGAGCGTCCATTAAAATGAAGCTAACGAAAGCTAGCGAACGAAATGCGTCTTAATTTACGCGCGCTTATAAAGCCTGTTTCTCTACTGGCTTCGTCTACACACACATGTACGCTTACGTATTTGACGTACAAGATTTGCATTTTTGTCTAGAAGCAGTGGTTTTACATTCAGTTCAGTTCTTTTCATGAAATTCGATAAAATATGCAAATTCTCTTAATTTATTTCACCAGTATATTTTATGCGTCCATTTTGTTTCCAGCCGCCATTTCGGTTAGAAGTGCAGGTCATTTTTCATCGTGCTTTAGTCATATAAATTGTTCCTAATACGGCTCTTTAGTCATAGTTTGATTTTAAGGAAGCAAACTATATTATAGATAATGTTTGATAGCTATAATAACCGGTTTTTTCTTCACTTTTAAATTCAGGTGTGAAAAACAAAGTCGACAAACAATTACTAAACCCAATAAGTACTTTCAACGAGGCATCTCGTCCATCAAAGATCTGAACAATTTTGCTGATGACGAGATATTCCTTCCATTAAGATCGAACCAGTTTTGCTAATGCAGTCTGAGATCTTTTGCCATCAAGATGCTGTAGATTTTTTCATGATGACGAGATCAAGATCTGTTCAGGTTTTTTTTTCTAATGAAGAGGTTTCTCGTTCAACAAGATCCGACCAGATTTGTCAAAGACGAGATACATCGACAGGACAACCACTAGGAAGGTTAACAGACTCATCAAATTCTACTAATGCAGGAACATTGCACGATTACGCAATAAATAAAACATTGAATCATTTATTTTGACTAATAGCAAAGTATGCGCATTACTTGTAGGATGATGCAATGAAATAAATAACAAAACAAAAGAAGCACTGGGAAGAATGTTTCAGTAATGATAATTCTCCCCCAAAACCTGCTGTTTCTCTGGCTGTAGATGAAGGTCGATACCCGTTCTAAAACAATGTTGCACTTTTCATCTATTTTCAGACAACAATAATAGCTCTCTTACCACTTCTGTCAAAATGAATATGGTCTTGTGCATCATTAAGTTACCATGGGGCTGTTAAGAAGAAGAATGTCTTACATTGGATTTCAATTCACTTATATTTATGGCAATGAAGAAGCTGACCAGTTGGATAAGACTAGATCACAGTTGCCTTAACCTAAAAAACCATGCACTTTACATAACATTAATAGGCTTATAAAGTGCTAGTATATAAAGACGAAAGGACATTCAATCTACAAAGAGATGTCTAAATTAAAGAACTGGAAATTTTAACTGAGGAATGAAGCTCGTATCCCAAGTTCCATGCCCAGAGCTGTAGGAGTCGCTTGCTTTCGACTTCTTAACGAACATGACTAAACACAAAAACACATACACCGTATTGGATTAGCGAGATCAACTTTGTGTCACCTTTTCGAACTGGATGAAATGATTGGAGACTACCTAAAGAACTTCCCTACAATTCCTGACAATCGAATTGCAAGTACTGTTCTTGCTAGCTATACGCCCACCCTTGGTTGTTGGGCCATTTGGTGGCGCGTCGAAGCTTCCTCGTCCTCCTCGGTGTCTAGTTCTTGGTCCAAGGGTGGGCACTGATGCAGTTGGGCAGTATCCATGACGCCCTGACCGCACAGGAAGCATTGTGGGAAGCGCAACACGTGGATTCTGAGGTCAGCAAGGTAGTTGCGTCCATTTGCCATCCGGAACAGCGCCTCGCCGACTGCCCGAGGTTGGCCATGACAGATGAAACCATTGGTGACGAGAGTGTAGCCCATTTCTAATCTTTGAAGCCGTCAGTCGGTTCAGTCAGTGGCTAACAGAAGAATTAATTAGGATTTTGCTGGAATTTAAGGTAGAGGCACAAACTGGCTGAGGCAAAGCCGACCCATCTTAGAATTAAAAATACTGTTGGTAGCGTTTTTAAGGTATATTGTTTTACTTTAAAACTCTAAGCACACACAGAGCTGCGTTAATCGATTGATGGCGGATAGTCTGGAGACGGGCGTTGGATTAAAATGAATTACCTGCCTTTTGACAAACATAATCCTGATACTTAATAACAGTGAAGACAAGAAAGAGAACAATCGAAATGATAATCTTATCAATTTGTTACACTTCAAATAGCAATTAGAGAACTATTAGGTATTGCTTGATGTTCAAAAAACGTGTACTTTCTTCCCAAAACAAGTCTCATTGACCAGACAAATTAATGTGTCTGGAAATCTAAAAAGAAATGAAGCGAGCTTTACTCCCAAGTGAGCTTTCTTTAACTAGACCATGAACTACAGTCCTAAGATAAGAAAGTCGATTATCCGATTTCAGTAGTTAATACAAAAACTACTGTAACAATACTTTCTGTATGTTTTTTGGTCCAATTAGCAGCAAACAAATTCAGAGGCAGTTCTAATGCTATCTGAACCTCTGGAGAGGATAAAGTATCGTCAATTTATACCAGAGTATTTTTATTGAAATTTCACCACTAAGAAAAAAATTCGAAAGTTTAGATAAAAGAATTCAACAGTGTCACTGCATAGAGTCCGATCTCATTTAAATAGAAATGAAATTCGAAAGCCAAATAGCAATTAAGGTTGATAAATCAATCAGTAAACCATCAAGACGGTAACGAGAAATGGATTAAGAGGTTTTGAAATAAATTGTTTTCTTGAACTAAGTGCCCTGAAAATTTACATATTAGTTTTGGGTTGTCGCATTTGAAGAAGAGTTGGCTTCATTTGTTAAGAGTACAAAAGGCGACTTTTTTAAATCTCCGTTCTTGCAGGTTTCAATGTGGTAAGCAATGTGGAATTTAATATGTGGATGGGCTGTTTAAAATATATTCATCGGGGATTTTACTTTTTTATATAAACCATTCAGGAAGAATCTGAAATCCGTGTCTTCAGAAGACAGTTTAGAGTAGAACAACTGATTTGTTAATACGAATTTTTAGACTATCATTTATATACCACGTTTGAAATTTATTGTACCATTTTGATTTGGTGATGCATATAATACCATGTAACAAAGTAATAAGCGTTGCTTCTAAAAAAACTATAATTTTTTGGAAATATTAAACTGGTGGACAGTTCGAGGAATTTCCAAACTTTAATGATGACGCTTCGGTTAAAATTAACAGTTTATAGGTATCAAATCCAGATTTTCTTTGAATGCATTTTCAAAGTTCGAAACTATGTTTTACGGTGGAGCTACTCAGACATACAGTTCGAATAATTCTATCCAGCAACTGAAAGGTAACATTATAAAGATTCCATTTCAACATTTAACCCTCCAAGTTTCGACTGGCTATCTCGTCCATTAAGATCTAACCAATTTTACTATGGTGAGATATATCGTGAACAAGATATTGCCGATTTTTTATCAATACGAGATCAAGATCTGGTCCGTGTGTTTTGTTATGACAAGATATCTCGTTCATCCGTATCTGGTAAGTTTTACTAATGACGAAATATTTTGCCGAGAGACCACCAGTAAGGTTAACATAAGTACTATAGAGATATCAAATAAAAATTTACTTTGAAACTATTTTTTAGGGGGGGGGATGAGTAAGAAACTCCTTGACAAAAACTATTTAGATTGGCGGAGTTACGGTGTCGTACTGTTGAATTTACCCTGAAAGGGATTTGAGGAGATATCTGGTACATCAAGAGTAAACTAATGACGAGATATCTCGTCGAGAATTAACTGTCCTATTTCCCCAAGGGAAGGAAAATGTAAGAGGAAAAGTCCCCCTGGCCGAGACCTGGTGGCATTTTGTAACAAGTTTGTATACCAGAGGAGAATCACTACAGGACAGTTTTCGACGCGAAAATAAATCACCAGAAGGGTTAACTCTACTCATTTTCAAGAAAGATAAACATCATGGGTATTGTTAAAATTAAACATACGTATATAGACATATGAAATACGGCTTTTCTTGGATGAAAATATTTTGTGAGTTAAACACTCTTTTTTATTTGATTGAACAATTGGATACGGGGGAGATTTAATGTATAAAATGGGTTTTCTATGGAGTCTGATGGGAATGTGATGCAAGAAGATACCTTTTCAGTAGTCTGGTGGAGCTATGATGCCGAATGATGAATTCTATGAAATTTTTTTTATGTAGAAAGATAGGTATATACGGTGTTTGGTGGAGCCTGATGTTGAAATAAGGAATTCGTTTGCGTCCAGTGGAGCTATGATGTTGAAATAGGGAATGAATTCTTTGGGGTCCAGTTGAGCTGTGTTGTTGAAATAAGTAATTATCTGTCATGCAGGGGATCTGTGATGTAGAAAGTCTAGGAAATCGGATGAAGCTATGTTGTTATACTGTTCGGATAATTCTACCAAGCACAGTGTATTCTGAAAAACAGCTTAGATCCGCTTTGGTTAGTTGGTTGTTGAATTTACGTCGTAATTTATCAAGGGAAAGATATCCGAAAGTTCCGCTTCTGTAAAACATTAAAAAGAAACACTAAAATTTTTGCGTAACTTTAGAGTGAATAACAATATATTTTACTTAGTACTGACTGAATAAATATACTTTTTGACATTCTCACCACATTAGTTATAAAGAGTTTTCTTCTTAATATTGAATTCGATCTTGTAGATGCATGTATTATTTCAAATTTATGAGGCAATTAAAGAACAACTAGAAAAGAGTGTTTCGATTTTCGATGCTTTTCATTAATTCATGAAATAATGGAGCCATAAATAAGAAAGATTGCCTGTTATTACAGTGTATACGTTTTGATTTGTTGCGTATTGTAGATTCTAAGTTAATTGTTAGTTGTTTTTTATCATTGCTTTACTGGTTACCATTGACGACAGAGAGATTTTCTTACAAAACACAAGTAATGTGCAATGTATCGTAATGTTGGCATTTACGATAGCAGTAATAAGAAGACTTCGTGATTTAAGCACCTGTCTCTAAGAACATATAATTTGTAGTTCTGAGGGTTATAATTATTGAAATCTATGAAACACTGCTCTAATGAAGTTTGTGTTTTATACATTTCAAAATATGTTAATCATTTTCGTTCATATTATCGGTGTTTCGGAAAAGCAATGTCGTAAGTAGAATTCGTCGATTCATTCTGGAAAATAAAAATAAAAAATACCGTTTATTATTAACTCTCCTGGTAGATGTCTCGACGAGGTATCTCGTCATTAACAAAACACCAGATCAAAATGGACGATATATATCGTCATAAATATTCAGAGGGATTCATAAAAGATGGGCAAAACTTTAAGAGGTGATAGTACGCATCCAAACAAACAAATTTCATCAAAGAATGCATGGTCGGAAACAAAACGCAAAGCTGCTGGCGCATTTGAAAACTTGATCCTCGCAAATGTTAAAGCTCCATTCTTGTTGCGAGTTATTGGTAGAAGAACGACAATAATAGCTTGCAAATATGATATGGTGAAATAGAAGAACTCGTATGCAAATTTTTGCCTCGATTAATACATATAAGCCGCTGATCCGAGAGTGCAACTGTCAATCGCGGTAGGAACGTATCAGAAGATGTTGCCCTTCAGTAATAAGGGAATAGGCTGATAATCATTTTATCTACGGACTTGCAAATGGAAATGGATAAGAGGCTCAACGATTGTACGGATAGAGGTTTTCCAACAGGCGGTTGTCGAACCGTAAAACATTTGAGCGCTTGTACCAACAGTTGTGCGAGACAGTATTTTTTCTCGCTATGCACGTCATGCAAAGACAGAAAAAACGTCAGTCGTGTAAGAAGCCATTCTGGATATGGTGGCTGATCAGCCAAGTACAAGTACCCGAGCAGTGGCTAGGCAGTTACATGTATCACAATCCACGACATGGCGAGTACTCAAGGCTGAGCGTTTGCATCCTTACCGTGTTCAGGAACAGACTCAAAACGATTATCCTCGTCGTGTGGAATTCGCTCGCTG
The DNA here is from genome assembly GCA_947359465.1 of Metellina segmentata. Classification (NCBI taxonomy): domain Eukaryota; kingdom Metazoa; phylum Arthropoda; class Arachnida; order Araneae; family Tetragnathidae; genus Metellina; species Metellina segmentata. The sequence continues at coordinate 31,662,756 of OX375872.1, forward strand.
GTTTCTGCAGAAGAGCGCGGTAAATCCAGATTTTGTGGCAACTGTGATTTGCACTGATGAATGTACATTTACACGTGAAGGTGCATTTAACACCCACAATCAACATGGTTGGGCGGATGTAAATCCACATGTCACTTATTCACATACTCATCAGCGGCGCTTTTCTATCAATGTTAGGGCAGGAACAATCAGAGACCACCTACTCGGACCTTATCTTCTACCAGAATGCCTTGACGGGAAAAATACCTCACGTTCCTGCAACAGGTGCTGCCAGATATGTTGAAGGACGTTCTCACACACATCCAGAATGTAATGTGCTTCCAGCAAGATGGAGCACCAGCCCATTATGCACAAAATGTGAGAAACTATCTAAATTTAACTTTTCCGAACAGATGGATTGGGCTAGGTGGTCCTGTAGCTTGGCCACCACGCTCGCCAGATCTTTCATGTAATGATTTCTTTATGTGGGGACAGCTGAAGGCTCTTGTGTATGAAACCTCCGTTGAATCTGCAGAGGATCTCTTCACCAGACTTTCTGCCACTGCAGGGGAAGTACGCGATATGCCTGGCGTTTTTCAGAAAGTTTTCTTCGCCGTTGCACCTCATACATAGCCTTATGTTACTTTTAATTCTTCAAGTGGCCTCGATTAAATATCTCGTCAATCAAGGTCTGACAAATTTTACTAATGACGGTGTATCTCGTCATCATGATGTATCTAAATTTTTTATGATGACGATATTGAGATCTAGACCTTTATCTTCTAATGACGAGATATCTCGTCCATAAATATCTGGTTATTTTTGTTCAATGACAAGATAACTGGTCCATAAAGATCTCTTATACTAATATTTAATATTATATGTATAAGATGTAAAGATATTTTCTTACAAAATCGCAATTAGTAAAAAACCTCAATGGAAACAAATCAGTTTACATAACGTTACAAATTTTATCTATGATATCTCTGACTTTTAAACATAAAATATACATCAAATTTGTAGATTCCTTGAAATTTTCCAAACTAATCCTCGATAATCAAGAATTAATTGCACCAGTAGTGAATGGCGTTTAATCCTCTACATCCACCATCAAGCATAATAGTCTCTGCGACACATACTAACAGTGCTCGCAACTTCGGGTGAATCGCGCTTGAGGCAACCTGGAATTACCTCACACAAACTCGGATAGCATCCTGAAAAACACGCAGTTGTATCAATATATCTTTAACACAGAGTAATTCAAAACGGGTTCCAGCAACACTGTATCATATCTGTAATATGCAGGGGAATAACGCAGCTGTTTCATTTGTATCATCGGATGCATTCTTTGTGTGGTATTTCCCACCTGCGTCGAAAATTCGAGAATTTCTGATTACGAAAACATTTTCAGAGATGTTAAATTAAATAAAATGGGAGAATTAAATTTAAAGAGGAATAGGTTGGGTGTTATGTAAAACGTAAAAGGCAAATGTGGGTTACATAAATGAATAAATTGAAAAAGAAAATATAGGTTATTTAAATAAAATATTAAAAATGGAAATACGAGTTGCATATAAATACAAATTTCAAAATTTATCGATATATAAATAATTTTGAAGAAAAAATATCGTTCATAAAATTAACTTAAAAAGAGAAATGGTGTGTGGTATATAAATAAAAATGAAAATGAAAATATGTGTTACATAACTAAATTTAAAAGGCAGATATATGTCACAAAAATAAATTGAAAATGAAAAGATGGATAACATAAATAAAGTATAACGAGAAAGATGTGTTGTATAAATAAATTACAAGGAAAATATGTGGGTTATGTAAAATAAAAAAGGTTAGTTTTAAAAATAAAAAATAACAGATCGTGGGTATAAATAAAAATAATAAACATAAATAATAGTAACATAAATAAACTTAAAAAGAAAATATAGGTTACCTAAATAAAAAATTTTAAAAACGTTTATAATACCTATCGTTTATAATACTATACAGACATAAAAAGTCATGTAACGTTACTATAAGTTTATAATACTAACAACTTGAAAAGAGAAATGTGTGTGATAGAAGTAAAATAAAACTTAAAGATGGGTTGAACAAAGAATTTTAAAAGGAAAAGATCGGTTGTATAGAAAAAGAAAAAAGAAAACAGACGAGCTGCATAAAGTTAAAAACAATGCTTTTATATGTTTGCTATATAAATTAAAATAAAGAAGGAGAGTATTTATTACATAAATAAATTAAAAGATCCAAAACATTTTGACCATCCCCACATTTTTCAATGGACTGAACTCGTCTGGATGACGTGGAGAGCACGTGATTAAGTGAGAATGGTATGTAACTGCTGCTGAAGAAGATAAGTAATCATTCTTGCACTTACTTTTGCGAGTGATGGGAAAGGCTGCTGATCTAAGCGAATTTGATAGAGGGTAGATCGTAATGGCCCGAAGACTCGGAACAAGTAGCACCGAAACTGCACGACTGCTAGGTTGCTAACGATCAGCCGTTGTTAGTATTCATGCAAAGTGGATAAATGACTGTGACACCAGCAGTAGACGCCAAGGTGTTGGTCGTACACACGTGATCAAAGAAACAGGACGTCGGATACTGCCCCGCTTGGTAAAAAAAAAAGCAAAATCGGCGAGAGACAGTGGCTTAGCTGACAGCCCAATTCAATGCAGGTTCAAGCGCAAGTGTTTCGGAACATACAGTCCAGCGAACACTGTTGAATATGGGACTGTGCAGCAGACGTCCCACGCATGTGCCTCTGTTGACCAAGCGTCATCGTCAACTAAGCCTACTATGGGCCCGGGAACATCGAAACTGGACCATGGATGAGTGGAAGAGAGTTGCCTGGTCAGCTGAATCCCGATTTCTCATTCATCACGTCGATGGTCGTGTCAGGGTACGCCGTCTGCCAGGCCAACAGTTGCTCCCCTCATGTACAGCAGGTCATACGCAGGCTGGTGGTGGCGGTAATATGCTTTGGGGGAAATTCTCATGGGCGAATCTGGAACTCGTAGTTGCGGTCGAACAGACCATGAACGCTGCGAACTATCTGAACATCATTTCGGATCAGTTGTACCTTTACGTGGCGTCTGTCTTCCCAACTCGAACTGGAATCTTCCAGCAGTACAACGCCCCATGTCACAAAGCTCGGATTGTGTTGGATTGGTTCGAGGGGCATATTGATGAATTCCACTTAATGTCCTGCACCTAACTCGTCAGATCTTCAATGGAAAGAGCACATTTGGGGTGTCATGGAGCTGCAGCTCAGAGCTCAAACACCACCATGTCCGAATATCTTGACTTTGCGTGACCGCTGCTTAGACATTTGGTACAACCTGTCTCCAGTCATGTACCAAAAACTTGTGGCATCTATGCCCAGGCGAGTTGCAGCTGTTTTTTTGCAGGCCAAAGGAGAAGCAACGCGTTATTGAGTTGGTGTTCATAATGTTTTGGCTCTTCAGTGTATATTTAATACAATATAATAATTTTTAAAAGTAAAAATACGTTACATAAATAATTAAAAAAAAAAGAAAATATAATCTCTATATACTTTTTTTCCTGAGTTGACGTCTGTATGTCTGTCTGTTATTTGTACAAATTCGCACCATTTAACCATTCCACGCCAAATTTGGTACACATATACTTTATAACACTCCGGGTAACGTGTGCTACATGTTAACCGCGTCCTCTTTAACCGAAGGTACGTAGAGGTGGCTAAAAACAATTGGAAATTTGCTTAGGAATAACATTGAGCATAAAACTATTGCAATACGCTGTTTAATTTATTTTACCAGCATTGATCGAAAATAACTTTTTCCAATAAAAATGTTTCACCAGTATTGCTTGTAAAACTATTTTTTCCCAAATAAATTAAATTATAATATTGATATTTGACCTTATTTTTTATTTCTTCCAAGCATTAAATAATTTATGAATATTTGATTGAATAAAGAATATTGAAAATATTTACTGTTTCATAACTTACATTTTGTAAAGGAACACGAAACGCCGAAACGAAACACTCATTGATCATAATAGTGTAACTTTTCTACTCGGTATTCTGGCAACACCTGAAGTTATGTTTCATTTTTTTAAATTTGATTTAGAACTATGTATGTGTATTTCAGTTGTCATCGAAGTGTTGTGTAGATTTAAAAGTATTATAAATATGTGTTCTTTTTGCAAATAAATCAGTATTTTTATAAATATTGTTCAAAAGTCTAGTTGAATTGTTCTATTTCAGAATATATTTAAGAAATCCAAATTCGACACCGTTTGCATATATTTTTCTTTTTCTCCGAATTCTTCCGATCCTTTTTTAAGGATCGGAATTTCGTTTCTTTTTGTATTGATGTGTTCCAGTATATTAGTTATTACAGATGTAATATTCAGAAGTTACATTTTAATGATTTATTTATTTTATGCAAAATATCAATAGACATGGGAAATTTCTTGGCGTTATATGTATATTTCGATCAACTTTCTTAAAGTTTTTGTTTGAATACGTAATGGTTAGTATAATGTTGTTTCATAAAAGTAAATATAATATACAAAACAAACATTTTTAAGTAAGGTGTGTAATTCCTTATTTTAAAATGACCGGAAAAGTAAAAAAAAACACATTTCAAAATAAGATGGGTTACCTTAAATGAAAACGGGTAGCCATACGTTATAGTTCAAATATATTTCGAAAATGTTTGACATTTATTTTCATTACAAGACAATAAAAATGAATTAAAGTTACATTTGTGTTTCATAGATGCTATTGAAAACTGAACCATAGTCATGTAACTACAAATATCACATTTGTATATAGGTACTTGGGGTATCCATTTAAAAATTGAATCTCTGAATTTAAAAATGTACCCTATGGATTGGATTTAAAACTTAATGTCTGTTGAAGTAAAAGGAATTTTAAATAAAACTTTGCTGATCTTAGAACAATATCAATGAGGAAATTGAAAAATGAATTTTTTTGCTTTAAGTGACAGAAGCACAAGGTTGCTTACTCTAAGAATAGAAGCTGTTCTTCTGCAACTTAAATACATTCGTTGATGGCACCGATATTCTTTTTTTAAAAACCCTGTGTAATCAGCCTTCTAATTTTTGAAATAGTATAATCGATTGAGTTTCCTTGTTTCCTTTGTCTATCCTGTTGACATTTATTTTTTACATAAGCTTCGTTATTCCGCCACTGAATGGTATTTTCAATAACAATTTGTGTTGCCTTCAAAATAAATTAATCACGAATGCCGTAAGAATTTAATTTACCATCCTCTCGTATTGATGATGAAATTTGAAAATGTATAAATGATGCAAGAATGCCACAAGTAAAACATTTTTATAGGAAAGCTAAGTGCAAGACCATACACTGAAAATTCGCCATTGTTACTTAAAATGAATGTGTACGGGAATATTCGTTATCACTCCATATTCAAAATCGACTTCTGTAGTGATTTCCTTACAACAAAAACTTGTAAATTGTCTTACAGCAGAAGGTGCGATTAATATGAAATGGAGTACATGGATGGATATATCATGTACACATATTTGCGTTCGAAGTAAATTGTAGGAGCTATGAAAAAGTTAAAAGATGATAAAATTGTTTTCCGTTCACTTAAATGATGATGGCATTATTTTATGAAAGAGAAATGATTAATATGATCACTGTTCAATCAACATTAAATTAATTTTACCCGAGCAACGTCGGATAATTCTGCTAGTTATTATACAAATAAAACACTTTAAATAAGGTGTTTGCTTAGAAAGGAGAAAGCTTGAATAAAGAATAATAGAGAAAATGGTGTTTGCTTAAAAAGAGGAAATATTCTTAAATAAAAATTAAAAGGATAAAAATGTATTACATTAAATTGTTAAAGAAAGGATTCATCAAATGACATAAATGAAAGGAAGTATTTGTATAAAAGCTGCAATGCCTTTATAAAATTAAATTTAAAAAGACCCTCACAGTAGAAAGAAAATGTGTCTTATACTATTTAAATTTAAATGTGAGTTATAGGTAAAACTAAAGTGAAAGTTGAAACATGGGAATAAATTTGAAATTGTGCACTGAACTTCGTTTATGGGTTATAAAATGCATTACATGAAACTAAATTGAATTTTATGGAATTTGGAGAACACTATAAAAGAAATTCTCTGGATGATATCAATAAAACAAGTATATTGCGTGTATTTCATTTTGGTTTTGAAGGAAATAAAATGAAATTTTACATTGAATATTGATTTTTCAATAGTACTTTTCGTAAGCAAGGTGGATACTATAGACAACGTTGTTTGATAGCAAGAAATTCTTTTTTCCCGTTTGAACTGTTTCGCTTTATGCGAAAACGAATATTGAAATGAAAAACTTTTAAGCAAAGATGAAACCCATTTTATATATTATGAAATATTTACAGGGATAAGACCATAAATAATATAGAATTCCAAGTTTTGAAATACAAAGCGAAATAATATTTTGTATAAATAAATACTTCTCAGATATTTTTTATATTGCATTGTATCCAATTACTTTGTTGTTTTACCTAATACATTATTGAAAATTAAAGTTTTTTTAGCTTAAAAATACGTTACATTAAACAGTTTTGTAATAGTAGTTTCGATAGTTATAAATTACATGAAACAGTTTTGTAATAGTAGCTTCAATAGTTATAAATTACACAAATACTATTTTAACTTTAATTTCTCAATAGTTCTAAATTATATGAAACAATCTTTTGTAATAGTTCGTTTGGGCAGTAGTTAAAATAGTTATGAGTTACATAATAGAACAGTTTTGTAATAGTAGTTTAAATAGTTATGAGTTACATAATAGAACAGTTTTGTAATAGTAGTTTAAATAGTTATGAGTTACATAATAGAACAGTTTTGTAATAGTAGTTTAAATAGTTATAAACTATATGAAACAGTTTTAAGATAGTAGTTAATTAGTTATGGTAGTTAGTTAATTAAAGTCGCTTTGGATCAACACAACGGGATATTGACGACGGTCCGGGATCAATACCGAAGGTGAAGTTTTGAGGATGACCGCTCGTAATTTTGAACCACGGTCAGATGACAAGACCAACACCTAAACTGGCACGCAATTCTCAAACCTCCCATACCACTCCAACGTGAGGATATTTGAAGTCATTGTAGATTTAGCACGCAGCAGCCAAATGTACACAACGGTCTTTGGCTGAAAACCGAGCTTCGAACTTGCAATCCTTTTGGGTGCTAATCTCTTTCTCTTCCAACTGCGCTACCGCGGCTTTAAATAGTTACCAGTTTCTCATAAAAAACACACTTTAGACGATTACGCGCTGTGACAGCTTGGATAAATATAAGATGATGATGCACCTTATCGCGTTTCATTATCGTGGTGTAGTTAACAGTACACGACGCTTTTGGTAAACGGGAATCAACAATTTCCTGGTCTAGTGAAGCTTTGATGAGAAGGCAGATGTCCATGAAAGAGTCTATAGATATAAGAGTAGTAAACGCATCGAGGAAAACGAAACTATGCGAAAAATCGTAAGGTGATTTCCATAGGTGAATTCACAATTCACTGTTTTGGAATCACTTTAGTTTGATCCAAAGTCCACGTCGATAAAGACACCAATTGTTTGAGCGCATTGTTTAAGTATAACACACCCTTTAATATTCCAGGAAGTTGCATTTATGAAATACTTGTAATTGACAAAACTGATCTTGATGGATGAAATATCTCGTAATCAAAAGTAAACTGACGACATCTTGATGAACAAGGTATGTCATCACTACTAGAAAACTAACCATATCTCGATGGGACAAGATATAGTTCCATTGGAAGCAAACTGAACTGAAATTCAAATACGAGGTACCAGGTCATTAAAAGAAAACTGACCACATCTTGAAGAACACGAGGTATATCGTCATTGGAAGAAAACTGACCATATATTGATGGATACGATGTCTTCATTGGAAAAAATCTGACCTGATGATGAACGAGAAACCTGGCCACATCTTGATGAACACGATATAACTCGTAAATTGGAAGAAAACTGACTTCTTCATGAACACAAGATATATCCTCATTAGATGAAAACTAACCAGATCGAGTTATCGTAAAAAAAATCCTCACTATCTCGATAACGACTATCTCGTGGAAAACTGTTGGACGGCTAATTGAACAAATAAGTCCGTTGAAAGTCACGTTACTCACGCGTCAATTCGTTTGGGCAGGACTACCAAATGAGTATTTCTCTAATTTGTGTCCCTGAAAGTACTTTGCCTTGTGAGTAAATTACTCAATAATGTTTGTCACCCCAATGTGATAAGTTGTAAAGAAGCAATGATGGTAAAGCATAGAGGATTGAGAGAGGTCAAGCAGCCTCAGCGATTGAATACCAGATGAGTGGACTTTCTGGCATTGGTCAGAGCATTGGGTTTGAATCTGGATTTTATTGGTGGTGGAGCTACAGACAAAAAACAGAACTGCAAATCTCCCGAAGGAACACCAAGCATCTGAAGAAGTCTGAGAGTGGATGACGGGGAAAAGAACGAGCTCCTCGACGAACTAAATACAAAGCTAAAAGCTTATTCCTGGCCCAGTAGATTCGTCCCCATTTCATCCTGCCCTACGTCCACTGTCATACCAGCAATCAATAGCAAATACCAGTTGGTGAGTACCACTCTCTTGAACTTTTCATCTACACATATTTGATCCCTCACTATCCCTGTACAGTATAACTATAATGCTACGTCCTTACTAATACCAGGGCCTCGGTTGCCCTGTTGAAAGAGCAACGGATTTGCAACCGAAGGGTTGCGAGTTCGAAACTAAATCCAGCCACAGACCGTCGTGGGCACGGCGGCTGCTGCGTGTTAAATTTGTCGTGACCTCAAATGTCCTCACGTTGACATGGTGTGCACGTTTGTAGAGTAGGGTGCCATCTGAGATGTTGTTCTCGTCATTTGACTGTTGTCTCTGCTGCTGAAAATCATTCCTACAAATGATGAAACAAACATTTCCTGGAAATAATATCAGATCATTTCAGGAAACATTAAAACCGTAGAGGACTTAGATACTGTAATTATAAATTAAGTAACCAATTATGAACAAACACCATTAGAGTATATTAGTAAAAGTCTATACGTAGCTAGCAAAATAGATTTCCATATTAGCTATTTAAATTCAGCCAATTCTAAAATCGGTATCACATTGACGACAATTTCCTGTCCTCAGTAATGGATCGTTTATATAACTGCATCTATTGCATTCTAAGAAATGAATTCAGATTAATTTTTATGCAGGAAAATGGTTGTTGTGACTGCTTAAGGTACGCCTGGAGACATTTTGATTAAATATTCAATTATAGAAAGCTGTTATAATATGCAAATGCCAATAACAGGAAAATAAATTCTAGTTGACACATCTTTTTATTAAACTCCAAATGCGTCTTCATTCGCATCTATTATTTACCTGTTAAGGCTGTCTGTTATGGTTTCCTGCTTATTTATCATAAATTCAAGTGAAACGACTGAAATCAAATGCCACTAAACCTCCAAGAGAATTTAAAGAACGAAGGCGTCCAATTAATAGTAAAATAAACGGCTTGTGTGTTTTCAATTCCTGTCAAGTTAAAAGGCAAAATTTGTTATTGAATTTAAAATATATAAAATACAATACACGAAATATATATCTATGCAACACAGGAAATGAGAAAATAAATCAGTATCCACTACTGTAAAAAGAGGTAGAATTTAACAAATTATTAGATTATTTAGATGTTAGAATTTAGAATAATTATCAAAATTATACTGTGTACTTATATTTCAATTTCATATCCCGTCAAAAGACGCGATGTTTTTTACTAAATTGAATATTAACTCAACGAAATGCAATACACGAAATACAGATACATATAATACCAGTAAATGAAAAAAAAACATTATTTAGCAGTGTCAACAACATATACCATTAACTCATGCAAAAGTTAGAAAAGTTTCTTTTTGTTCATGATGAGCTCTAAAATTAGAGGTAAGGTAATTTTAATTAACGTCGTACTTGACCGGGGATCTATCCCCAAGGACAACACCACGTAATATTGAACCATGGTCACGAGAGGCAATACCTGAGCTGGCACACCACTCTTCAAACTTCCCAACAAACCTTACGAGAGGACTTTCGACCACGACAGATTTGAGATGCACTAGCAGCCTTTACACCATACGCTTACAAATATACATGCACTGACCCGGGTTCGAACCAGGAACCTACCAATCTAGTGTTTAACACCTTAACTACCAGACCGGTTTGTCGGCTGTCTGATGTGCTTCCAAACTTTCGAAAGACATACTGTGTTAAGGACTCTAGTTGGTTCGTTAATACCAACCACTACTTTCGAGTAAATATTGAAATCATAGACATAACATCAGAAGGATGATTTAAACTTGCTTTGCTACAACAAATTTTACACTTCAAAAATTAACCTATTTATATAGACGAAAATGTAATGCAATTCTACATCACAACGTTCGAAGTCTGCGAGTCAGACAGCTAGAATGAATCTAAAGTCTAAGACTTCAAAAATTAAAACGACGTTCCTTCTTTTTTAATTTTAATCTGGGCCTGCGCGTAGCTCGCATTCTTGCACGTGCGAACTTTCGAAGTTTCGATCGGAACGTCAGAACAGTTGCCATTGGTTGTCCATTTGGAAACAAATTGCGAAGAATCAAATATCTGACGTTACGGCAAGTTCGTTTTACTTTGGTGGTTAATGAGTTATTCTGTTGAGTTGTGAATGTTACTGACTTACCTCCACAGGAGTTTCTCCAAATATTCACAATAGCCCGTTGTGTTAATTTAGTGTGACAGTATATATATATATATATATGTGTGTGTGTGTGTGTGTGTGTGTGTGTGTGTGTGTGTGTGTGTGTGTGTGTATATGTTACCGCTAGAGCTCGAAAGCCGTTAATGTGCACATTACGTAGCTGATCTGCAGATTAACTTATTTGCTCCGTTAAACGTGCAGAATCAGGAGTTTTCCGCATTTAAGCTAGTTAATGTGAACATTAAGGGGTTCCGTATCGTTTAAGTTCAAAAGTTTGTTTCCCTCATTTGCTTTCAATACACCTTCCCCATCTCCCTCCACTTTTAATTTTATTTTGGTTTCGCGAGCGTCTTGTCGTCACCGGTTGTTTTTATTTCTCATAATTTGCGTCGGCTGCCAGTGCGTAGCATAGCTAATTCTGTTTTCAAATTAGTTTCTGCCTGTTAGCGCGTGAATTTGTGTCGAAATTTTTTTAAGTAGATAAATTTAACTCCTAGTATGCAAGCAAGCACCGAATTGATGAGTAAATTGAAGAAAAGATTCTTTGCAAACTTCTTTAGCGAAGATTTAAAATATAATAGTGCTTTAATGACAAAACGAAAGTATGATTCCATAGTTGAAGATGTAAAGCGAATAAAAGTTTCCAAGAAAAAAGAATCATCTTGAGATTATCGAATAATTCAAATCTATGATGTGGTGACTGTACGTTCCTGTTGTTCCAGCAAATATCTTATTTTCACTTTAACCTAGTAGGTGCTAACCTTTGTGCCTAGTAGGTAATGTGCAGATTATCTAGATAATTTGCAGATTATCTAGATAATTTGCAGATTATCTAGATAATTTGCAGATTACCTAGGTAATTTGAGAAATGAAAACAATTTTCGGCACTTTAACGTGTATTACCCTTGTTAATATAAACATTACCTATATAATCTGTAGAATAACTGATTACTGCACTTTAGCGGTAACATATATATAATTAACTACCTACCCCCAAATGTTCACAGCAAGGACAATATCTATTTTGCTGAGGAATTTATCTTTATACATTCCAAATGTTCCATGTGAGGTGATACTTTAACGCAAATATCTATGAAACAGTTCGTTGTATTAATACTAGGATGAAGTTGTCAGCACATCTTCCTTTTTCACTATTGTTCCAGAGGTTTTGTCATTGTATGTTTAAATATTTAATGATGTTGTTTAATCAGTGTGGGAGGTAGGCTAAAAATTATATTTCTTGTGTAAGTAATATGTTCTAGATTAATTTTATGAGCGATATTTTCAAGCAGTGTAACGGTCCTTTCACTCTATCGTCATCTGACCATGGTTCAAATTACGTGGTCCTCGGATCGTTCCCTTCGGGTTTGAACCGGGACCGTTATAAATAGCCCGATGTGTTGCTCCAGTTTGAAGGTAATTAAATATCTACTTACCTTTTATTTCAAAATACTCTTAATAACTAAATAACATCATCTTTCTAACCAATCCATAGATTCTTTCAATCTTTAGAAGGAGTCAAGTGATTATTTCTTTACAATAGAATATTTCTTTGTAAAGAAAACATCCTACTAGTTCTTTCTTTGGAACATAATTGTATATAACGATTCTATTGATTCATTCTCTACAATAGTATTTTTGGTAAGATGTTATATGAAACCTTTCCTTAGAATTGTTCTATTGATAATTTTCTGTAATCGAACCACTTGGAAATATTCTATTGCTCATTTCTTTTGATAGAACCATTTAGAAATATTGTATGGGACCTTTTTACATAGTTCAGAATGCTATAAACTTATTTTATTAATCCTTTCGTTAAAATAAAATCCCATCGAATTATTTTATTTCAAATTTCTTTAAAATAGAATCTTCCGAAAAGATTCTATTACCCGTGTCTCAATAAAAGATCCCTTCATAAATGTTCTACTCGTCCTTTCCTCTGAATAAAATTATTTGGAACGATGCTTTTGCTCATTTCCTTAGAACAGAATCATCTGGAACGATGTTATCGCACATTTCTTTAGTAATTCATTTTTATTAATCTTACTACTCATATCCTTAGAACAGTTTCCTTTGGAAATATTCTAATGATAATTTCTTAGAATACAATCATTTGAAAATATTTTTCTTGACCATTTATTACTTAATGCTTTAGAAAGATTATTGGTTTTATTTTCTTAGGATAATATAATCCCTTGCAATGATTCTATCACTCATGTCCTTTGAACACAGATTCCGTTGGAAAGATTCTATTACTCATTTCTTAGAACAGAATTCCCTTCAAAAAAATACTATTGATCAAGATACAGAGAGTGAGAGGGGGTGAATTTGAAATATACTGCTATGATCAAGTATCAGTTTCCCTCCACAATTGCTAGTTCAATACAAGCAACCGCATGCTCCTATTTCAAAAATCTGGTATCCTAAAACTAAGGAATAAAAGGGATAGAATTATTTTTATTAATAATACAGATCGTCTCGAAATATACTTTCTATGCTAATCTTAAAAGGTGCCATGGGAAAATCTACATATGGTGTCATAAATTACCCTCCGAAAGGAGTTTCACCGGTGTTGATGTGTTTCGAATTATTTTTTATTCCCTGGATAGTAATAAAATGGAACTTTTTCTTGGAATCAAACTGGTTTACGCAGCTCTACGCTATTTAAGCCGAATAGTTTAAATAAGACGTAGCGGTGGTTGAAGAAATGGCGTAATTTAGGGGCTGCGAGTAAAGATGTCAAAAGAAAGTAATGAACGCTGCAGTTTTTGAAATTGATCTCTATCATGTGAGTAATGTTTCGATAAGACAAGGTCCCATTCCAGAAGATTAGAAATTCAATTCAAGGGCGAGGTACATTAGGATTTCGAGTGATTTTCTTGATTGTTTCACCTTCTCAGGGGTTCATACGCATAGTTATACTTCGTAACATCTAGTCTTCCCTCTGTATCCTCTAACCAGTTAAGATTTCCTTGACCAACAGAATATTTCCAAATCAATGTGTATTCTAAGGAAAAGTCTGATCGAATCGTTCCAAATAGTTCTATTTCTATGAAAGGAGAAGTAAAATATTTCCAAAGGATTCTGTTCTGAGAGAAGGAGTAACTTAATCTTTCTAATGGGTTCTATTCTACAGAAAGGACCACTAGAATCTTTTTAGTCTACAGTATGGGCCACTAGAATCTTTCTAATAGATGCTATTCTACAGAATGGATTGATAGAATACTTTCAAAGGATTCTATTCGACTGATTGGGTTATTTTCAAAGGATTCTATTTTAGAGAATGGTTTGGTAGAATGGTATCAAAGGTTTCTATTCTACAGAATGGGCTGATAGAATACTTTCATGGAATTTTATCACAAAGAAAGAAAGAAAACCGTTGCAAGGAAATATTCTATTCTAAGGAAAGGATCTATAGAATCTCTCTATCTCTTTCAAAATGCAGAAAGGATCCATATATTCTTAAGAAAGATGCGGTTATTTAGTCGTTAAGTGTATTGTGGGCAATCGTCCTAAAGTGTGCCGCAGGATATTGTTATTAGGTGTGTTGTGGTGTGCAACCAACACTACACTAGAACAGCAAATACGTTCAGAGGGGCACACTTATCTACACCATTTATTGTGAGCCCAATGGTTTATCAAATGAAATATAAGATCCATTCCAGTTAATGTCCGAAAATAAATATGTTACAAAATACAGAACACCCAAAGCCTTTGTACGTTCCTATGCACCACAATCCGTAAAAAGAGTGTAAACAGGTATGACAAGTATGAAATGTTAAACGATGTGGAAGCAAGTTTTTATACATTACCATCTGTTCGGGAAATTCAGTGTGCACAATGGTTTATTGAATTAACATTCATAGCCGTCGTTGATGTTTGTACACGCTAGAACCCGTAAAGTAAGTGTAGATAGGTATGTATAGTACAGATAAGTATTAAATGGTAAACGATATGGTAGCACATTTTGATACATTATCATTTGTTCGGGAAGTAAATGAGCCCAATGGTTTATTGAATTAAAATTCATAATTGTCGTAGAAGTTTGTACATGCTAGAACCCGTAAAGAAAGTGTAAACAGGTATGACAGGCCTCGAAATAGATTTTTTAATACAGGTGCACCTTGTGCACCTAAGTTTTTAAATTAGGTGCACAAGGTGCACTGTGTACACCTAGTGGGAAAAAATTAGGTGCACAGTTATATTTTCATGTGCACAGTGCACCTGTGCACCCAGGTATTTCGAGCCCTGAGGTATGATGAGTATAAAATATAAACGATATAGTATAACGTTGAGGTACATTATCATTTTTTCGGGAAGTCAGAACGGTTTATTGAATTAGCATTCATAGTCGTCGTCCCAGGTGCAGAATTATATTCATTGTTCTGAAACACAACTACAAGCAATTGCAATTGTTATGTAGGCATTTTCTTCGCATTTTGAAATCTGCAGTAAAATCAAAACAGACGAAAAAGTAATTATCGGATAAATACTCGTATGTATTACATATTTATAATAAAACACACACCAAAACTAATTAACATACTTTATTGAAAACCAAGGCATACTTTCAGAATTTGCAATTCTTTTAAGTTAAATATTTTGTCATTGACATAGAAGATGTGTTATTTATAAAGTGTTTGTGGTAATTTGGGGTGGTCTAGGGAGGTTGTTCCGTAGCTAGAGAAGAAACAAAGGTGTGTCAAGAAGCGCGCTTTGCACTGGAAAACATCGTAACTTATGATTAAAAAAAAGGCCAAAATTTTGATAAAATTAAGAAAACAAATTGTTCTGCAAAGACTTTGTTCTGCGACGTACGTCGCAGTTTTAGGCACTTTCTGATCCCGTGGCCGTCGTAGAGGTTTCTACACACCAGAATCCGTAAAGTAAGTGTAAATAGGTATGCAAACGCATAAGTGGAAAGTGATATGATATCAAATTCTGATACATTATCAAATATGGGGATCATAAGTTCACCGATTGGTTTATTAAACTAAATACAGAATTATCACTGATAGATACGACATGGCTAAAATTAATTTGAATTGTAATACAAAATATACGCACATAGAACATCCCAAAAATGTGTAGGGATTTCTACACATCAGAACTAGTAAAAAGAGTGTTAATAGGTATATAACAAGTATTGAATGGTAGTGATACGGTATCAAATTTCATGCAGTATCATTTATTGAGACCTAAGTATATCCAAAGTTTATTAAACTAAATACAAAATAGTCATTGATAGATTCGAGAAGTTCTCTGAAAACAAATCGACGCATATTATAAAATACAGAACATCCACTGCCTTCGTACACACGAGAGTCCGTACAGTGAGTGTAAACAGGTATGCCAACACTGCCGGCAAATATTTGCGAAATGTAATTAGAATTCCCTGGTTACCCAATCCGTGTACTTAAGGGTTAAGGCCCCGTATCTGGTGTTACACGCCTTTCGAGCTTTCGAGGTAATTCTTCTGGTGCAATATATTCCACTTGTTAATAAATGTTGCACTTGCCGTTGCTGAATGAATCGGAAGCATTGGGACCATTAGGAATCTACTCGAAATTGAATGCATTTTATTTGTATTTACTTTCCCTTTCGTCTCTGAAATATTAGTAATTACTACTGGATTAGAATTTATGCGGATCCTCGACTTTTCTCTGCGAACGTCCTTGTTCCCTGCGTTTTCTACCAAATGAATGCATCTGTTCCGCAACGGTTTGACACATTTTCTTGTCACTTCCCAAAAGTAGGGGAGTGGAATGATAGTTTTAAATAACTGAGCTAATTTTGAGAGTCAATTTATACAACGTGAATTCCGAGAGTGGATTGTTTTCAGGGCAATATTCAGAGCCAACATGTGAGATTTGAATATTTCCATTCGTTGATTAAAGGATGTAGATTATTTTTGAAAATATCTGCTTTTCTCAGGATTATGCTTCGAATAAAACTTAATTTATGTCTGACGTTAGATTCGTAAAGACAGAGGATAATTTTTTGAATATATCCATTAGTTTGTGACTTTTCTTTTCGAATTTTAATGTATTTATTTTTTAATTGAAGTTATTTGCATATTTGTGTATTTTCAACGAAATATTTTTAAATTTTCACGAGACACAATCTAAGAGGTAAACTGTTTCTAATTTTAAAAATTGGAAAGATTGTGAATCAATTTTACCTCATATAATATACTTAAATTTTTTGTTCATCAAAAGAAGTTCGATAAAATTGGTGAACAGTCAGCTTAGACGATCTCTCCGTCGAAGCTATAGTGAGCCATTAATTAATTTTGCCAACTAAAATTTTAAATAAGGCCAACAATGGATCCCATCATATGTTGGCATTCAGGAGAATGAGGAGGCTGACTTATTAGCAAAAGCTGGAGAAAATAAACAACCTGGCACAGAAGAACGTATCGTCCTAATCTCAGAGGACAACCACCTGACCATACTCAAAAAGCCATTGCGTAGATCTTCTCCAGAACCTTTTCATGACTGGTACCTCAGTGAAACACCAGGAAAGCCGCTGGCCTTAAATTTCCCCCGGAAAACTTTCTCTATGTTCGCCAGGCTCCGACCTCGAACATTTGAAAAAGATGATATTCTTTGATGGCCACAAATCATGTCCCACATGTAGAGATTACAGCTTATTACCAGCCTCTCCCTCACATATCCTGAATTGTATTGGAGCTTTACATGAAGAAAATTTTAATAATCCATCTGCCATTGCCCAAAACTCTTTTTTTGCACATACTCAATATAATCAGAGAAGGGGTAAAACTGTCTAATTCTTTTAAAATTACTCAAGTTCCTACTTTAAACTATATAAGATACTCTCATTTTTGATCTTTTGTAGATGGATTAGGTGAAAATGGTGAGCAGTCACCTCGGGTGATCTGTCTATCAAAATTGTTGAGCATTCAGCTCGGATAGTCTGTCCGTCGAAGTTGGCGAATACTTGATCAATTTATCAGAAAAATAAAGAATACGCTTTCATTTTTTCAAAGAGGTTTTCTATATAATCGAAGATGTAAAACCTTGTGCTTTTTTAAAGTAATATTTAAATTTCTACATCAACTTTCTATAATATAATCTCACTCGATCTATCGGTTATCTATTGGTGAAAAAGGTGAAATTGGTGAGCGGTTAGCTAGGGGATGGTCTGTCTGTCAAAGTTGATGAGCTCTTCATTACTATGTATCTCAGAAACATTAAGTTATATTTTTATTGTTCGACAGACATTTTTAATATAATCAAGGAAGAGTACTCGTGTCATTCTTGTCAAAAGTATTAAAACTTCTAATTCTACCTTAGATCATCGAATCTCGTTCGATCTTCCGTTTATCTATCTATGCATTAGGCGAAATTAGTGAGGAGACAGCTCTAATGATGCGTCTGTCAAAGTTGATAAATCATTCTTTAATGTGTGTGTGTGTGTTTATCAGAAAAGTTAAGATTGTGTTTTTTTTTTCTATTAGTTTTTAATATAATCCAAAAATAGGTAAACTCACTTTTAATCTTCAAAAGTATTTAAGCTTCTACTTTGATCTTAGCTCATCTAATCTTGTTGGATCGTTTGTTTATCTATCGAAACATTAGAAAAATTTGAGCGCTCAGCGAACCAAGAGATCGATACAAACAAAAATTATTGGCATGTTCGCACTAACATCCAATATGAAGTCCCTTTCCTCTTAACTAGCAGAATATTTTATATTTTATTCAAGAATTTTAAATAGGTACGAAAACTCTGAAAGTTTAACAATATCTCTAAACCAGCTGAGGTAAAAAAGGGTTAATACGGAAAAATTTCACAAACCTTTCACAGTGTGTTTTAACGATTCCAGATTAAGTCATCAACACTTTCAAATTATAAATTCTTTAATTTTTCCTCTTCACATGAATGTTCCATGTCATAAAACTTTATTTAGGAGAGTACTTCCGAATAAAAGCAAGTGTTTTAAAATAAAAACATAATTTTACGACACTGCAATTATGATTTTGCCCACGTGCTGTTAGTTGCAAAGTTTCAATACTAATAAAGATTATTATCTTGTCTCTTCCTTATAAGATTACGTATTTCACTAAAAATATTGCTTTCAAAAGGTTTAGAACTAGGTTTAGTTTGCTCAAAAATATTTGCGAAATTAATTTTTATTATTCATACCTATACCAGAAAGATAGTATATCAAATATAATACCCTTGAAACTTATCGATGGATGAAACGAATCGTATTAATTTAAGGAAGGTTATCTTAATTATTTCTTATTAATTATTCATCTCATTATTTCTCTTAAATAATTTAGAGTACAAATATATACATTATATGAAAGTTTCAAGCCAAAATACACTCTATAACAAAAAACTCGACGCACCAAGAAGGAGTTGGGCTGAGCTCGATCAACTTGGAACGGCTCTGACTGGGACTTAAGTGACGAGTCCCGTTTCCAACTATGTTCGGACGACAACCGCAGACTTGTCAGGAGACGTCTAGGGCAGCGTGGGGATCCTGTCCTTATTGTCGCACGCCACACATGCCCACAACAGAATGACGAGATGATCTGGTCAATTTTCTTCTATTGACGAGGGACGATGACATTGATGGACGAGATACCTCGTCTATATATATACTATCTACCAATAAGTATTTGGACATCCATGCAAAAATGACCATGTATGCCGTCCTGATATACGTGACTCCCTCCGCCGTTATATATCGTTTAGGAAACAACATTGGCATTAGTCGCATGCAAGATGCCACGAAGTGAAGTGTTATCTGATTTCGAGAAAAGTGTAATCGTTGCGTATCCCAGAAACGGCTGGTCCTTAAGGGACATATCTAGCTAGCTGAATTATCCAAAAACGACAGTGCCCTATGTGATTCAGAAATGGGAGGTGAGTGGTAATTGTCGGACCGTGCTCCGGGTCGGCAGACCAACGAAACTGGGAGATAGAGACCGACGTGTGCTGTCCAGAGAAATTCGGAAGAATCGCACCCAGCCCCAGGAGTTTCAACAGGCATCCGGGAGTGTTGTTTCTATTAATACCATCCGTAAGGAAGCACATCTGATTGGTTTTCAGGGTCGTGCTGCCGCCCATAAGCCCTTGATCACAAAGTCCAACCGCGCTGATTGGTTAATGTGGTGCAAACCACGTCGAAAGTGGAGCGTAGATCAGTGGAAACGGCCTCTTTGAAGCGACGAATTAGGTTCACACTCTACCGTTTGGATGGCAGGGTTTGGGTCTGTCGTCTGCCTGGAGAACGCCTACTGACATAATGCATTGTGCCCACAGTAAAGTTCGTTGGAGGTGGAAGAGGAGGATTAAATACGTTATTATTTACGTAGCCCCAACGAAAAAGTCACATGGTGGCACACACAAGTCAGGGCATCTGGGTGGCCTTTGGGTTAGTGGCATGTTGCAGTCGGAGCTTCGTTCTATTCATCGGTGAAGATGTTAATAGAGGTAATTTCGCATGTCAACTGACAAGTGTGTTGGTGCACCATTCAATTGGAGAATAACGGTTTTCGATTTTACTATCTTTTTGGATGAATAAAGTTTTTGACGAAATATATCGATACACACTCGGTCGTACTGGCTTTGGAACTTAGCACAAACAGCCCGTAGTTTCAAAATTATTTTAAGCCTATCGTAAATGAATTTTCTGGTTCTAGGTCCTTTCCCAAATCGTGATCGAAAATGCCGGTGCACAATGGTGACGGTTCCCGTTTTTCTCAATTGAAGAACACAAAACGCTTTCTCTATTGCAGACGCAAGTATTTCCACAGATTAGTCACGTGACACGCTCACAATCGCTTGCGTCACTTCCCTCTGGAGAGGGACTCAAACTGTATGAGTATACCTAGCTAACAGATCGCATTTGGGGACAGTGTCTTAAACTGTCCCTGCTTTACAGCATCTGTAAACTGCATACGTACTTATGAATCACCCTGTGTATATATATATATATATTTATTTATTTTATAGGATAACATTTAAACTATTATTTAATTACATCAGAGGAAGGGGGGAAATTCCAGATACATTTAGTCAACTGAAAATACTAGAATTATGTTTGGTTTTCTATCATAGCAACTTTGTCTGCAAAGTAAAAATGCGCTTTATACATTTTTTGAATCCTCATGTCTTCACAAAATTTATTAAAAGACATTATTAATGGTATATATAAATTATTAAAATTAGTATAAAGTTGTCTTTAAGCCACAAAGCAAATAATAAATAACCAGATCTTTCTAAAGATTTCATGGATTCCTTAAATCTTTAGAAAGATATTACTTCTTTCTTTAGAATTAAATATTTTGGAAGATCCTCTTGCTCATTTACTTAAAATAGATTTCTTTGACACGATTCTATTGGTTCATTCTGTAGAATGGAATCCTTTGGAAATGTATTATTGTTATTTTTTTTCTTGCAATCGGGGAAATTCTTTGAAAAGTTCATTTTCTTTTTTAAAAATTCTTTAGAATTATTCGATATATTACTGTTTCTCTTATAATAGAAATTGAGGGAAAGTCAAAATTTTACTTTTACACTTTATAACTATTTATCAATCTATTTACACAAATGTAGGGACTGAACAAGTCTTTCACTTTTCTAGTCTCCTTCCTTTTCGATGCACTTGGTCCAGCGATCCACAAACTTGCGTATTCCCTCCAAGAGGGTGTTCGGTTGATCGACCAACCATTTATGCACCACTAACCTTACTTCGTTGTCTGCTAATAAACAGAGAACACGCTGCATTGTCGATGGTATCTCGTCGGTTTTCCAGTTTCATTGTTCAAGTTTTCTGAACCATTTTACAATATGTGGTAGAGCACTGTCCATGTATTGTGTTGTAAACCTGCAAAGAATTTCAACCCCTGGCATGCGATACAACTAGAAAAATTAGTTCACTGCTCTTTATTCCTCGTTAGTGCATATTACTAGAGAAGCGACCATGTTTAGACTGAAACAGGAGCAAGAACAATGGCGATATAAAGGTCAAATTTCAATAAGGTGACCACAGTAGTATCTACTATGCATGCATGCTCAGAAGGTAGTGTGACAAACCTAAAGATGTGTTATTAGCGAAAGTACGGATAAATTTTGACCTACCTTCGTATTTGAAAAAGTTTTATTTATTTTTTCTTAGAATTAAATAAGTATGGAGAAATGAAATTGGTCTAGAAGGTCAAAATAGATCTAGAAGGTCAAAATAGGTCTAGAAGGTCAAAATTGGTCTTTTAAGGTCAAAATTGGTCTTAAAGGTCAAAATTGATCTTTTAAGGTCAAAATTGGTCTTGAAGGTCAAAATTGGTCTTGTAGGTCAAAATTGGTCTTGTAGGTCAAAATTGGTTCGAGGTCATTAAGGGATAGCTGCAAGTTGTAGGGTGGAATTATGTGTATAAACCCCACTTCACAGGTGGTTAATGATTGTTGATATTTGTAAATTAATTAATTTTTAAATGTGTTACATGTCTGCATTACGAACGAAACGGATAGACACTTTTTCCAATCATATAATTGACGCAGCTTGTCCAAAACTGGACCTTGCACCATGAAGCAACCAACGTTTCCTTCCATTATACAATTATTTATGAAAATTTCAATTCCGAAATTAAGCGAAGTTAGGCATTTAATTAATGTTGCTCTGGAGCACCACAGCGGGCTATTGGCAACGATCTAGGATCAATCCCCGAAGCGAAAGATCCAAAGACAACACCACGTAATTTCGAACCACGGACAAATGAAAGAGGTTCCACCTCTCGAAACTTCCACACCAAGCCAACATTAGGACATTTGAGGCGATAAATTTAACGAGTACCAGTCTCCTTTGTACACGGCGGTCTTTGGTTGGGATTTGAACTCACAACCCTCCGGTTGGTAGTGCATTGCTCTTGCAATCAGTCGAACATGGCTAAGATTAAGAGAAACAGACTTCGGCAAAAAACGTAGGATATTGTGCAGAAAGCTGGTGCATATTCAAATTTTGGATTCGTGACTCCAGGGGATTTAACATAGGAATGGTTTTTTCTTCCGCAGGAAAATTTTCTCATTATCATTCCTTGCATGCAAATTTAGTGCTCAGCCTGCATTATACGGCTTTCAAAGTGATCCTAGAACCTACTAAAGACCACCTCCTCTCTTTTTTTTAAGTTTTCACAGGCCCCTCGGTTTCACAGCGGCACCCAATGCAGTGTACCGTCATGTAAGAATTTGACGGACAGCTGGTTTAATATTAAACTATTTATTTACATAAATATTTACAAGATAATTATGGGCACAGCCATCGACAACCGAAACCTGCCTGAAGCCAAAGTAACAAAATTGGCAAAACAGAGACGTCTGTCTCTCGTTGAATCTCGAGTCCGAATTTTCTCAAAATCCACGTTCGCTTCGCAGAACCGCCGCTGACAACGAGAGGGGGGTGAATTCCGAGCCCTCTAGAGATGTTTATGTCCTCTCCCGAACAGAAACACCCCCACACAGCTGCGAAAACCGTCTGTCATGCCGACTTGAGTCCCCCACCGCAAAAACTTGATCCCAGATACGAGATTGGGGAACCGACGGAAACTCCAGCTGTGTATGGATCAAATGGGCCGCCGCCGCACGTGCGAAGACTAAAGTTGTTTTCGCATTTCGAAACATTCCAGCGTCCACGTGTTAGGGAAAAGGGTCGGCAAGTACCATATGGTACAGCAGTGTCACTACTTCAATTCATACTTTTTTTACTGTTTCCTTCTGTCCTTGTTATAGGGCAGCAGTAGCCCGGTTGGAAAACTAACGGATTAGCAACCGGATGTTTGCAAGTTCGAATCCAACCAAAAACCATCTGTACAAATGGAGCTAGTGCACGTTAAATCTTTCGTTTAATCACGTTGGCACAGTGGCAATCTGGAGAATTGGGGTCCCAGCTCAGAGGTGACCTCGTCATCTGACCGTGGTTGAAAATTACGTAGTGTTGTCCTCGGTCTTTCTCTTCGGGGGTTAATCCCGGACCGTCACCAGTAGCCCAATGTGTTACCTCAGTGTGACGTTAATAAATGCTTTAAAATATGCATAGCGCAAAGAAATTACACAATTTTTGAAAAGTTATGTATAACACTACGAATGAGTTTGCGTCATGGGATTTTTCACATTTTTGTGCGAAGCCCTTCAATTGTTGCGTTTCATCAGTCATCTAATCAATTACAAACATCCTTATTCAAAGCGATCACAGCACGTAACACTAATTTCTTTTGAAACGCAACCTCAGGCAAGAAAACTTTAAGCAAATTTGCGCAGACGCTAACAGAAGGATATAAAGTTTCCGTGCTCAATACGAAGCGATTAAAAGTTATTACATCATTCCTGACGACTCTCCAGAGTATTTAAATAAATCTGGCTTCAAAAGTCCTTAATAATATTCCACCGGTTTAGCTTATGCTCATCTCTGGCCTGTTTCACTTTAAAAGAATAATAACCGCCTGTAATGGGGATGTTTCCGTAAACATTTCCTGCCCCGAGCAGTAATTTTGTCGTCATAGGGGACATTAAAAATGATAATTTCAAGTTTAGTATCTTATGCCCTAAAGAGAAAGATTCAAAGGAAAACGGCGAGCGTTTATGTCTCGAATCTGATATTAGGTGCTATCTTAATGGGAGGCTAAATGCGGAACAGTGGAGTGGTATTGCGCGTGTTTGTGTTTGGCATGGTTTGAAGGAAGGTGGCCATTAGTGGTAATTCATAATTCATTTAAGGTGAGAATTGCGTTGGGTATTTGACTTTGAATTGGAGGAAGTTGACTTGTTTGGTAGTGGAGTGGCAAAATGCGAATCATCTCCTCTGTAGACTGAAAGATGACAGACCGACGATTTGCTATTGTTTTATAGTGTGAACAGGATGAACTTTGCTATGATTACCTTGTATATTAGATTGTAGAAAAAGTAGAGTGCCCATAGAGAAATTTATATTTAGTCGAGGATACGAAAACAACTCATCATACAGCATTTCGATAGAGATGTGGGGTGAGTGACATTTTATTTGATAGTTAATAAAATGTCTGAAAATAATTTAACCCTCCTTGCGGCTGTCTTTACAAGGTATCTTGTCATTAGCAAAAATGACCAGATCATGTTGGGCGATATATCTCGTTCTTAGAAAAAAACATACCAGATATGGATCTCGTGGTCATAAAAAAATTGGTAATATCTTGACGATGCGGGGTGCGAAAGTTTGGAGAGTGGTTGCCATCCTAAGTGCTCTCTTCATCTGACCGTGGATCAAAACTACGTGGTGTTGTCCTCGGATCTTTCGATTGGCGATTGATCCCGGACCCGGCATATAGCTCGTTGTGCTTCCCCAGTTTTACGTTCATTCAACTACTTACTGACCAATTGCTGACGTCGGTTGACGTGTTTTTCGAATAAGATTTCGTTTAGCTAATAAATTTTCCTCAGAATAAATTCAGAATTGAAGTGTGATAGTTGATTGATTGATTCCTATTCGATTAAATTCAAACAATTCAAACACGGCAATAAACTACATTTATAGGTACCCCAATATGTTTAATGTGAGCGCATTTGGAAATCGGAAATAAATCTTTGGACACTGTCCTCCTTTTTCGTTTCTTTACACAGAAAAAACCCCGTTTATGGAAACTGTTTTGCACCAGAAAAATTACAACCTCACATTTGGTTAAATTACACAAAATTACACAAGCAAATAATATAAATTTCCACACTGATTTCATGCCCTGGTATCTTTCCGTAGCCCCCACTCACACGCAGCATCAATTCTCCACAAAATATTTGCATTCTAAATAGCTCATCAAGTGAGTCCCGCTAACTTTGTTTTAGGTACCGAAATGGAAAAGCATCCTCATTCCCCGAAAGCGAGCGATGTTTTGTGACAGCACCAACAAAATAGTGTCACGTAAGTTCAGAAGAATTTGAAATGATTGCTTTGCTCCACTGTCATGACATCTTCCTCAGTTCCTATCTCATTTCCTATATTTCTTGCAGATGCCAACTGGAATCCTACGCACTCTTTTGTAAAATAGTTCAAGGAATGTGGTCCTGTTCATTTTAGTACTGCTACGCTTTTAGTGGAATTCAATTCGCGTTTTTATGAATTATGCATGATGTTAGGCGCTAAGAGCTTCTCGAAGTTTTGTAATTTATATCTCATGCACGCTGTCTTGTGTTTGAGTGCTTTTCTTACAATGATTTTCTAGAGACGGCGTTCCCAAATGCCTAATCAGGTTTCCCATATAAAATGGGGAATTTTATGAACCGGATAGTTTTCATTTTATTTAGGTTTCGTTTGGCTCGGCTAATCAACTCTCCAAGTTGTTTCGATGCGATATATCGTCAATAAAGATCTGATCAAATATGCTAATTACGAGATACTACTGTGTTCAAAAAGCATCCAGAATGCTTCCTTTAAAATACATATATAGTACATATATTCTGCAAACTTTTATCAAATATTTTTTCGACTTATAAAAACTTATGGCAACAGTCAGGGATTCTTTTAATTTTATCAACTGAAATTGTTTTCAATACGAGAAGAATTTTGATTTCCTTGATTTTCCAAAATGTCGAATGTAACTGAGCAAAGGCCATGCATTGAATTTTGTTTCCGTAGTGGAATTTCTGCTACAAACACATTTGAAATGTTGCTAAAGCTTTTACAGACGACTGTTTATCAAAATCTACAGTATTTGATTGGTATAAAAAGTTTAACGAAGGTAGAGAATCTGTCGTACATGATTCGCGATT
This sequence comes from Metellina segmentata, assembly GCA_947359465.1. Taxonomy (NCBI): domain Eukaryota; kingdom Metazoa; phylum Arthropoda; class Arachnida; order Araneae; family Tetragnathidae; genus Metellina; species Metellina segmentata. The sequence continues at coordinate 31,689,329 of OX375872.1, forward strand.
TGACAGACCATTCACTTCGACTAATGATCAACATATTAATCAGGTCAAAGAATATTGGTGCTTATTGATCGTTGTTTAACAATAAGATACATTAATGAACAAGTTCTTATATCATTCGTCGAAACTGCAAGTCGAAAACGGCGTGAATTGTGGCGAAATAACTCATGGGTTTTATGCATCACGATAATGCGCCTTCTCACAATGGCATTATTATTCATGATGTTTTGACAAATCATTCAACAATAATTGCTACACAAGCAGCTCCGTATTCACCCCTGATATGTTACCGTAAGACTTTTTCTTTATTCCACGGGTGAAACTCCATCTTTGTGGTCACCGTTTTGAGTCCAACGATACAATACAATTCGATACGAACCCTGATGGGGTTTCACAAAATTGAATTTATGGCATGTTTTGAGGATTGAAAAAAACGGTGACAGAAGTGCATTGAAGTCGGCTATTACTTTGAAGGAGATGTAGAAATTTTGACCAATAAATTTATACCTTTTGTTTCATGACAATATCATTCCGGGTGCTTTATGATCATAGTAGTATTTCATCTTCAGAATAATGCCAAATTTCGACCAATTTTTGCTCCAAGATTTCTTTAATGTGCGTAGGAAGTTGGGAGTGCCCACTGTTTGGGAAACGATACTATAAGCAACGTCTGTTAACTATTCAAGTGTTCCGAAGAGATTCTTCGACAATAAAGATCTGACGATTTTAACAATGACGAGTATCATCATGAGGGAGAGTGTAGTTCCAACTCAGGTATGACCTTGCCATCTGACCGTGGTTCAAAATTATGCTGTGTTGTCATTGGACATCCCCCTTCGGGTTTAATCCCAGACCTTTGCCAATACCCAGTGGTGTTGCTTCTGTGTGGCGTTATTTAAAATACCTACTTACCATTCTATTATTGTTATATTGCATTTTCTTTGTAAATAGAGCGTTTTTCTGTAGAATATATTAACTATATTTTCTTATTTTAAACAATCGCTTTGAAGCGCTTTTCTAATACCTGACCGAGACAAATAATTCCCAAGTGGGCTATTAGATCATTGGCAATAAATGGGTTGTAAAGAAGATTCTATACACCGTCTGATTTTTATACAGAGAATGAGGAAAGCGAGGGAAAAGGCAGCATATTCGTATATGCCCACTAACTCATGTAGCGTAGGAGGCTTCGAAGATTACACGGCTAATGTTTAACTCATGAAACGCTAAATACTGTGACACTTTAAATAGAAGGCCCATTAGACTCCGTACTTACCCTCCAGGTGTTTGTCTCTTCCATGTGTTTCTTCATTATAAAAACTGACCACACTTGACGATATATATCATATCTTCATTGAAAAAGAAAACTGTCAAAATTATGATCCCGTCATTGAAAAATCGGCAATAACAAAAATTGATCAGATCTTTGTCGACGAAACATCTCGTTGAAACAATTTCGAGGGTTAAGGCAGGTTGGCTGAGGGTTTAATGGCGAAAGATCTATATTTAGCTAAGATGTGCCAAACACATTACCGAAAACTTTAAATGAAAAATCTCCCTCGTATACGACAGTCTTTGGTTGGATCGAGTCGCAAACCACCGGTTGCTAATACTTGTTTCTACCAACTGGGCTACCTCGGCCACCACTGCGAAAGTGACCACAGTAAATCTCCGGAGAAATGGAGAAAGGCATTAGATTATACCAAGTATTATGATAGTTGAATCATCATTTTAACAATAAATAATTTAACATAAATTAAAAAATGAAATTGTTGAAAAATGTGCAGTATACGACATGAATTGCGATATTAGACTATAGGCTACCATGCGTATGTATCACTAAAATATCTTTTAAATGCAAGCACATGGTACTTCCATTCCTACTGCGGGGGGAGGTCGCGGTAGCCCGGTTGAAAGAGTAGTGGATTAGCAACAGGAGGGTCACGTGTTCGCATTCAACCAAAGACCATCGTGTACAAAGTAGACTGGTGTATTTTAAATCTGTCATGGCCTCAAATGGCCTCACATTGGTGTAGTGTGGAAGTTTGTAGAGTGGTGTATCAGATCATGTTTGACCTCGTCATCTGACCTTAGTTCAAAATTTAGTGGTGTTCTCCTGGAATTCTTCCCTTTTGGATTGATCCCAGACGGTCTCCAATAGCCCGTTGTGTTTCTCCAGAGTAATGCTAATTGAAAAACCTACCTACATTTAGCTGAGTCGCCTTAACTCAGTGAGTTTATCCACAATGCTGGTTACCAAAAAGACGTGAAATATAAGTGGACTGGTCATTGCTATTGATTTGTTGAAATGTTATTTTATCGCTTAGTTTGGAAAAAAAACATCATATCACAGGGTAGATGTGTGAAAGCGTATTTCAATAGAGGGGCGATGAAAATCGTCGAATTCTACTACGTTGCGTGGACCAATGAATAAAGATGACGAATAATTGGAAAGGCCTTTTATACCATCCCTTGAACCAATAAGATGCTGAATATTAGTTTCCACCTGCAGGTGAAAGTAGTCTAAGGGTCACGTTACTACTAGCTTTGGTCACATGGCCCTGGTCACATAAAAAGGCTACTCATTGATCTCTCTACTTCAATATTTCCTCTGAGCAACCTGCGAGTAGTAGGTAGTTTAAGTTCAATTCCTGTAACTTACCATAGGTGAATTTCACTAATGTTTGCTAGTAAAACTTCCGTTGAGTGTATACGTCTACCAATTGGTGTGGTGTCTTGCACAGTTTGTATCACTATGGTCCTAGCGCCATGAAACCCAATCAATCAACCATCCCTTAATTTTCCAAATTCACAATTAGTACAACTTTTCTGTTATTTTCTGTTAGGTAAATTGTCAGATTTGATTTCTCCTTGAATGTATATCTTATGTTTCAGTGAAACTTCACTTGTGTGTGTATATCCAATACTTGACGTTGTCGGTCTTGTGTTTGGTGCATCTTGGCCAAATGTGGTCCTTGCGCCGTTAACAATAAACCCGACCAACACAGCGTTTGGTAAATCAAATCGCAATTATAACTTCTAGCATTATTTACGTACTCTGATATCCGAGAACAAATTATATACAACTTAATATTCGTAGTATTTTGCTTAATTGCAATATCACGCCACATCAGGTGGTATCTGAAACTGATAATGGGTAGAAATAAAAGTAGTTCCTCCGTATTGGAAAACAATTAATGAAAAGCAATCACGGTTAAAAATAGCATTTATTAAGCTTGACCACGCTTTTGGGTATTTGATACCAGGAAAGGTAAGCTTCAATATTTCTACAATTGCTCTGCAAAACGTCATGTGTTTCCTACAGTAACTTATACAGTTAAAATTCTAATCTAGATGGAAATGTATTAAATTTTGTGAGGACAGAACCTTAATCTTTAGAAAAAATACAAGACTAGATATGTGATACTCTACTTTGTAATAAATTACACTTTGTTTTAGTTGTGGGTGGTATGTTTCCCACAGTTCAATATTCCGGGTTTTTATCAGATACTAGATTCCTTAGGTTCTACTTTCCTATCTGACTGATTACACTGGCCAAGAATTTTAAACTTTAATACATAATATAAAATAAGGATTTTTCTGACCAATTTGGGGGCTGAATTCAAATATGACTACAAAATATCATTGCGTACAATTGTTGCGTATTAGTAATTGATACATTCAAAAAATACAATGCAATAGTTACACTTATTAGAAGTGGAAGTAAATGTCATTATAATAAATTATAAGTCTTCAAACCGTAATTTATTGCATTGTTTATATTTCTTGTTAGTTTTATGGTGTACGTACACACAATAAGTTTTTTTTTTAATTTTAACTTTAAAAATCCAGTTTTTTCATAGTAGGTCTTTAGTTTATGCTAAAAACCATTTCAATGAAAAAGAATTATATTAAACCAATTAGTAATTATATAATTACGATATAATGAGATAATTAACGTGTTGTTTGAACAGTGATATCACTAATTCTAATTTGTCTACAAAGACAATTTTAGTTGGAAATTATTTCCAATATTATTCTTCATGTTTCGACCCTCAATCAAGTTGATAGAGAGAAAAGTTTTTCTGTTACAACTTTTTTCGCCAAGGATGCATAAAAAAATCAAGATTTTTTTCTAGAAATCTAGGATTTAAAAATACATTAAAATTTATTTGTTAACTAATAATTCTGATTGAGGGTCAAAACATCCAATGCATTATATATATTATAATGATACAAAAAATAATTGTAATAGATTAATTTATTGTTGAGTTATCACTGTTTGAACAAAGCATCATATTGTAAAAACGTGTTTCTTCAGAAATCGAGTTTAAAGTTTTGGAAACATGTCTGTTCATGGTGACAGTACCTAACGAAAACCCTTGTAAATAAAAAACCATTTCGAATATTTTTAAGATCTTGGCATCGTTTGAAAGCTAAAAAATTTTAAAATATTTCGAAGCAATAAAAAAAAAAATTTAGACTTTTTGTTCGATTTTCAGGATTTCTAGTGTGCACATATACCTTAAAATTAGTCTAGCATAAACACCATATCCCATTATCACTACGCTCTCATGGGCTCAATATGTGTCGTTTTGTTTTTCTGTGTAAATAAGAAAAAAAAATCACTCATAATTTAAGTATCCCACTTGCCATAAGTGTTGGAGTGGTGTGGAAGTTTGGATAGTGGGGCGCTAGCTCATGTGTTATCTCGTCATCTGACCGTGGTTCAAAGTTACGTGGTCCCCGAATCTTTTGCTTTGGGAATTGACTCCGAACCGTTTCCAATAGTCAGTTGTGTTTCTCTAGTGCGCCTTTAATAAAAAATACCTACCCATTTGGCTTGATACCTCTCTTCAATAGATCATATATCTTGGTGGAATCCTTCTTCACCACTGACTGTTCTAGGTCGTCAGGAGAGAAATCAAGAGAAAATCTAGTAAATGCATTTTAAGAACATTTGAGTGTCTCCATGGTTTATATAGTTGTAAAGGTCTTGATTAAGGTGTTTGAACAATCACACATTTACTCTATAGTAAAATGGTATATTGCCAAACGATGCAATAATGTGCCATTTCGACCAACTAAGTCAACTTCCTACAGATCAATCACGTGACTATTAGTCTACCTTTTGTTAACAAGTTTTAAAGCTCCTCTCAATAGCAATGTCCAGTCTATTTTTATTTCTCATCTATGGCAGGTACTGTTTTCAAGTCTTGCTCAACGCTAACCTTCTGTATTAGACTAGGTGCGTGAAATGTTTTTTCAGTATACGTTTGGGACAAATATTCATGAAAATATGCAAATGAGATCGATAAGAAAAACATTGATCTAAGTTGTTTACTTGAAGAATAATACAATTAAAAAGATGTTTCTTCTTTTGTTTGAAATGTGTCTAAATACTTCCAACTTTTGAAGTTTCAAAGCAGATGGGAGCTTGCCTGCACCTGCTGCAAATGACTTCGCCAATCTCATTTTCCTAAGTTTTGATTCAAGACCTGGTTTAGAGGCAGTAGGTTTTATAACTACCTAAACATTTGTTTGCATCAGGGCATAACTTTCAGGAAACATCAGACTGTTTTAAACTTTCTAAGTGAATATAAAGTATTTTTTCAAAGGCAAACTGATGGTTCGAAAATCGATTTTTCTAGCTCTTGCAACGCCAATTTAATTTATCCGGGTTTGGGGAAAGGACTTCATTTGAGTAGAGCCCGCAACAAACTACGAAGCAGACTCATGTTCGACATTAAGGTCCCTTAACTGGTTGAACACGATTTATGTAAATTCTTAAAAAATCAGAATTCTGAGAGCATAATGTGTTGGGAAAAGAAGAAGTTTGTGCACAAGAGCGTCCAACAGTTGAAAAAACTTGTTGGGGGAGTTCATTGTGTACAGTAACTTACTTCACCCATAATTGTGTGTGTCATGTTTACTTTCATAGTGCTTTTGTTGATTTTATGTAGAATTTAATGCTTTTATTTACCCACTCAGAAAATATATAAAATGAAACTATCAAAATTTAAGACGAAAAGGGCTTAAGTTTAATTAAGTATATAAGTTTCAAACCAACTACACTTCAAATACTTAACACATTTATGCTTGAGTTTAACTAATGCAGTGTCCGAAGCTGTAAAGCACACAAAGCACATTTGTTTGGAGTTGTTGCTTGAATAATTCTACGATAAGCACTTAAAATATTGTTTTATGTAGTTGACTGGCGATGTGGTCAGTTTACGAAGTTTTTAGAAATCCTTGTAGTTCAAACTTGAACAATCCTGTTATAAACTTAATTTATTTTCAAAGATATAAAATTTGGTGTCTCTGAATTGCCAATATTTGAGCAGTAAAACTGATAAGTACAAATATTCTATGACGGAACGAGACACTTAATACCTCTACAAATCAACTGTCTAAAAAATAAGTTTTTTTTTATTTAAGAAAGGTATTATAATTATACACATTTATGAATTAGTTATAATGCACAGTCGAAAAATGTTTGAGATGATGTTAAAATTATTGCTTTCACACTATTGCGTAAAAACATCTCGCTATTTGGATTTTAGAACCATGCTACAAGTTACGTAGATTGCTGCCAGAAGTAATTTTATAATTTTTCTATCAAAAACGTTCGATCCAAACATAATCCGACGTATAACTTCTTCACTAGTTCACGTTGAATCTGTCATGGTCTTAAATGTCCTCATGTTGGTGAGGTGTCGAAGTTTGAAAGGTGTTTACCTAACTCAGGTGTTGACCACATCATCTGTGTCTGGTTCTAAATGACCTCGGTGTTTTCCTCTGATCCGTCCCTTCGGGACCGATCCCAGATCTTCACCAGTAACCATTTGTGCACTTCCTTCAACTACAACTACTTTGAATATTTGATAAGGAAAAATAAAACCTACAAAGAAAGATCTTACCGCCACCCCAAGAATAGGAACAAATTAAAGGATTGCAAAAACCAAAATGAATATAATAATATTTATTAAATTTGACGCATCTGTTAAAACTGATAAAGATAGCGTGGGCGGTACACATTTTTGAAACCCATAGTTAGTTCTGATATGAATACTTCAGCATTCTTTTGATGTTGGCAATGGCTATAAATATAAATAATCAATGGCATTAAAATAATATTGATACTCTACAAAAAACATGTAGTAATTATTTTGAGGATTTTAATCTCCATCTGAAGTGGCTCGATTGGAGACACGCCTGGTAATTTCGCAAGAAATTATTGATTTTTAACTGTGAAAAACAAACTCAGGGGGGTTAATCAGTACCTTTCATCATTGTCTTATATATACTTTCGTTTTTTATTCATAATAATTACATACATTTAATCAAATGTGTTGTTTTTAAGCAAAACAGTTCTGAAATTAAGTATTATTAAAATTTAATCTCTAAATTACATCATGAACTCTTAAGTATATATAATTTAACTTTAAAAAAAAACCGCTTCGTTTCTTTAGGTTTTTTGATTCGGAAATCTTGAAAATATAATACAGATCGAGAAACTGAGAATTTTCTTAGTTGTAATTCTAATAATTTAAATATCATTTTTGATTTATTTGCAATACGAACAGAATTGTTCCCATGTCAAATACTTTCTGGTATCATTTATATTTAAACCTCTGAACGTCAAGACATTTCTGAGTGGTAAAGTATATTGCTTTTACCCAACATCACCATTTAGCCTTCATAACCTCACCCACTGCTTCATGGAATTCATGAATTCTTCAAACTTTAGAACTATTTTAAAGGTACTTTCCTCAGAAAGTCATCAAATGACCAGATTGTCTTCATCCTATAATTTGAAAACAGCCCTTTGTAAAGATGCTATCCATATAATTTGCTTAGAATATAAAATACTTTGGAAATATTCTGTTCGTCATTGTCTTAAAATAGAATCCTTTAGAAAGATTTTGTATGTCTTTTTCTTAGAATAGAAACCCTTGGGTAGATTTTATTGCTCCGTTCCTTCGAATAAATTCCTTACAATAATCCTGCAGGCAGTCTACTTAGAAAAGTTAGGCAGGTATTTATTATAATTGACGTCATTCTGAAGCAGAAGAATGGGGTATTGGTGACGGTCCGGGATCAATACCGAAGGGAAGGCACTGAGGGTGAATCACGTAATTGTGAACCATGACGAGGCAACACCTGATTTGGCATTCCACTTTCCAAACCTTCGCACCATACCCACGTGATGACATTTCAGGTCAAGACAGATTTTGCGTTCACCAGCTCCCCTTGTACACGATGGTCTTTGATTACATTCGAACTCGCAACCCTCCGCTTGCTAATCCGTTACTCGTGCAACCGGCGGCACATTATTCGTCGAAGGAATTTCCCACGGAATCTCTAAACCTGTGTAAACAAAGATATTTTCCTTAGAATAGATTCATGTGACCAGATTTTATTTGTCATCTAGTTAGAAAATAATATTTTGGAATGATATATTAATGATCCATTCCTTAGAATAGAATCCTTTCGAAATATATGTGGGTTATTTCTTCAGAATATAATCCTTAGAAATATTTTGTTGGACATCTGTTAGAATAGAAACCCTTGTAAATATTTATTACTCCATGCCTTGAAATAAAATTTATTTGGATAATTCTGCTGGTACTCTACTATTCTGCTGCTACTATTTTATAGAAAAGAATACCTAGGAATATTTCTGCTAGTAAGTATTGGTCGTTTCCTTAGAATAAAATCGTGTTGAATGATATTCTTGCTCATATTCCCTTCGAATATAATCCTTTGCTGATGTGTGAGAAAATCTTTGAAGTTCTTGCGATATAGTTTCTAAAGCCTAATATAACTAGGCCGTGGTAGCCATGTTAGAATAGAATCGGTTTAGGAACCGGATAAATACAAGCTCGAATAAAAAACAAATACCGTCGTGCACAAAGAGGCTGGTGTACGTTAAATCGGTCGTGGTTTGCAATGTCTTCACGTAGGAGATTGGAAAGTGGAGTGCTAGTCTAGGTGCTATCGGGTCATCTGACCATAGTTCAAAATTATGTGATGTTTCTCTCCGTGTTTGACCACTGGCCATTGCTTATTTTTCCACTGGCTTATTTTTCAAAGTTTTTATTTTCTAACGCATGGGTCCTAGTTTTGTTCATTTGACCCTAAAACACTAGAAAATAAATTTTGCCTTATTTGGAGCACTGCAACCCGTGCCAACCCAACCCGAAACATGTTCGTACAAGTTGCGTCGCAGTTGCCGCACGTGCGCCGTGCTTGGTCTATTTATCAGTTAAGGCGGGTTTTGCAGACTGGTTCCAGAGCAGTCAAATGCGCCATACACCACGTACTACTAGCAGAAATTAGTTAGAATAATCGATCACGTAACTGGCGGTTAGAGTTGATGCGCTTCGTAGGAAAACACAAACACGCAGCGTTGCTATAAGTTGTGAATTCCAGTTGGAGTGGAATTCGAGACGTTGGACTTCAATCTCTTCGCGGAGCGCTTCTACCCCTGACTCTTGGAAAACCGGGTTTTACTCTCGGCTTGTCGGCTAATTAACGCTCATTGTTTTACATTTCGAAGATGTCAGTGGAACTGAGAAGCAGTAAAAAAAGCATTTTCTTGGTTGGTGAGACGAGTCACCAAATAACGGGTGCAAAACTTCCATCTAGCCTTCAAGTTCTTGCAGTTCAATTTTTTAATATTCGCGAAGTTAAATTGACTCTTAGTGAAAGAGCAAATCTAGTCATTCGGGAGTGTGTTATATTCTGGGGAAAGGCTAGAATACCTACCAAAGCACTTCCTAACTGTGTGAAAAAGCTTTAGATCTTTATCAATTCTGGCGAGAGCTGCAAAAAAAACCACAGGATGTTTATAAATGCCGCGAGGTGGATTTTCAGAAGGATTTGGGTAATTTATTCAATATCGCACACGATGATGCTCTCGAAAGAATTAAAATAGAAAATAAAATATTCTTGCAAAAGCAAAGAGAGCCAGGGCGTCCGTGTTGCTTGGCGGGTGTAGACAAGAAGTTAGGTGAGAAGGAAGAAAGGACAAGGCATAGAAAACTAGAAGCAGAGAAAAAGAGTCTCAGACAAATGTCTTCAGAGAGCTTATTGAAATCTTCTACTTCGCACTGCTTTATACCACCTCAAGAACTACACGATCAGTCTACCAGCTCTGAAGGAAGTCTGGAGGAACCTTTACTCACCACATCTCAATCCGTAAGTTCTGTAACTGCTACAAAAAGAGGAAGGAAATATTTTATCACTTCCAAGTTAGTTGCAGCTTTAGATAGATGTCAACTAAGCATAAGGGATTCTGTTTATATACTTCAAGCTGTAGTAGATGCACTAGGTCTTAGTTGCCAAGACTACCCAATCAACAAATCTTCTATTCAACGCATTCTAACACAAATGAGAAAGGATAGAGCGGAATCCATAAAATCCGATTATCAGAATAGCGTGCCCGAAGTAGTTACTGTTCATTAGGATGGAAAATTGTTACCCGGCATGGATGTGAGAAGTTCTAAAGAAGAACGCCTGCCGATCTTTATTTCATTTAAAGAGAAGAAGCAACTTCTTGCAGGACCAAAACTGGACAGTTCTTCCGGCAAAGATCAAGGTAAAGCAGATTCAAACGCTCTTTATGAATGGAACCTCAATGAAAAGGTACAAATAATGTGCTGTGATACGACAGCATCTAATACAGGCCGCTTGAATGGAGCTTGTGTGCTTTTAGAACAACAACTAGAACGAGAATTGTTACTCTTTGCTTGCCGTCATCATGCTTATGAACTGGTTCTGAAAAGTGTATTTGAATCAAAGATCCACCGAGTCGCTAGCAGTCCCGATATTCCACTATTCAAAAAGTTCAGAAATAACTGTAAAAACATTAACCCTAATGCTATCGAAACATGCACTGATTTTACCAAACAGCATCTTTTTGACGCGACCATTAACGGATTGGTGACTTTTTTTAAACATGGACTGCAAAAATCCATTATACATGACGATTATAGGGAACTGACTTGAACTACTTGTTAATTTCTTGGGAGGAGAGAACGTGAGTAAAATTAAAATCAGACCTCCTGGCGCAATGCATTAAGCACGATGAATGGCAAAGGCTATTTACTCTTTGAAAATATGTTTGCTGCAGTCTCAGTTCAAAATGAGCGTTGAGGACAAACGAACGTTGCAAGATGTTTGTTTATTCATTGTGGCAGTTTATGTGAGCTCCTAGCTTGAATGCAGTTTGGTGGTCAAGGTGCCGAATTAAGATTTGCGTATTTTAAAGACGTTGAAAGACTATGCAACAGTTGACAAATTGATTTCCAAAGTGGACCTGAGCAAGTTCAGTCAACATCTGTGGTATTTATCAGAGGAAATAGCCGTATTATCACTCTTTCATGATGAAGTAGATAAACCTGTTAGTTTTCTTGTGATACCAATTTTAGTTATTGTTTTAGGGAAATAATGATTTCCCTAAAACCAAAACTAAAACAATAACATTTCGTATCCATCTTGAGCAAAAATTTGTGTTCGCGATTAAAAGTTGACAGCAGCTTCCTAAAAGAAAACGTATCTTCGTGGGAAGAAAATGCAGCCTTCGTGGAAGGTAAAAAGATGGTTTTTAGCTTTAAAGCAGTAAATGACACAGCTGAAAGAGCTGTTAAGTTAATGCAAGCCTTCAATGGTTTAATTACTGCAGAAGAACAGTAACAGTTCTTATTACACTGTGTGCAAAAACATATTAAGGTGCATCCAGACTGTAAAAAAGAGACCTTAAAAAGAAAGTATCCTGAATAATTATGTATTTTTTAACATTTAAAAAAATGCATTAATTAAATTTGTATTTTTATCAATATTTACCTAATATTTGCGATGACCTAGCTACATATACTGCTGTTTGTAAAAATTGCAACACCATGAAGGAGTCATCTGAATTAAATTAAATTTAATACACAAACGGCTTGAATAAGTACAAATAAAGGAATAAATTTTCAAAACACAAAAACAATATTAAGTGTCCGAAATCAGTATTTGGCGTAGCCACCCAGTGCTGCAATAAGTGCTGCTATACGACGTGGCATGGAGTGAAACAGATATTGATTGTCTGCATGTGGAAGAGATTTCCATATTGTTTGTATGAGCACCCAAAGTTCGTCTTTTGAAGCTGTAGGACGTGGATCACGAGCGAGGCGCAGCTCAACCAAATCCCACACATGCACACATGCCACCCAGCGCTGCAATAAGTGCTGCTATACGACGTGGCATGGAGTGAAACAGATGTTGATTGTCTGCATGTGGAAGATTTCCATATTGTTTGTATGAGCACCCAAAGTTCGTCTTTTGAAGCTGTAGGACGTGGATCACGAGCGAGGCGCAGATCAACCAAATCCCACACATGCTCAATAGGCGACATATGCGGCGAATAAGCAGGCCAAGGAAGAAGATGCATGCGTTGGGCTGAAAATAAGTCTCGAACATTCCTTGCAACATGTGGGCGTGCATTATCCTGTTGAAAGATAGCTTCAGGGATGCCTCGAAGGAAGGGAACGTCTTCGGGCTCTAGCACTTCACAGACGTACCTGTTGCTATTCAGATTATCCTCAATTCGTAGCAGCTGAGATCGTCCATGATACGAAATCGCACCCCAGACCATAAGGTGTTTTGCCGGGTGTTTGGCCACTATGACGTTCGATAATGCACTCTGGAAGGCAGCGTTCACCGGAATAGCGTCTAACACGAATGCTGCCATCATGGTTCCACGAATTAAAGCGGAATTCGTAAGAAAACTTGTTGCCAATCAGCCCGCCAGGCTCTGTGCTCATGAGCCCATTGCAGACGCAGCCGAAGATGGTTTGGCGTGAGGGGGATCCTGTATAAAGGAATCCTTTCACGCAGTCCAGTGTGCAGCAGACGTCGGCGAATTAACGAAGCCGACATTAGTACACCTGTAGCAGTAGACCAAAGGGCTGCCAACTGACTGGAGAAAGCTGTACAGTCATTCACCGCCATGTTGACCAGGTGTCTATCATCGCGCGCTGACGTCACTTTCCGTCCTCCACTCCCAGTTTTTCGAGTTGTCTGGTGCTCGTCGGTCCACTGCTTCCAAACTCGCATCACTGTAGAACTGTTCCGCTGCACAGGAGGTGCTATTGCGCGATAGGAAAATCCTCCTTCACGAAGGCCAATGATTCTCCCCCGTTCAAACTCTGTAAGTTGTTGAAATTTTATCCCATTTCGTCGTGGAGGCATACTTAGGTCTCACGTTCGCCACTAAAAAATAACCATGCACTATTTTCAACGTCCCGATACAGCCCTCTATTTATACGCTTTTAGCATCAGTTCAGAGGGCGCAGCCCACACCACGCATACGTGGTGTCTATGAAACTTTAATACTTTGCATAACATCCTATAATTGACATTTGCTGCAAATTTCATTTCATTCGGATGATTCCTTCATGGTGTTGCATCTTTTACAAACAGCAGTGTATTGAGATCTGTTTAAAAACGGCTATATATATATATATATATATATATATATGTCCTCTAGCGGTGAAGGGTGCCACCTAGCGGATGAGAAAGTACACCCTTCAGTCTGCTCCTAGCAGTGATATAAGTCGGATACGAAATACATTTCTGTGTAACAATTGCGTTATGAGTGACCTCTCTGATTTCGAAAGAGGCATGATTGTTGTAGCCCGTCTTGCTGGAGCCTCAGTAACGTATAAATACCGATTTACAACGCCGAATGACGACCGGTAATTGGCAGTAACTGCCAAAATAAGCAGACGGAGCACAACATCCGACCTTTCTCGTCAGCATCTTCAGCCACGGGTACGACAGTTTCAATGCAAACCGTATACAGACGTTTGGGACATGTTTATGCTCGCAGGCCTGTCAGATGTGTTCCGCTCACGCAAACTCACTGACACTAGCGGTTAGTCAGGAGTAGAGAACATGCAATGTGGACATCGTCAGAGTGGGCTTCTGTGACATTTTCCGACGAGTCCAGGTTTAGCTTGCAGTCTGATTCACGGCGGACGTTCAGATGGAGAACGCCAAGTACCCGCTACCACCAAGACAACATTATTGAACAACACCGTTACGGTGGTGCAGGATTGCTCGCTTGGGGCGGAATTATACTGGGCTCCAGAACAGATCTATATGTTCAAATCGGAACCATGAGAGGCCGAATATATCGGGACATCATTCTGGAACAACTTGTTCGTTTGTTAAGTGTTCCATGGGCGTAGAATTTGTGTTTATGGATAACAACAACCGTCCTCACCGTGCAAACATTGTTAACGAATGCCTTGAATCTGAGGATATCACCCGTATGTAATGTCCAGCATTCTCACATGACTTGAATTCCAAAGAGCATGTGTGACATGCTTGACGGACGAGTTACAGACCGTCCACCACCTCCTACATGTGTACCGGAACTTTGGAGAGCATTGCTTGCTGGGTGGAATGATCTTCCCCAAGATCAGCTTGACAATTTTATCCTTAGCATGCCTAGGCGTTGTACGGACTGTATTTCATCGTCTGGGAGACATACAGGCATTGCCATAAAAATTTGCGCACCAAGAAATAATTATGGGATCGTAACGAAACTTGGCATGAAGGTACATGTCGCCCAGATATGTAATTGATGAGAAATGCAGCGTGATTGCGTATTGCTTAGTGCCACTAGAGGGCGTTGAACTTAGTTCTCTTTGGAGTATAAAACAGGTAAGCAGAGCTTGTTTGAGTCTTTTTCAAAGGAAACGCTGAGGTAGACATGCCGTTACGCCGCCATCGAAGACTCTATGAGCAGCTGTCAGAGTTCGAGAGTGGAAGAATCATGGGGATGGAAGCTGGTTGGTCAGCTCGGCGATGAGCTCGTCAAGTTGGTCGTTCTGATTTTACTGTGAGGAGGTGTTGGGACCAGTAGACAGAAGAGACGTCATTTACACGGCGACAAGGCTCAGGACGCCCTCGAATCATACGAAACGCACGCGTAGAGCCAACTGCCTCATTGGTCGCTATCCAGACACAGGCAGCTTCTTCACTAAGGTCTTCCCGAACCTTCGCAAGGCGACTGGCTGAAGGACATCTGGTATCGCGGCGCCCATTACGTGTGCTGCCAATGACACCCACCCACCGACGACTCCGTTTATAGTGGTGTCGAGCACGACGGGATTTGACTTCAACGAAATGGAACCATGTCGTCTTCAGCGACTAATCTAGATTCAATTTGAGCAGTGATGACAATCGTGTTCGTGTGTAGAGGCCCCGAGATGAACGCCTCAATCCTGCTTTCGCTTAACAGCGACACACCGCTCCCACAGCTGGTGTGATGGTATGGGGTGCCATTGCTTACGATACACAGTTACCCCTAATATTGATCTATGGCACAATGACAGCCCAGCGGTACGTCCATGATCTCCTTCAGCCACATGTGATGACACAAATGGCAGGGCTCCCAGGAGTCATTTTTCAACAAGACAATGCTCGACCACACAGCAAAGATGTCACAAGACTGCCACCGCCACGTACCACCCTTCCCTGGCCTGCTCTATCCCCAGATTTGTCACCAATCGAGCATATCTGAGATCATTTGGGACGGTAAGTTGGACACCCTACGAGTTTGGTCGAACTAGAGGCGCGTTTACAGCAACTGTGGAACGAGATGTTTCAGAACATCGTACGAAACTTGTATGAATCAATGCCCGGTCGGACTATTATAAGAAACGAACCATCAGAATGTTTCTGAAGGTAAAAACCCATGGATTTTACCAGTCAATCGGTGTGGTTATCCAGTCATTATGTGGGTGTTATGGGGTAAAAGCAATAATAAACGACTCGAAAATATCATGGTGCTCAGGGGTTAAGTGATTGAAACCGTCTTCGATGCTTAAGCCCAGACCTTAGCATCCATCCTTTAAGAGAGAATTCCCGGCTTTAAAGAGAATTACATCAGAATTATTAGCGTATTTCGAAACCTAAGGCAGGAAAAATAACACCACCACCACGCGAATAGCATCCTCAAGAAAACGTGAAAAATTCTTTCTAATGGATCTTTAGCTTAACTGTGCGAAAATAACGACGCGATGAGGCACGATTACTTTTCTTTTAGAATCCCTTCTAAGGAAGAAAATATTTTTTTACCTTTTCGGGGTTCCCGGCGAAAAACAGGTTGGCATGAGTACGTGAAAAATTTTTATGATTCGCTTGATAAGTATACCGTTATATATCTATAAAATGCATTTTATGGTACCTAAACAAAGCAATTAAGAAGTAAGGAATAAAACAATTCTTTAGTAAGGGCTTTTAAGATTAGAAAATTATTGGTTTATGAGAAATGGTAGTACTAAGGAAACGAAATCATTTCATCGTTTTCTTTACTCTAATAAAAAAAGTGGGGTCGTTGTAGCCTGGTTGGTAGAGTAACCTATTAGCAATTGGAGATTTGTGTAAGTTCATATCCAATAAAGACCGTAGTTTACAAGGGAGGCTGGTAATATCAAAATTTGTCGTGGCCTCAAATGTTGTTAAGGAGTGGTGTGCAAGTTTGGAGAGTGAGGTGCGAGCTCAGGTGTGACCTCGTCAACTGACCGTGGTTCAAAATTACATGTTGTCCTCGGAATCTTTCACTTGGGTGATTGATCCCTGTTCGTTGTAGATAGCCCGTTATTTGGTCCAGTACGATAATTATTAAAATACCTGCCTACCTTAGAAAACAAACATGATACACCTCAGAAAATTCCTTAAATAATTGATGCCAGGGCCCACTACCGGTTGCTCCCAGACTTGAGAAATAATGATGTAGATGATGTTGGTGTTTTGGTAACATCTTTCACACCTCTTGGAGAAACTTGGCATGAAATACACTCGAATTTCACCATAGCGAATGGATTTAAAAATTAGCTTCAAGCATTGTAAATGATGGGCGATAAATCAAATTAGTACTTAAAGGGAAAATATGTGGTTCATTTAACGTCATACTTAGTGTTTTATCTAAGACTAGCCACTGCGTGGCTAGCCCGGCGTTGCCCGTGCCCATGGTATAAGGTATTAATCTGGTGTAAAATTTTTTTCCGCAAATATCAAATCCGTTGAAGATATATTCAATTTAAAAATTAGTTATTAAAAGAAAATCCCATTTTTAGGTATCAATCTAAAGTAAAATTTTCTGTAGATTTCAAATCCGTTAAAATTTTCAATCTATCTTTAGAGATTTTGATTTTTACGGAAAAAAAACTTAACAGTCCCAGTCAATATGTTTTTTATTTATTGCTCTCATTCGCGGAAATGGGACAGGAAATGTAAAACTCAAAGCGGAAACGAAAAAAATAATTTTCTCTAGAGAATAAAACTATTAAGTTCATTTAAAAATCTTCTAGATTGAATTTTAAAATTTGCCGCGTCCAAAAGTTGTCAAAAATTCGGACTACCTGTGTGCCAAATCTCATTGCCGTAAGTGCCATAGATCGTCAGGATTTTGCAGCCGCGAAACAAACAGACAAACAAAGACTTCCTTTTATAATAGTAGAGATAGTCTCCCATAGCCCGTTGTGTTGCTGCAGGGCGATCTTAATTAAAATACCTATCAACATCTATTAAAATAAACATCCAGTTGTCGTTAATATGGTCATTATCGAAACTGTCCAGGTATTGATGGATGATATATCTCGTCATTACAGGACAAACGACTAGATCTTGATCTCATCATCATTCAAAAATTGGTAATATATTGATGACGAGGTCAAAATACCACTTGGAGGATGAATTTAGGGTTCGGAAATAAGTATGATAAAGACTAACCAGAATGTCATTCGAATATCAGTTTGAAGGGCAATCGTATGCAATCGTACTAATGTTTGAAAGAGCCTCAAATGATAAAGCTAAAAAAAAGGAAAACAGAATGTTTGTTGGAAATTTAAATTATAATGTTCACAATGTGGCATAGCCAATCCTAAAGTGTGTAATGAGCTTGTATCGTGATAAATTTGTGCATACGCCACAAAATGTGCACATCTCATCTGGGACTCACGTTCCCCTTCAAACATAGGTGATATATACCATCACATAAGCTGAGCCTTATACATTCTGTCCTACCAAAGAACAAAATTTGTATCTCAATAAATCTGTACAAATTCCACCATGTATATATAACAAAGCACATAGCGTCCATGTTCCCTTTCAGAAATAGGTGATTTGTATTACCATTAAACTAAGCTTTTTATCCAATCCAAACACAGTTTTTGTCGCTATAAATATCTAAACATGCAACCTGATGGGAGCTACAAAACACTTGCGATTCAAGTTGTCTTCGACATAGGTTATTCGCGTCACAACCTCCTTGAACATTTTATCCAACCAAAGAACGCAGTTTGCATCGCAATAAATCTGAGTACAATGCCATCAGATTTTTGCACAACATAAAACATTTAGGATCTCAGTTCCTTTTATACATGCGTGATTTGTGATATAACTTGTAAACTGAGCTTTTCATACAAATAAAATACAGTTTGCGTAACATTAAATCCGTGTACAAATGCCACCAAATGCTCCCCAAAACATTTGCAATTCAAGTTCCCTTTAAATATGTACACTTAAATTCAGTTTCACTTAAATCAAATCACACTTAAATTCAGTTTTATATCCAAGCAAAGAATACTGTTTTTGTAGAAAAGACCGTCTACAAATGCCATCAAATGGCACAGCAAAACACCTACGATTCAAATTGCCTTCAGACAGGTGATTTGTACCACCACTTAAACTGAGGTTTTTATCAAACCAAGGAGTACAGTTTGCGTCAAAATAAATCTACAATGGCACCAACCAGATGACCAGATGCGTATAACAAAACGATTGTGATTCCAGTTCACTTCAGGCAGGTGATTTGTACCACTTAAGCTGTGCACTGTATTCAAACAAATAGCACAATTTGCGCGGTTGTAAATCTACAAAAAGCACTAGATGGCACAACAAAACACTTGCGATTCACTCCTTCAGAGACAGATGATTTGTACTGCCATTCCAAACTGAGCTTTCTATCCAATCAAATAAATACAACACTCACGTGATAATGAAATTAATCAGTGGAATTTACCTGACTGTGTTATTTTACATTAGAGGTCAGTTTATGGAGGACATAGAAAAGTCACTTGGTCATTCTCTCGGTCACTGCATGAATAGAGGCATGCAAACAGGTATCACAAAAAATAACAAACGGTCACAACCATGATGCCATTTTATGATGCCAAAAATTAAGGTGATATGGAAAAATCTGTTTTATGTTTTGAACTTTTAAATAAATATTTAGTGACAAGAGTTTCTGGTCTTTGTCGAAGAAATAGCAACTTTAGATCAGTCATCAAATATAGAATGGGTGGCAACTACTATCTTTACCTACCAAAGAATACCCTATCTGATTAAGTCTCTGGGTGCATGTTATGTGGGACCTCGTCAACTGACCGTGGTTAATAATTGTTAAGTGTTGTGTTCGGATCTTTCGCTTTGGGATTGATCTCGGACCACTGTCAGTAGAACCGCGTGTTTCTCTGCGTTGATACAACTACTTACCTACACCTATTATTTCCCGACACTATTTACTTGACGTTCGTCTATCGTGTGTTTGGCGCCCAATGGCTAAATATGTCTATAAAACAACCATCCTAACAAAAAATTATTTAAGTACCACTGCGAAAACGACCTAATAAATAACACAATATTTTCGTCAAACCTGATAAAGTGCGTATTTATTGCGCACTAAAAAACAATTTGTAAATAAAATCGATAAAAACAGTTTAGAGTTTTGAATCGTTGGTACCCGGAATTTACAACGTCAATAAAACAAAACTTGTCCCGGGAAGTAAAGAAATTTGCTGAAAATAAGGAACGCAAGACGTCGGGAAGAAACAGAGTAACAATGAGAAAACACCGGAAAGCCAATAAACGGGAAATATTGTATTGGCTCATTCTATGAACTAAAATCCTTTGTAAAGATTATATTGGCTCATTCTATAGAATAGAATCCTCTGGAAAGATACTATTTACTCGCTTTGTAGAATATAATCATTTTTGGAGCGATTCAATTTTCTCATTCTGTAGAATAGAATCCCTTGGGAAGATTGCATTGATCCATTCTCTGCAGAATAGAATCCTTTAAAAATATTGTATTGTCTCATTCTATTGGACATAGTAATTTGAAAGATTCTATTCACCACATTTTCTATTTGACCTTTGCGCCAAGCTTACGATACACCAATGTCTAATAAAAATTGTCTTGAATAGAATCTTTCAAATGATTATGTCGTACAGAATGAGACAATACAGCATTTTCAATAGATTATATCCTACAAAATGAGCTACATAATCATTCCAAGTGGTTCTATTCTATAGAATGTGTCAATAGAATCAATTGAATCTCTTCAATCTTCAAATGATTATATTCTATAAAGCGAGCAAATGGTATCTTTCCTGAAGATTATATTCCACAAAATGATTTAATGTAATCTCTACAAAGGATTATATTTTATATAATGATAGAATGAGCCAATACAATATTTCAATTTTATTGATTTCCCGGTGTCTTTTTCGTCGTTACTATGTTTCTTCCTCGACTTCTTACGCCATAAAATCCAGAAACAACCAACCCGCCAAAATATGATTTAAATACCAACGTGAAAACGACCTCACAAATAACACAATATTTCCGTCGCACTTGATAAAGTGCGCATTTATTCCACCCTAACAAAACATTTGTAAATGAAATCGATAAAGACGGTTTAGAATTTTGAATCGGTGGGACCCGGAATTTACAGCGTCAATAAAACAAAACCGGTCCCGGGCAAATAGGAAAGTTGCCGAAAATGAGGAACGTAAACGAGAAAGCAAGAAGTCGGGGAAGAAACAGAGTAACGATGAAAGGAACTCGGGGAAACCAATAAACGTGACTCAAAAATAATCGAGAGGGCAGGTTAGAGAGTAATAGTGTGAGTGTACGGAGGTCGCGATAAAAAGTATGAGAAACGACTTAAAAATAATAGATGAAACGGAAGCCGGGTGCAGTTCCTGTCTTGCGAGCAGCTTTGGGAAAGAATTCCACTTCAGCTGAGTCTACGAGTGCAACGGAATTCGAAAACGCGCAATGATTACCAACCTGAAGTGAGTCTGTGAAAGTGCAATATTAAGGTGGAGTGAATGCATAAAAAGAGGGATTTCGACGAGAACTTTCAGGCAAAAAGGGTTTTCTTAAAGGTTAATGTAAGATTTTTTTTATTATGCTTCGACATTTGTTGGTATATCCAGATAGCAGTTTCCTTATAACAAAAGTATGTGGTAGTTAATCCTCTGAGCATCACTAAAATTGCGAATAGTGCAGTATTTTTTTAAACCTCAATGCAGTTAATGACTAAATTACCACATATTTCTAAAGAATCCGTGGATTCTTTTCATGTAAAATTAAATTAAATAAAGAATAAGAAACAAAAGGTGAGGATCAAAACTAGAAATCTATTCTGAACGTTGCCCTCAATAGTAATATAAAGTCTGTTGTAACAATATAGTTTGATTCATTGGGATTTTATGTATGGCCACGTTTTGACACTATCATGCGCATTGGTGGTAGTTGAGGATAAATTGAGATATTATGGTAAAGTGTTCAAGGTCTTAAAAATATAATTTCATAGCATTGACAATACGCAATTGTTTAACTACCTGTTTATTATCTTTGATCTTCCTCCCCTCTAACACTTAACCTAAGCATCATTAACTTGTAAAACATAGGGTTGGCTAAAGGGACTCCTCGATAGAAATTGATTCTAGAAAGGACTCCGCGAGTCTAAAAGATTGTGAACATCTGTTCTAAAGGATCATGAAAAACAGTCAAAATTTTAACAATGACGCTATACTCTAGTGGAACTGAGTATAATTTATGTCCTTGTCCCATTAGAAGGATGAATCATGGCAATTAAAAAAAATAAGTGACGTCTTTAACTTAAAATACCCATACTTTGCATTTGCATCATTGTTCTGGAAGAGCATTATGTAATTATTATATTAATTTGGCATTTTGTTTGTCATAAGGGATTCTTGCTTGTTTGCTTTTACAATAATATTTTAGACTTATTAAGTGTTAATCCTCCAAGTAATTAAGTGTTAATTTTCCAAGTAATTGTGTTTATCGTCCAAGTAATTAAGTGTGTTGGAGGGTTATTCCAAGTAATAAAGTGTCAACCCTCCAAGTACACTCTATAACAAAAAAATCGACGCACCAAGAAGGAGTTGTCCGATGGAGCCAAATATTGGTGGATAGGAAAATTATGTACAGAATAGAAGACCGATAAAGCTCCCGGATGGTCTCCTGCGGTATTTCTTGCCAAATTTGCTCCAATTGTCGAACTACGTCATCAACATTCCCTACCGGATGCAGTCGCCTTCTCATCATATCCCAGACATGCTCGATGGGAGGGATATCTGGTGATCTGGCTGACCAAGGAAGTGTTTGACAAGCTTGATGACAGTTCATATCAACACGTGCCGTATGTGGTCTGACATTGTCTTGCTGAAAAATAAGCCCAGGGTACTGAGAAAGGAACGATAGCAAAACAGGTCTCAGAATGTCGTCAACGTAAAGCTGTGCCGTAAGTGTACCTCTAATGACGACCAAAGGAGTCCTGCTATCAAGGGAAATGGCATCCCAGACCATAACTCCTTGTTGAGGGCCCGTGTGGCGTGCAATAGTGAAAGCAGGATCGGCATGCTGCCCTCGGTGTCTCCAGACACGTCTTCGATGATCGTCAGGACACAGTTGGAAGCAGGATTGGTCGCTAAAGACTATACGTCCCCAGTCAGCATAATTCCAGCCTGATCGAGCCAAGCATCACTGTAATCTGGCTCGACAGTGTGCAAACGTGAGTGGCAGGTGGCGTAACGGTCGGTACGAGCGTAGATTTCGCTCACTCAGCCGTCTGTGAATGGTCATGGAGGACACTCGTTTGTGGGTCGCACGATTGATGGTTGATATCGATGAATCAGGCGCTGTTACAGCTAATCTGACACTCCCTCTGTTTTCGCGATCTGTTGTGGCCCTACGTCGACTGCTACCACCATGACGCTGAAATCTGCCATTGTCCACCCACTCTTGCCAGCATCTTCTAATCTCCGCATCGCTTCGACTCACATGACGAGCGATTCTCCGATTTGCCCAACCTGCCTCTTTCAATCTAATCATACGATCTCTTTCAAACTCAGAAAGTTGCTCGTAATGAGCTCGAATCCTGCGGCGAGGCATTTTTTCAGTCGTTGAAAGGTATCCCAAATCGCAATGCAGCAGAAAATTTAACAGCAGTTCAAGAACAACTCCTTATATACATCTGCTGGATGCGCAGTTCCGATGCGCTGGAGATCGAACTATTCATTCATTGGACACCAAATTTTAATCATTTGCATATTTGGACAAAACATTTTTACATAAGAAATTTTAAAGCAATCGGATGATTCCTTCTTGGTGCGTCGATTTTTTTGTTATAGAGTGTATTTCAACTAGATATGCAATTCAAAGTAAGTACATAGGTAGGTATTTAAATAACGTTATTCTGAAATAACATAACGGGCTTTTAGCGATGATGCAAGGTCAATCCCGAAAGGAAAGATTACAGGATAACACCGCGTAATTTTGAACCACAGTCAGATGACGAGGTCACACCTGAGACGGTACTCGACTCTCCGAACTTACACACCACCCCGTCGTGAGGATATTTGAGGCCACGTTAGATTTAACATGCACCAGATACCTTGTACACGATGGTCTGTGATTGTATTTGAACTTGAAACCCTCCGGTTGCTAATCCACTACTCTTCTAGCCGGGTTAAAGCGGGCCTTCTAATTCTAGATCATGTCAATTGTTCGCAGGATCAGAATCCTGGTCGAAACAAAACTGTGCTATTACACTAATGGCTGGCCACTATAGGCAGTTTTCCATGTGAACTCTCCAAGTTGTTCCGACGAGTTACTCGTGAATCAAGATCCGACGAGTTACTCGTGAATCAAGATCTGACGAATTTTCTAATGACAAGATATATCGTGTTTAAGATGTTTCAGATACTTCCATGCTAGCAAGATCAGGATTTGGTCGTTTTTTTCTAATGACGTGGTATCACGTCCAACAAGATCTGGTCAGTTTTGCCAAAGACAAGATACTTCGTCGAGACAACCATCTGGAGGGTAAAGTCTGTTACTTAAAATATTAGCTGAAATAAGCATATGATGGGTTTTACGTCAACACTGTAGGTTATTCAAGAATTACTGATCGATTAAGTCTGAAACTATGTATGACGGGGGATTAAAATGCTTATTGAAACACATGAGCTTATTTTCAAGGTTTCCTTCGGGATCAATCCCGATGGGAAACATAAAAGGACCACGTAAATTTGTACCGCGGTCAGTTGAGGAGGTCGCAACTAAGGATTGCAATCCGATCCGGCGTATCCGGCATCGCTTGGCTACCTACCGGATCCAGCAATAACTATCAGATCCGGTCCGGATCCGATAAACCCGAATTTTACTAAGCAATCGATTGTGAATTAATCGATTTTATATTATGACTTTTCATATGAAAAAGAGGGAGTCAAAGGAAAATATTTGTCTTTTATGTACGACAACTTAATGACGGTTTAACCAACTAGTGACGAAGCTGAGAGGGTTTTCTCGGCAGCTGGTTATATTTGCAGTTCATTGAGAAGTAGGTTGGGGGACGACACAATTTATACGATTTGTTTCTTTAGATCGTGCTTTCAAACTCAAAAGTGATTATCATTACTATATAACTTCGATTTAAGCAATTGAGAAGAATTAAGAGTTCCCTTTTTTGTTATGTTGACCAAAATGCCAAAGATTAGATTTTTATGTTAGTATGATACAAGGTTAGGTACAATTTATATATCATTTGCTCAACGATATTATATGTATACAGGGTGGTCCCGAATTCATGGTACAAACTTTAATGGTAGGTACAGGACATTGTAACAATGATTTATTGTATAGGAATGTATAGTCGCAAGTGACGCGGTGAGGCGAAAACAGGGGAAATAACGGCCGAAAGGAAAAACAAAGATTTTATTGAAAGCGTTGTTGACAAGTGTCATGTTTACAGTAATTGTTCAAAATTGCGTCCACCAGTATCGATACATGCTTGACAGCGTCGGTGGAGCGATTGGCGTACACGTTCAAAGATGCCTGGTATTTCACGCACACCTGCAGCAGCTACAGATAAGCGAGCGACGAGATCCTCATCTGAGTCAACTGGAGTCTCATAAACAAGATGCTTTAGATGTCCCCATAAAAAGTAATCGAGGCTCGATAAATCGGGAGATCGGGGTGGCCAAGGGACTGGTCCACCACGCCCAATCCATCGAGTACCAAACGTGGCATTCAGGTAATTCCGTACATCAATGCTGAAGTGTGCTGGCGCCCCATCGTGCTGAAACCACATGCGGTTACGAATGGCGATCGGAACATCATGCAGCAGTTGTGGTAACACTTCTTTCAGAAAAATAAGATAGCTTCCGCCAGTGAGCCGCGTGGGTAGTAAGTATGGGCCAATCAAAAAGTCGTTCACAATACCAGCCCACACATTAATACTGAAACGTTGTTGAAACGCATGTCGACGCGTTGCATGTGGATTATCGGTTGCCCACACATGGGAATTGTGCGCATTAAAGACACCCTCGCGTGAAAATGTCGCTTCATCTGTAAATAGCACATAATCTACGAAATCCGGCTGCAACGCACATTGCTGCATCACCCACAGGCAGAAGTTCACGCGGCGAGGATAATCTGCCGGATTCAATGCTTGTACTTTCTGAAAATGGAAGGGGTGTAAGCGATTTTCGTTTAACACTCTGCATACAGTCTGATGACTCACACCTACGTCACGCGCAACAGTTCTTGTGCTTGACTCGGGTCTATCAGCCACAATGTTACAGATGCTTTCTTCCAGCCTTGGAGTGCGTACAGCTCTTACTCGACCAGCGCCATGTCTGTTGACGTCGAACGCACCTGTTTCACAAAGTTGACGATGTAACCGTTGAAAAAATTCTATGATCAGGCATTCGTCGATCAGGATACTCCGCGCGATACATTCGTAACGCAGCTCTGCCGTTACCATTTGCACGGCCGTACATGTAATGCATGTCTGCTTTTTCTGCATACGTAAAGTCACCCATCGTCTACGGCAGCACAATTGTGAATGGCGTTTTTCCCTACTGCGATGCATCATGTTCAACAGCGGCTAGACATCTACTGCCCTCTACCGGCAATGATACCAACCGATCACTCCATTTCTCTTTCCTTTTATTTCCTTTGGAGAGTGGGGTGCCAGTTCAGGTGTTGCTTCGTCATCTGACCGTGGTTCAAAATTACGAGGTGTTGTCCTCGGATCTTTCCCTTAAGGGACTGATCCCGGACCGTCGTCAATAGCCCGTTGTGTTGCTCTAGTACGACGTTAACTAAAAAAATTACCAAATTACCTTTTATTTCCCCTGTTTACGCCTCACCGCGTCACTTGCGACTATACATTCCTATACAATAAATCATTGTTACAATGTCCTGTACCTACCATTAAAGTTTGTACCATGAATTCGGGACCACCCTGTATAATTATTAATAAAATTGATTTTCTAATGCTAAAATAAACATTTTGTTCGTCAATTTGGAATGATATCCTTTTTAACTACTTTCACTCAGCCGATTTTGGAAAAATACATACTGATTAGATAGACTTATTACCAAAATACCAATCCGGCCGGATCCAGCCGGATTAGCGTCAATCCGACAAGAACCGGCCGGATTGCAATACTTAGTCACAACTGAGCTGGCACTCCACTTACTAAACGTCTACATTACGACAACGTGAGGGCATTTGAGGCCACGATCGATTTAACGCGCACCAGCTTCATCTGTACACAATGGTATTTGATTGGATTTAAACTCATAACCCTCCGGTTGCTTGCCCTATTCGATTCTGGTTCCAGGTCGTAAGATGTGACACGAAAGTGTACGAGCTGTTATAAATATTAAATTACATTTTGCTATTATTCATGGAATCCCGAACTAGGCCTCATTGCAACAGTTTAGATGATGTTACTCCTGTGCGATGTTCATTAAGATACCCACCTACAACAGTTTAGATGTTACATTACAAGCACAGCGTATTAGACGAAGTTGAAAATTATGCACATTGATATTCAATCGATCAAAATTTTTAAATAACAGATAGCATATGTTTGTATTATGTTTTACACCCCGTTAACCGAAATCGAATTGCTAAGAATAATTCAGAGCTCTCTGGAAAAGAAGCTGATATATTTTTCTATCACAATTTAATCCTCTCATATATAACTCCAGACTTAACGGATCAAATATTTTTTTTCTACTTATACAGCAACAGAGTTGTAAACCCTGCGAAAAGTTTCTCTGGAACTAAATTCCAAAGTTTTTCAATCAATTGATAAGTTTATCATTAAGATAGACAGATTTAATTTAGTAAATGGTGGGGAACAAAGAAAAGACAGAAAGAGCCGTGAAACCCATTTTATAAAGCATACTTTTTACTGCAGACAGACGGAAATTACATGATTTTTTTACTTGAATTTCGTAAGAACTTAGACAGCGCCAATTTAATAATGCAATGTGTGTGTGAAGTTTTCTAATAAACTACAAGTGTTGAAATAAGCGTGTATTTATAGGCTTTCTTTCAGTGGCGTAGTCAATTAAATTATTTCCGAAACACTGTATAACAATGGACGAGTAAGCAAAGGGATATTTGAAAAATTGGATGATGAATGATGAAGTTTAACAAAATTAAATTTAAAGATGAAGTTTAAATTGTTTGAGAAAAAATGATTCAAAGTTGTTTAATATTAAGAGTTTATATTAGTTTATATGTTATGCTGCTGGTAAGCACTGTGTGGTTATTATGTTGAAGCAAAGTGAAAAAGTAGTCTCAAATATTTTGTAGTTAGGTAACTACAAAACACACACACACACACATCAAAAATTGCACAATCCAATCAATAATTCATATATGCTTCAAGTACTACTCGCGGAACAATCTCAATCGAGGAATAATAAAAAAAAATGTAAATGTGTAAATTATGATTAAATTTTTCAACCATAACAAACCATTCTTCCTGTGTGGGGGATTTTTGTTCCTATTTCAATTCGTTAATGATTTGTTAAAGTTTTGTTAACCCTATTGTTATCGACAAGTCTATTAGTTCTAGTCTATTTAGGTAATAACGGGAATCTAGTCATTAAGAAAGATATTGCCTATATTTTTACGATGACGACACCAAGATATGGACCAATTTCTTTTTTAATGACAATATATCAAGTCCATCTAGATCCTGTCAGTTTTTCTAATGATAACATAACTCGTCGGGGCCACTATCAGGAGGGTTAATGGAAAAATTACCCTTTGAAAAAAAGTGCATTTATTTTCTGATTTTAATGAAATTTACGGACTGTTTTCTTAGAAAAGCTTATAGGAAAAGCTTTGTCCAAAAATATTTCCCCATTCGGGAGTTTAAATAAAACAAGATCCACAAATTTGATGAATCAGCAAACATGGATAGATTCCATGAGCATTAATTTCCCGTGTGTTGTCAAAATTTTTGTTCGCATAATAATGTGTATGCATATAAATCAAAATAACTCCATGTGGTTATTGTATCGATCAGTTTTAAAGCTCAAAGTCACCACATCTCAATCCGTAAGTTCTGTAACTGCTACAAAAAGAGGAAGGAAATATTTTATCACTTCCAAGTTAGTTGCAGCTTTAGATAGATGTCAACTAAGCATAAGGGATTCTGTTTATATACTTCAAGCTGTAGTAGATGCACTAGGTCTTAGTTGCCAAGACTACCCAATCAACAAATCTTCTATTCAACGCATTCGAACACAAATGAGAAAGGATAGAGCGGAATCCATAAAATCCGATTATCAGAATAGCGTGCCCGAAGTAGTTACTGTTCATTAGGATGGAAAATTGTTACCCGGCATGGATGTGAGAAGTTCTAAAGAAGAACGCCTGCCGATCTTTATTTCATTTAAAGAGAAGAAGCAACTTCTTGCAGGACCAAAACTGGACAGTTCTTCCGGCAAAGATCAAGGTAAAGCAGATTCAAACGCTCTTTATGAATGGAACCTCAATGAAAAGGTACAAATAATGTGCTGTGATACGACAGCATCTAATACAGGCCGCTTGAATGGAGCTTGTGTGCTGTTAGAACAACAACTAGAACGAGAATTGTTACTCTTTGCTTGCAGTCATCATGCTTATGAACTGGTTCTGAAAAGTGTATTTGAATCAAAGATCCACCGAGTCGCTAGCAGTCCCGATATTCCACTATTCAAAAAGTTCAGAAATAACTGTAAAAACATTAACCCTAATGCTATCGAAACATGCACTGATTTTACCAAACAGCATCTTTTTGACGCGACCATTAACGGATTGGTGACTTTTTTTAAACATGGACTGCAAAAATCCATTATACATGACGATTATAGGGAACTGACTTGAACTACTTGTTAATTTCTTGGGAGGAGAGAACGTGAGTAAAATTAAAATCAGACCTCCTGGCGCAATGCATTAAGCACGATGAATGGCAAAAGCTATTTACTCTTTGAAAATATGTTTGCTGCAGTCTCAGTTCAAAATGAGTGTTGAGGACAAACGAACGTTGCAAGATGTTTGTTTATTCATTGTGGCAGTTTATGTGAGCTCCTAGCTTGAATGCAGTTTGGTGGTCAAGGTGCCAAATTAAGATTTGCGTATTTTAAAGACGTTGAAAGACTATGCAACAGTTGACAAATTGATTTCCAAAGTGGACCTGAGCAAGTTCAGTCAACATCTGTGGTATTTATCAGAGGAAATAGCCGTATTATCACTCTTTCATGATGAAGTAGATAAACCTGTTAGTTTTCTTGTGATACCAATTTTAGTTATTGTTTTAGGGAAATAATGATTTCCCTAAAACCAAAACTAAAACAATAACATTTCGTATCCATCTTGAGCAAAAATTTGTGTTCGCGATTAAAAGTTGACAGCAGCTTCCTAAAAGAAAACGTATCTTCGTGGGAAGAAAATGCAGCCTTCGTGGAAGGTAAAAAGATGGTTTTTAGCTTTAAAGCAGTAAATGACACAGCTGAAAGAGCTGTTAAGTTAATGCAAGCCTTCAATGGTTTAATTACTGCAGAAGAACAGTAACAGTTCTTATTACACTGTGTGCAAAAACATATTAAGGTGCATCCAGACTGTAAAAAAGAGACCTTAAAAAGAAAGTATCCTGAATAATTATGTATTTTTTAACATTTAAAAAAATGCATTAATTAAATTTGTATTTTTATCAATATTTACCTAATATTTGCGATGACCTAGCTACATATACTGCTGTTTGTAAAAATTGCAACACCATGAAGGAGTCATCTGAATTAAATTAAATTTAATACACAAACGGCTTGAATAAGTACAAATAAAGGAATAAATTTTCAAAACACAAAAACAATATTAAGTGTCCGAAATCAGTATTTGGCGTAGCCACCCAGTGCTGCAATAAGTGCTGCTATACGACGTGGCATGGAGTGAAACAGATATTGATTGTCTGCATGTGGAAGAGATTTCCATATTGTTTGTATGAGCACCCAAAGTTCGTCTTTTGAAGCTGTAGGACGTGGATCACGAGCGAGGCGCAGCTCAACCAAATCCCACACATGCACACATGCCACCCAGCGCTGCAATAAGTGCTGCTATACGACGTGGCATGGAGTGAAACAGATGTTGATTGTCTGCATGTGGAAGAGATTTCCATATTGTTTGTATGAGCACCCAAAGTTCGTCTTTTGAAGCTGTAGGACGTGGATCACGAGCGAGGCGCAGATCAACCAAATCCCACACATGCTCAATAGGCGACATATGCGGCGAATAAGCAGGCCAAGGAAGAAGATGCATGCGTTGGGCTGAAAATAAGTCTCGAACATTCCTTGCAACATGTGGGCGTGCATTATCCTGTTGAAAGATAGCTTCAGGGATGCCTCGAAGGAAGGGAACGTCTTCGGGCTCTAGCACTTCACAGACGTACCTGTTGCTATTCAGATTATCCTCAATTCGTAGCAGCTGAGATCGTCCATGATACGAAATCGCACCCCAGACCATAAGGTGTTTTGCCGGGTGTTTGGCCACTATGACGTTCGATAATGCACTCTGGAAGGCAGCGTTCACCGGAATAGCGTCTAACACGAATGCTGCCATCATGGTTCCACGAATTAAAGCGGAATTCGTAAGAAAACTTGTTGCCAATCAGCCCGCCAGGCTCTGTGCTCATGAGCCCATTGCAGACGCAGCCGAAGATGGTTTGGCGTGAGGGGGATCCTGTATAAAGGAATCCTTTCACGCAGTCCAGTGTGCAGCAGACGTCGGCGAATTAACGAAGCCGACATTAGTACACCTGTAGCAGTAGACCAAAGGGCTGCCAACTGACTGGAGAAAGCTGTACGGTCATTCACCGCCATGTTGACCAGGTGTCTATCATCGCGCGCTGACGTCACTTTCCGTCCTCCACTCCCAGTTTTTCGAGTTGTCTGGTGCTCGTCGGTCCACTGCTTCCAAACTCGCATCACTGTAGAACTGTTCCGCTGCACAGGAGGTGCTATTGCGCGATAGGAAAATCCTCCTTCACGAAGGCCAATGATTCTCCCCCGTTCAAACTCTGTAAGTTGTTGAAATTTTATCCCATTTCGTCGTGGAGGCATACTTAGGTCTCACGTTCGCCACTAAAAAATAACCATGCACTATTTTCAACGTCCCGATACAGCCCTCTATTTATACGCTTTTAGCATCAGTTCAGAGGGCGCAGCCCACACCACGCATACGTGGTGTCTATGAAACTTTAATACTTTGCATAACATCCTATAATTGACATTTGCTGCAAATTTCATTTCATTCGGATGATTCCTTCATGGTGTTGCATCTTTTACAAACAGCAGTGTATTGAGATCTGTTTAAAAACGGCTATATATATATATATATATATATACAGGGTGGTCCCGAATTCATGGTACAAACTTTAATGGTA